>UESW01004462.1:0-27042 GCA_900491605.1 Calamus simplicifolius | reverse complement strand
TTAGAGGTGAATTAGGGATATGTGACCCTTTGGATTGATTTTGAAACACTAAGGAATGACTATCTAGATTTCTATTAATTTCTTGATATTCCTTTCATAATTTTAAGGACAAATTATCTAGTCATCTGAGCTATTTGATTCTTAATACTCCAAAATTTTATCAAAATTTTATAAATTTTTTGACAAGTTTCAGTTGTTTGAATCTCAATTATTTTTCTCTGAAACTGTCATTGGAGTCGACACCTCAGAATGAGGAGTCGACACCTTTGTCTGTGTCGCTCTCGGTCCCTGACCTTGGAGCCGACACCCGTGTAAGTGGAGCCGACTCCAGTTCGAGCGCTGACTGTGTTAGCGATTTGGAGTCGACACCCGACTTTGCGGGAGTCGACACCTGGGAATCCAAAATTGATTTATTAGGGCAGAGTCGACACCTCGTCATTTCATAACTTTCGAATCCTAACCAAATCCCTCCAAAACTCTCTCAAACTCCCCATCTCTAATTCCACTCCTCCCAAGCTTTCCTAAGGATCCAATGGCACCTAAGAGGAGAGGTTCGGTGATTGGAGCGCCTGTGGTGACCGGGAAAGCGTCCGTGAGGCGACCCGTCGCGAGCCGTCTCCAAGCAGGATTCCTCCACCGATTCAGACAATCCCAACACCACTTCACCTCAGGTAGATACCCTAGCAGGGAGGGTAATCACAATGGGTAGAAAGTTGATTTTGACCTCTTTGAATCCGAGGGTTTTTCAATTGGTAATCAACTTAAGGAATGGATGGGATAAGTTGTTCTCTTGATGTTCCTACTTACCCAGCTTAGTAAAAGAATTTTCAATTTATCTAGAGGGATGGTGGTTTAGTAAGCTCTGTTAGAGGAAAGGATTCATCTTACTTTCAAAAATTAGGAAATCTCCTGAGCATCCCATTACCGGATTAGCAGCTGATATGCACAGTGATAGATCAGCGGCCCTTATCAAGGATGTTAGGAAGAGATGTTGAAGAATTTGAGGAAATTAGGGCTAATCAGTTGCCCTTGGAATTAAGATTGTTACACAACATTTGCAGCAGGATTTTGTTCCAAAGACCGGACGTTTTGAGTATGTCTCCGAGCGGGACATTGTTGTGATGGACAGTGTTTGACGGTCAGCCTATTAATCTAGCAGCTATGATGATATTTATATGGCCGAGGCTGGAGGGAAGAGAAGATCATCACTACCTATGGCATGGTTCTAACTATGGTATTCAGGAGCCAAGGGGTTGTAATTCAAGAGAATGAACCATCCAAGAACCTGAGACACACCGATTATTATAGTTTGGCTACTTTGCATCGGATGGGATTTGTCAAGGTGAATGGTCAGTGGGAAAGGAAAGGAACTTAGATGAGAGAGCCCCTGAGCCTAGACATTCTGACCTTGTGAGGCTGGTCCATCTATGAGGGTTCCCTCTCCGCAGCCTAGAGTCCTGCTCCTGCTCCTGCCCCAGTACCTGTGATTTCATCCACTTCTTCAGTGGATTTTCAGACCTTCAAATGGAGCAACTCAAAAATTTCTTGCTGCTCAGAAGGATGAATTGAAGACTGAGTTTGACAACAAATTTATGAATCTTAAAGAAACACTTTATTCCTTAGATGATCGGATTGCCAAAATTGAATCAACTCTTAGCTCTTCTACTGGATCTTTAAGTAGTGATTTGAAGAACATTTTGAAGAACTTAAAGACATTTGTGGAGATTCTGAAACCTATTCAAAGTGCAATGCCGAGCTTCAAGATAAAATTGTCACTGCTTGTACTTTTGTTGATGAAAGATTAAAAGACTACGTAGCTTCAGACTGAAGGAATGCAAAGATTGTAGATCATTTAACAAGGATAATTAGAACTGACATGTAATGAAAGTTTAATTTTGATGTAATGAAAGTATTTTGATGTAATGAAGTATAATTTGATGTAATGTGCAGTGTGTGAGTAATAATGAAAAGTTTCATTTTGTAACACTTGACTTTTGATGAAATGAAATTATCTTTTGATCTATCAATTTATCTTTTGACTTAACTTTTCTTTATCTTTTTGTTGATTACAAAAAAGGGGGAGAAAGTTATGTCGTATATGCATTGATTAGATTGGAATTCAATTAAAGCTAATTGGAGAAAGTTATGTATATGCATTGATTGGTTATGCTTTAATTGGCATTTATTTAATTAGTATCAAGTGATTGTATTGATTGAGATATGAATTCAATTAAGCTTAATGAAAAGAAATGTAAATTCTAAGTATCAAACAGAACAATTGATAATTTGAACTTCATAGGGGGAGCTACCTTATTCAGGGGGAGCTTACTTATGAGGATCACTTCTTGAAAATTTTAATTTAAGAATACTATGCATATACTCAATGTTTTTATAATCATCAAAAAGGGGGAGATTGTTGACCCAATTATTGATTTTGATGATTAATAAAGGAATTGAGTATATTTATTTGATTACTAATGGATTTGACAAGTGTTTCAGGACTTAAAAATATTTGATCAATTTAAAGGAATTAAGAAATGTTTTGAATCAATTGCAAATCATCAATTTCAAAGTTTCAGAACCTGGAGTCGACACCTAGAATTCCTGGAGCCGACCCCATGGCCATTCAAATTTCTTCTGATTTTTGATACGGTCCGGAGCCGACACCTAGAGTTTCGGAGCCGACACCCAGAGTTTCGGAGTCGACACTTACAGTGTCTGGAGCCGACTCCGATGCGGGGACAGAACGTTGATTTTTTGAGCATCTTGGAGCCGACACCTACAGTATTCGGGAGCCGACACCTGAC
Organism: Calamus simplicifolius; assembly: GCA_900491605.1. Taxonomy (NCBI): domain Eukaryota; kingdom Viridiplantae; phylum Streptophyta; class Magnoliopsida; order Arecales; family Arecaceae; genus Calamus; species Calamus simplicifolius. The sequence goes on along the minus strand of UESW01004462.1, from coordinate 24,235 downwards.
GATGGCGAGCCGACACCTAACTTTTTCGGAGCCGACTCCTCGACGAACTCAGAACTTTCTATTTTTGGAAAAACGACTTGGAGCCGACACCTGAAAAGTTGGAGCCGACTCCAACCTGTCTGGGACGAAAATTTAAATGCCAGATCAGCTCTAACGGTAATATTTCCTTTTTACCTAATTTCTAACGGATATATTTTGTTTCCAGGTACATTCCAACGGCTAGTTTTCTTCCCAAAATGGATTAAAAGAAATCTATAAAAAGGGAAAACACCCGTTTGAAAAGTGACGAAAATAGAAAAATTTCAAATCAAAAATCCGAGAAAGCCTGAGCCTGAATCCAAGAGAAAAGCATTCAAATTCAAATCCTTCCACTCCACAAAGCTCAAAGAAGAATCCAAGGCATTCAATCTTGAAAAAATCAAGGATTCTCAAAGGGAAGAAGAAACTCTGTTTTGAAGATTTTCCAACTTCTCATCCGCAACATTTGCAACGAATCAAAGCTGAGGCCTGATTCAACATCTCCAAAGAGAAGAGGAAAAGAAGAAAAGAAGAAAAGCTCAAACTCCAATCTACTTCAAACAGGCTTTTCTAAACTTATTTGTTCATTCATTTGAATATTTGCTCATTTGAGGAGCTTTGTATTATTGAAAAATTCTTCATTCTTGTTTGTGCTGGTTCAATCAAAGGGGATTGAACTAGTGGAGGTTGTATACCTCGGGTCAAGCTAGATAGCTTGAGTTTAGGGTTTTGTGCTGGTGAGCCCGGAAAACCGGCTGGGTTCGTTGTGATCCCGGGGGAAAACAACAAGTTTTGAGTTGTGATCTTGTAAAACAACTCGGCTGTAATCTAGTCGATTATAGTGTGGACCCAAGTGAATCTTGGGAGTGGACGTAGGTGTTGGATACACCGAACCACTATAAAATCTTTGTGTTTGCCGTGCTTCCATTATCTCTATCTCTATCTCCTTGTTTGTGCTTTATATTTGCATTGCATTTAATTTCATTTAACTTAAAGCTAATAGTTTTCAAAAGGTTTAAATTTTTAAAGAACCCAATTCACCCCCCCCCTCTTGGGTTGCCATCTGGGCCAACACAGCGGATTATCATCACCAGCCTGCAAAGGCGAAGCCAGCGTCGCAGCGAGCTAGAGGGAAGAGCCCACTCAGATCTAGGCGGGTTCGTTCTCCCTCCCCGGTGTCTTCCCAGGATTCGACACCGCTACCGTCTTTCCATCGCCTGATCCCTTCTACCACTTTGGATGAAGGGATCAGGCAACAGATGCAGGAGATGCGTCGATAATGGCATCAGGAGTTAGATGCCATCAGACAAGCCCCTCCGTCCCAGCCGAAAGCGGAGCAGGGCATCTCCTTCTCCGAGAGGATCATGAGGGAAGTGATTCCCCCTCATGTCAAGCTCCCTACCATCGAGCCGTACCATGGATCCACCAATCCCGACGACCATCTGAGCAGCTTCAGATCCATCATGATGTTCCACAAAGCATCGGATGCGATCTTGTGTCGAGCCTTCCCCTCCACCCTAAGGGGTCCACCTGAACCTGGTTCAACAGCTTGAAGCCAGGTTCCATTGATTCTTTTGATGAACTGAGCTATTTGCTCATCAACCAGTTCGTCAGTAGCCGTCGCCAACGATGGAGATCCAATTCCCTCTCTGAGGTCAAGCAGAGAGGGGGAATCCCTAAAAAGTTACCTAGGCCGCTTCAACACGGCCCTCCTGGAAGTCGACCATCTCAACCATGAGGTAGCCATGTCTACCTTGGCGGGAGGGGTATCGAAGGAAGGAGACTTCTACCTGGCTCTGGAAGTTAACTACCCGAAGAGCCTCTCGGACATGATGTCCCTGGCAGATAAGTATGCCAGGGTTGAAGAATCGAGGAGATCAGCTCGGGCCGAGAAGCTGAAAAAGAAAAAGGCGAAGGGCTCAGACAAACAACGGGCCCATCGCCATGCTAGCCCGCCTTGCCACCACAGAGCTCCTCCGTCGCCGCCTTGAGACCGAACCCAAAGTCCAGCTTGAAGGTTCGACCGCTACACTCCCCTCACTGCGCCAAGAGCGCAAATCCTGATGGAGATCAAACGGCGAATTCCTCGCCTCCTCCTCTCCAGAGCAATGCGACCCGGAGGGACCTGACCAAGTAATGTCGCTTCCATCGGGATTATGGGCACGATACCGAGGACTGTTGGCAGCTCAAGAATGAAATCGAGCGATTGATCCGATGGGGCAGACTGGACCGATTCAGAGGGCCCCCTGAGCCGAACAATGAGAAGAATCGCCAACCCGAACCTCACCAGCTTCCTCTGCCAAATCCTCCGGTCATCGGCAATGTCAATGTGATAGCAGCGGAAGATTCCCCATCCTCTTGGCCAAGCGAGGAGGAAAACCCGCCAAAGAAAGCTCGTGTTGATGAGCTCACTTTCTCTGATGAAGACCTTAGGGAGGTACAGTACCCCCATGATGATGCTTTGGTTGTATCTTTGAATATGAACAATTATGATGTACACTGTATCTTGATTGATAGTGGAAGCTCTGTTAATGTTATGTACTTTGATGCCTTTGTGAGATTGAAATTCCGGGCAGAAAGCCTTCGACCCATGGAGTCCACCTTAGTGGGCTTCACAGGTGACTCCATAATCCCCGAAGGAGTTATCACTCTGTCAGTCCGAGCCGCCACTTGGCCTCGCGTGGCTACCACGCTCATGAATTTCCTCGTGACCAAGCTCCGGTCTCCTTACAACGCCATCCTCAGCAGGCCGGGGCAGATATCTCTTAAAGCCATCATTTTCATTCCCCATCTCGCCATGAAGTTCCCACTGAATGGGAAGTGGGGGTTGTTCGAGGAAGTCAAATCATAGCTTGGCATTGCTTCATCGCTGACCTCCAGTCCAGGAAGCCTAAGGTGGATGGGCTGGATGCTCGGGAAGATTTTGCCGAGCAACGAGGAGAGCCAGCTGAAGAACTGAAGGAAGTACCTCTCGACGAAACCCGGCCCGACCGAACCATAAAGGTCGGGTCGCAGCTAGAAAGAAAGCTTCAGCAAGAATTGATTGAATTCCTTCAAAGGAATATGACGTCTTCGCCTAGTCCGCATCAGATATGCCCAGAATCAGCCCAGATGTCCTGATCCACTGCCTCAGCATGGACGAGATATTCTAGCCAATTAAGCAGAAGAAAAGGAGCTTCGCCCCCAAGCGCCAAAAAGCCATCAAAGAAGAAGTAGACAAATTCATCAAAGCCAAATTCATCCGGGAGGTTAATTATCCCGACTGGCTGGCGAACGTGGTCATGGTGAAAAAGTTGAATGGCAAGTGGAGGATCTGCATCAACTTCACTGACCTCAACAAGGCCTATCCAAAAGATATCTTCCTTCTTCCGCGGATTGACCAGCTCGTGGATTCAACTTCAAGCCACCAAATGCTAACTTTTATGGATGCCTATTCGGGCTACAACCAGATCTGAATGGTGCCCGAAGACGAGGAGAAACCGCCTTCATCACCGACTGAGGTATCTACTGCTACCGAGTTATGCCCTTTGGATTGAAAAATGCAGGTGCCACCTACCAAAGGCTGGTCAACAAAGTTTTCAAGGAACAAATCGGTCGAACATGGAGGTGTATGTTGATGATATGCTGGTAAAAAGCAAGGAGGCATCCCAGCACGTCGAAGACCTTGTGGAGAGCTTCGCTACACTTTGAAAGTATCAAATGAAGCTCAACCCCACCAAATGTGCCTTTGGGGTCAACTCCAGAAATTCCTAGGCTTCATGGTCTCTCAGCGAGGCATCGAGGTGAATCCCAAAAGATCCAAGCCCTAGCAAATGGCCCCACCGGAGTCAGTCAAGGACGTGCAACACCTCACTGAAGAATAGTGGCCCTCAGCCGCTTCATTGCTCGGTCGGCCGAGAAATGCCTTCCCTTCTTCAAAGCGCTTTGGTTAGCCAAAAACATCCAATGGACCTTAGATTTCCAGAAGTCCTTTGAAGATCTCAAAAATACCTCGGCTCACCACCCCTCCTCAGTAGCCCGAAGCCAGGGGAAGTACTGAATCTATACTTGGAGATTTCCGAAAATGCTGTTGGCTCGGTGCTAACCAGAGAGGAGAACAAAGTCCAAAGACCTGTCTATTATGTCAGCAAACTACTCAAGGATGCTGAAACGAGGTATACTCGAGTCGAGAAGATGGTCCTAGCCCTGGTGACATCGTCCGAAAGTTGCGGCCATACTTTCAAGCGCACACTGTCACTGTCCTGACTGACCAACCCCTTAAGGCAATTATCCATCGTCCAGAAACATCAGAGAATGACCAAATGGGCTATCGAGCTGAGTGAGCACGATATCCAGTATCAGCCTCATCCAGCCATTAAAGCCCAGGTTCTGGCGGACTTCCTCCTCGAGTGCACCATACCCGAAGACGGCTCTGCTCCAAATGCCCCCGGACAACCAAAGCCCAGCGCCCCATGGTTGCTTCACGCCGATGGATCCTCCAGCGCGGGCGGTTCTGGCACTGGCCTGGTCCTCACCAGTCCAAAAGGCGCAACTTTGAATACGGCATCCACTTCTCCTTTCTAGCTTCAAATAATGAAGTAGAGTATGAAGCCCTGCTTGCTGGACTCCGAATTACCCATGAGCTTAAGGTCAAAAAACTAATTGCCTACACTGACTCCCAGTTGGTGGCTGGCCAGGTGCAGGAAGAATTCGAGGCTCGAGAGCCGAGTATGATTTGGTATCTCCAAAAGGTACGTGGTTTATCCTCCTATTTTGATGAATTTAAAATTATCCAGATCCCAAGGACTGAAAACACGCACGCCGACCTTCTATCCCGCCTAGCGACTACGGAGTCAATGGATCTCGAGCAGAAATTCCACTTGGAGGTCCTAGAGAAGCCCAGTATTGCCGATGCTGACCAGATGATGCAGGTCAACACCGAACCATCCTGGATGGACCCCCTGCACAAGTACCTTAAAGAAGGTTGCTGCCCACTAACAGAAAAGAAGCAAGGAAGCTGAAAATGCAATCATCTCATTATGTTTTGATTGATGATCGGCTATACAAGCGGTCCTTCTCAATGCCGCTGCTTAAATGCCTTTGACCAACGGAGGCCGATTATGCTCTTCGGGAGGTCCATGAAGGCATCTATGGCAATCATCTCGGTGGTCGGGCCCTGTGCCACAAAGTGTTGCGACAAGGGTATTATTGGCCGATGATGCAGAAGGATGCCGATGACCTCGTCCGAACCTGTGATTCGTGCCAGAGACACTCAAGTATTCAGAGGCTCCCTTTACGCACCTGACTTCCATATCCCCCTGGCCCTTCGCCAAATGGGGAATGGATATTCTTGGCCCTTTCCCCCTCGCAACGGGCAAAGGAAGTTCTTATTTATTGCAATTGATATTTCACTAAGTGGGTCGAAGCTGAAGCAGTTGCCCAGATAACTGAAGCTCGCGCTAAAGACTTCGTGTGGAGGTCATCATCTGCCGCTTCGGCCTTCCCCACACTATCATCACCGATAACGGGAAATAGTTCGACAACCGTAAGTTCCGAGAGTTTGCGAGGATCATGACATTCTCCATCGCCTGACATCGTCGGATATCCTCAAGCTAATGGAAGAAGCCGAGGTAACCAACCGAACTCTCCTGCAGGAATTAAATCTCGGCTCAACCAGGCACGAGACAGATGGGCCGAGAAACTCACCATGTGTTGTGGGCGTAATGGACTACTGAGAGGGTGCCCACAGGGCAAAGCCCATTTAAGATGGCCTTTGGCACAGAGGCTATCATTCCAGTGGAGGTTGGACTCCTCTCCCCTCACGTGGAAGGTTATTTGGAGGAATCCAATAATGAATAGCTCCGAACCAATCTCGATCTAATAGAAGAAGTCAGGGAGAAAGCCAGAATTCGAATGGCCACCTACCAGCAAAGAGTAGCCCGCTATCACTGCATCAGAGTCCAAGGAAAATTTTTCCTCCCCGATGATCTAGTGCTTCGAAAGGCATCCGTCTCGAAGCCACTGGAGCAAGGAAAATTGTCCCCGAATTGGGAAGGTCCCTACCAAGTGACGGAAGTAATCAGACCCGGCACCTACAAACTCCAATATTTGGACAAAAAATCTATTCCTCGAACATGGAACTCGGATAATCTCCATGCATATCACCAGTAAAAGTACGCTCTTGCTAAACTCACCCTGTTCATTAAATTAAATTTAATTCTCAAAGACTCGCAAAATTTTTATAACTCTCCTTGAAAGCTGCAATGAGAAGCAGGTCTTGCTATACATTAAATCCTTAGTCTGGCCGAGCGATCTCCATACCTGGCCACGCCAAGTAAAAATATTTAACAAACCTCGGCTGGGCCGAGAGAGCTTCGTACCTTGGCCGTGCCAAGTAAAATATAATCTTGAAGCCTCGGCAAGCCGAATGACGGTCTTCGTACCTTGGCAGCGCCAAGTAAATATAATCTTGAAGCCTTGGCCAAGCCGAGTGACGGTCTCCGTACCTTGGCCGCGCCAAGTAAAATATAATCTTTTTAAATCCTCGATCGAGCCGAGTGATCTCCGTACCTTGGCAGTGCCAAGTAAAATATAATCTTGAAGCCTCGGCCAAGCCGAATGACGGTCTCCGTACCTTGGCAGCGCCAAGTAAAATATAATCTAGAAGCCTCAGCCAAGCCGAGTGACAGTCTCCATACCTTGGCAGCACCAAGTAAAATATAATCCTTTTTAATCCTCGGCCGGCTGAGCGATCTCCATACCTGGCCACACCAAGTAAAATATATTTGACAAATCTCAGCTGGGCCGAGAGAGCTTCGTACATTGGCCATGCCAAGTAAAATATAATCTTGAAGCCTCGGCCAAGTCGAGTGACAGTCTTCGTACCTTGGCAGCGCTAAGTAAAATATAATCTTTTTTAATCCTCTGTCGGGCCGAGCGATCTCCGTACCTTGGCCGTGCCAAGTAAAATATATTTGATAAACCTCGGCTGGGCCGAGAGAGCTTCGTACTTGGCCGTGCCAAGTAAAATATAATCTTGAAGCCTCGGTCAAGCCGAGTGACGGTCTTCGTACCTTGGTAGCGCCAAGTAAAATATAATCTTTTTTAATCCTTGGCCAGGCCGAGCGATCTCCGTACATTGGCAGTGCCAAGTAAAATATAATCTCCGAAGCTCGGCCAAACCGAGTGATATATTTCTGAATAATCTCCGAAGCCTCGGCCAAACCGAGTGATATATTTCTGAATAATCTCCGAAGCCTCGACCAAACCGAGTAATGTATTTCTTAATATTATCTAAAGCTTCAGCCTAATCAAGTGATTTTCAAACACTCTGGCGCGACTAAGGCATCCTATCATGCTTGGCAGAGGTAAGTAACCTCCTTCCACTTACTGGCAAGATCATACAAGTTCTTTCATCCCCTCGAGCAGGATCATGTATGCATCAAAATTTCACAGGGCCACCTAGGCCTCCCTCTGACCTAAACAGAGGTGAATGCTTCCTCATCAGAGGACTAAATATCATGCTCAACAAAAATAAAATGGCAAGAGCACTGCTGGGCTTATGCTGCGGTAGCGCAATATGAGTAAGACAACTCTCAGCACAACTATACTGGAAAAAGAAACAAGTAGTCAAGAAGAAAGAGTAAGAACTTTCTTTATTAATGAAAAAATTACAACCTCCTAAGAGGCATTACAAGTGAATCATAGCATAGGAATAAAGATAAATAAAAAGCTCGGCTGAGCAGCTTCAGTCGATAATGATGTTTCTACATCCAACCCAGAAATCAGAAAAACCAATCGGCTCCACTGGGCCACTGGTTAATGCCAAAGAACAAAGTAGCCATCCATGGATCCCCAAGGCGGATGCGTTGAGGGATCCTAACCAGGTCAAAGACTTGTGGATGCTGATGCCGAGGATGCCTCCTTCCCCAAGTGGGATGCTGGGCTCCTAACTACTGCCCAACAACATAGACAGGGGACCAGCAGACCAACACCACTCTCCTCCTTCCTCACATGGAAAAAGATTCCTATGGTAGATGAACTGAGGGATCCAAATTAGGAAGGAGGTGAGTTTCATGTCTTCCATGGGGGATACGTATGCTTTGCATTTCTTGTGGTCCCCATGGCAAGTGACAAAGGCCACACAGGAAGCGCATACGTGCGCTCTCCATATGACCTCTGCGGGCATCCCGTGCGCTCTCCATATGACCTCCAAGATTCCTCCCTTAGGACTACTTGCTCTTCAGCAGCTTCTCCATCACCCCAGCTATCTGGGACGAGCCAGCTTTCAGAAGGAAAGCTCGATCTTCGCTCTCAATGAAACAGGCACCATGAAAGCCCTTATAACTCACAGAAAGAGAAGGACTTGGGAGATAACCTAACACGATCCGTTCTTCCCATTTTATAGGCAAGCAAACTGGGAGCAACATTAAAGAAGGGAGCCCCGGAATTTGAAATGCCCTGGCCGCGCTGCCACGTGGTAGATCAAAAGAAAATGGCACTTTCCAAAGCGCACCGGATGCGCCTCCTAGGCCATGACGGAAGACAAGATTTCCTTCCGATATCGAATCAAGAGCCTTAAATGCAGGAAACCAACTGCAGGTCCTTGAGATATGGGCAGGCCTGGGAAATCCCCTTTCGAAAATGACGCCGTCCAATGGCGATCGAGTGCTTATCGCATACATTAAAAAGACCCGCATTGAAAAAGGCCAACGAAATAAATGCCTTAGGCAGAAACGAAGCGTCCTTCGGCAAAGCTGTTTTATATGCCTCGGCAAAAAACATACCAACTATTTGCTTCGGACAAACCGAACTAGCTAACCTCGGCCTCAGCCGATGTATTTGTGTCATTTTCGGTCATTTTACACTGAACCATTTTGTGCCTCGGCAAACCAAGTTAGCTTGCGTGCACCTAACCTCGGCCCCAACCAGGCAAAGTCGGAGTTACGTTCCACGACAAAATCGAACAATTTTATACATTGGCAAAACCAGTTAATCTAGCTTCGATTGAGCAGAATCTTCGATTCGGCCTAAGGGCTATCTGACCTTAAAGTGCATTCGTTTACGATTCGTTTACCATCAGAGGAACTTCCAACAAAAAGGTTGTTCGAAAAAACAATGACCAAAGCGATAAGACAAAGCAGAAAGAGATTAAAAGATTCATTCATTGAATTCTGATCGGATTACAAGTCGAAAAAATAAAAAATACATGAGCAACCCTTAAGAACCAAGGGTCGGATCGGTCTCGGGAACCTCCTTGGTAACATCAGGAAGGACTTGACTCGCTTCAGCCACTTCAAATGTTGTTGAAAGAGAGACCTTGGGTTCCTTGGAAGCAGGCTAAGGGCATTCTTTAGGAGCCATGGCCTTTTTGGGACCCAGGATAGCGTCAAGATCGACGTCGGAGATGTCCTCATATTCCGCTTCTTCGGCCCCCGGGGTACGAGTATCAAATAGCTCGGCCTCCAGAAAAGATAAATCTAACTCGGGATACACTCAAGAGATTTTCGCCCGAGTTTCTTCCTCGTCGAACTGAAATGCATCGGCACAAGCCTCTTTATGCTCCTCGAAAAATTGAACAGAACTTTTGTACTCCTCCACAGCCAAGGTAATTCGGTCGTTAGCTTCAGCTAGCTGGCCCCCAAGTTCGAGATTCATTTGGTGACTCGCGGCCAACTCCGCCCTTAAAGCCTTAAATTGTTCCTACGTCTCGAGCTCGATTTTGCCTATCTGCAAACACCAGGTCGTTTGAGCCTAAACAAAAGAAAAGTGCTAGAAACAGGTAAATGAGAGGACACTATACCTCTTCCTCCCGCCGAGCCATTCTATCGCTCAGCTCATGGACCTTTTCTAGGGCCTTCGATTTGGCCGCTTCATTCTGATGGAGACCCTCCTCGAGGTCACTAATTCGGGATTGGTTGTCCCTGATTTCTTGCCGAGATTGATCGAGATTAGCGGTGAGCTTGGCGATCTGACCATGCTGCCATTTCAATCAATCTTCCCTGTCGGTGAGTCTTTTATTCAGGCTAGCAAGCTGATCTTGTTGCCATCGGCACCTACGCTCCTCCTCCTCGAGCCTCCTGCTCCATTATTCTTTTCCTCGGCATGGCTGCTCTTCAGCTGACCCCACCTCTTATCAAAATGCCGCTGCAAGGCATTGATTTCATCGGCATGCTTAGCCTTAATTTGGGATAACTCCAGGCAAGCCTTGTCCAACTGTTCACGGAAACCCTGGAGCTCTTTGATTTGAGCCTCGAGCTGAGAGGCCCTCTCGGCGGTAATTCGATAAGACTCGCCCATCTTCTCAAGGTCTACCTTAACGAATGCCAAGGCCCTGAAAAGCCGGCTGGTTGAATCCACCCTTGTCGAAGGTCGGGCGCCTCCTTCCTGGCCTGAGCGCAAGCCCAGTGGCCAAATTTAAGCGCCAATTCAGTACCCTCATAACCAAGGCATTCTGCAGAAGAAACACAAGTAAGAAACTATGACCGAACCGACCAACTAAGAATTACAACCTTGGTACAACGACTTACTTGGGAGGCGTAGTTTGTAGCGATCTTCATAAGAGTGGCATTACTAATTTTGGGGAGAAGGTAAACATCTTCGGCATCCCGAACCGACCAAAAGTCGCATCAATGATATCCCCGACTGCAGGCTCATTCGTCAAGGAACTCCCCCCACGCGCAGTATAGACCGCATCAAGGAGGTGAGCATGTCATCCACCTCTGGGCTGTGAACAAGAGAACTCATAGCCAAAGAACCGGCCTAAGGAACTTCGGCCTGAGGAATCGCCATCCGCTTGGCTTCCTCCATCAGAACCTTAGCCTACAGGGCCCCGGATGCTTCGGTCCTAGTTGAAAAAACCTCGGTCCGAGTGTCCCCTTCATTTAGTGGTTCTTCTTCTTCTTCCTCTCCCTCTCCAAATGTTGCTTCGTCCCCGGCGGACTCCACCCGCACCTTGGTCTCTCCCACGGCACCCCTGGTGCCATAAGAGAGAGACCCTCAGCATGAGGCACCTGACCTCCACCAACCCTTCAACAGGCGGCTCCACTCGAGCTTCGGCAGTCGCAATTGCCTTTTCTGATCTCTCGGTCAGAGTTGGGACCTCGTCCCCATCCGTGCACAGCGCCAAAGGGCTCGACCACTGGTAACTGAGGCTGATTAGCTTCTGACAGAGGATTGCCGGACGGGCCAATGACATCTCCTCAGCATCATCTGACACGACCACTATTTGAGGAGGGAAAACTTCTATGGCTCTCTCCAAGTTTTCCCCAATGGCACTCTCCATCCCCACTACTATGTCCCCCTCCGGCAGGGGGCTCACCAACCATGACCGACGCTCCCGCTTCCCCCCTCTTAGGGGTGGAAGAGTGGCGGCCAACGTTGTCTTTCCTTGGCTCCTTTGGGCAAGACCGGAAGGACGCGACCTCTTCTCGAACCTGTGCTTGTCCCCGGAGCTGGGGCCCTAATGGCGCTTGCCCAACTCCTTCCTCATTTGGCCCAAATGTGGACCTCTCGGCTGAAAACACAGCAGATGTTCAGTTAAACAGTAACAGAATTACATAAACGCACTGACCTTCAGAGTGAAGACTCACCTTGAGGGTCAATGGAGCTAAGCCCGGTGGCGAAAAGGGCATCCTATGATAACAGAGCGCTGGCTGATACCTCCTGACCACCGTGAAGGGTTACCAGGTCTCTCTTCTCCTGCTCGCTCAACTTCGGGCGCTCCTCCAGATCCTTTACATAACTCGCCCATCCCCTCAGAAAATCTGAACAGATGTTTCTTTGGCAATGAAAAATTGGGACTTCCACTCCTTTATCGAAGACGGGTTATCAAAATTATCTTGAACGACTTTCGGGGACCAATGTAGGGCCACTCAGATCTCCTCCCAAAACCAGGTTGTAGTAGACTCGGAATATAGGAAGGGTCGTGGTCCATCCCGATGCGATTGCACATCGAGATGAACCCAATAAGATTGCGCCAGCTATTTGGAGCCACCATTGTCGGGCATATATTATAAAACCTCATCACCTCCTGTACCAGCGGGTGAAGAGGGAATCGAAGACCTGCCCTCAAGCTCTCCTCATAAAAGAAGACTCCACGGCTTAACTCGGTCGAAACCTGGTGCTTAACCCTCGGCACCCATAAGGCTACATCCCGAGAAACCCTATAATGGCGACGGATTCTATCTAGGTCGTCAAAGGTTACCTCTGAGTCAACATCACCCGGACCCTTCATATTGGCTGAATAAGAGGCGGAACACGAACAAGCAAGCAAGGGCTCGGGAAAGAATGAAAAATCTCTATGGCAGGGATGAAGAGGCATTGCAGGAGCGCCACTCTAGCCCTCTTTAAATAAATGGTTCAGAAGGAAAGCCCAAACCGCCAAAACTTCGATATGGGCCAGAAATAAAGGAGTCCCAACACGTGGAACTTCCACTATTGTGGTCTGCCGAAAACGAGGCATTTCTCCTCGAGCTACGATGAAAAATGATGACGAAACAACGGCCTGTCATTTACAAGATTATCATTGCCCGTCTTTTCGAATCCCCCAAATAAGATTATTCCGGAACTCTACTCTCTATATCCGAATTTACACTTCGGACTAGGGAGTGGGGGCATGTGATGAGGGGTAAAATTGTCATTGCATTAATGACCGCACACATCAACAATTGGGTCAAATCCAATCTCAAAGTCCTGTCAGCCAGCTGTCACATCCACCAGGCAGCAAAGCCCAATCGCCTTCAGCGTCAGGTCATCCGACGACCCGAGCTCTCCTCATACCTCGGTGACCCGAGCTATCCTCATACTTCTACAGACCGAGCCATTCTGTACCTCGGAGAATCGAGTCATCCCTTTGCCTCGGCCAGACCGAGGCACTCGAATACCTTGCGGAATCGACATGGGAAAATTCAAATCCACTATAACTGAATGAGATTCAAAGCGGGAATCATACCCAGGAGTGGCCTAAGACCCACAGGAGTGGCCTAGAACCTATGTAATGCTGAATCTAAGGCATCAACCAGCTCTCCCAGTCGTTCGATCCTTAATTGACAAGATACGGGATAACAAACTTGATTCGAATCCGTTCTGAATCCTAACGCTCTCAGACCTCCCCTCGTGACATGCCCAAGGAATCAGGTGATTCCCTATAAATACCACTGCCCTCCAACCTCTTAGGTACGTAGGCTTGAACACTCACTTATTTTACTCATTATCACACTGAGGACTGCTCCATCTGAGCTCGGAGCTTTCGAGACCATCTACTCTTCTGTGATCTCACACTGCTTGCTGTAAATCTCTACTGACTGAGGATCTTCCACAGAGGGCAACCCCCACAGTACCCTCTGCGCGCGGACTGTTTGCAGGTTCTGCCCGAGCAATGAGATCGACGTCCAGATCAGGAGCCAGAAGCGCACTCGAGTCGGAGAACGGATTTTCACGGCACATATCATCTCTGCTTTGATACCATAACTAACATATCCCACCCCGTGCGCCATCTGATTATTTTACTTTTTTTAATTATTTTTCAAAGGCTAGGCAGTTTGGTCATAGTTTCTATGGTTGGATTGAAGAGAGGGGTATAAATAATTAAGGACAAATCAGATCATTTGATACCATTTGAGCTTATTAATTAGTAAACTCTATTGGTAAATTTGTAACTTTGAACTTAATCTGAATTTATATTATTTATTAATTTAAAATTTATTTTTTTAAAAAAAATTAAATTTTATATAATTTTTAAGGTTACAGCTAAAAGTTTTATGGTTGTATTATATGCTCCATCCTCAATCTAGATGGTGGGTTGGCGTGTAGAGAATTTCAAAAAGGAAATGATTTCAATTCGCCATATGGGTTTTCGATCTTAATGGCAAGTTAAATTATAGTTCTTTTTTTTTAATTGCAATCTATCAATCTAATATTGCAAGATATTGATCAAAACATTGGTAATATGATCAGACGTCAATTATAATGGAGCTGATATGAAATTATGCACCTCATGATATGAATTTTACATATATTTGCGCTCATGCACAAGCTTCTTCCTTATGTGCTATGGGAATTATATACTGAACGGATGTACATGCATGCAGAGAGGCATATAACGCAGGCCACCTTTTCGGTTGTCAAAAGTTGAGTATACATGCATGCACTAACATTCTCCTTCTAGATATGAATGGTATCACTTTATTTTGGTACACATAAAATCAGACGTTAATTTCTTTATGGAACTTTATAAAGAGTAGTCCATAGTTTGACAGTCATAGCTGTTAGTTCTTGCACAGTTAACCATTTTATATTTAGTCTTTTGCACATAATTAGGCCTGCTTTTGAGATAGCCCGTTCATATATATATATAAAAGAAAGCAAACCCTCTAAACTTCATCTTCCTATGATCTTGTTAGATGAGAGAAGGTGTCACTTTCATCAGTTGTCATGCAGGAGGATAATCACTTGCTAAAGTGGAATATATATACAAGCCATTCGAAATTTTTACTAGGTATTTTGTGTTACTGCATTGGTTGAGACATTGTTTTAGATATTTTGGGGTGATTTATGTAAAGAAACAAAGGCTGCTCGAGAAACATAGAAAATGTGCCCATGAACTGGCCAAGGAGTGATTTCACAAGCATATAGCTAAATGAGAACTATAGGCTTCATTCTTAGCAGTATTTCTAAAGATTGGATTTGTGTCAGTGGACTTTTTTTTCTTTTAAAAAATAGAATAAAATATTTTATTCAATGCTGCACATAGTTGTCGGATCGAACCGATCGTTGGACCGGTTGAACCAAAATTCGAAGGTCAAGCCTTCGGTTCTAATATAAAACCGGATGTGTAAATGATCCGAAATAACTCGGTCAATCCATCCGGTTACCCATGAACCGATCAATCTAGCTCGAACCGGATAAGATCACAAGTTTTATTATCATATTAATCTTAATTTTTTACTAAAAATTATTTTTTTATTAATATAAATATATTTTTATATTAAAATAATTGATTGATGGTTATCCAGTAATCAATGGTCGAACTAGTGATCCTATATCCGAGTCCTTGATCGAGTCAATGTCCAAGCTAGATCTAACAATCATGATGCTGCGTCCAGCCGTTGAGGTTACAATGTATGAAAGAATAACAGGTACATCCTATAAGGAAGGAAACAGTGCTGGAACTAATTAATGTTCTTATAGACTGAGACGGCAAAATTTGAAGCCTGCCCTAGTGCAATTGTTCAAGAACTGGAGGCAGTAAATATTTTAGGCCACTGCTCCATTACTAATGGTCAAGTCTCTGATGAATATTTTACGAGTCTAGAGACTACTAAACGTAAATGAGTGCTCCAGTTATTATAAATGATTGAGACCAGGGCAGTCTTCTGTCAGCATTCGTATTAAATTCTCGAAGTCGTCTTAACGTAGCCAAGTTGGAGAAGCAAACACTTGAGTAATATTCTGGGACTTCTCGGAAGCTTCTTGGTTGGGTAATTGCCGGATGGTTTCACCATATATTCTTTGTTGGCGATAAGAGACCAACAGATGTAATACATGAGGTAAGATGAAGGTCAAGTAAAACAAGTAAGATGAAGAGCAAGTAAAGTCCCAAGTATTAATTTCTCTCGATGTCTCACAATGACCATTTATTTGAGATGATGTCAGGAGGATCATGCTACTTAAGGCCTAGAGGGAAATATCTTTGAACGAGGAAAAATGTGTCTACCATTAGCAATAGAAAATATATATCCCCAACTCTCTTTAACTGCTCCACATAGGTCCTGAACAAGTATTGACACCCATTTAAGGCATCCAATTGATGTCATATTCTTCTCTCTTTTAACGTAGATATGCTTCTGATTGCTCAAAACAAAACAAAACAAAAAATAAAAAAGCCAACAAACTCAAAAGTAAAATTTTACTATTTTGCCAAGCTAGACCAGCTAAGCTGGCACTATGTGTGCCACAATCAAAATACAATCACTTCTAAGAATATGGCTAATAGTAAGAAAACAATTAATGTATATATATATATATATATATTGATCAGATTAAGGGCAGACAAGTTCTTTTTAAATTGATCTTAAGAAGCAAGTTCTCACCATGGTTGGAACCAATCTACAGTCGATACTTTATTGATAGAATTTAATTGGCGTCCAGGGTCACCAAACTTGCTTTTCATTTGATCCTATATATATATATATGTTTTGTTTGATGGGTAACCTTATGCCTGTTACTGTAACCACTAACCACCCTCCATGAGGTTTCTCTTTGACAATCTCTCGGAGGATCCTCGCTGAAAATTCCCCTTTGAAATGAGGTCGACAATCAATTCAAAGATGCATGTTAATTTAGATCGTTTTGGATCTGGTATTTATTTTTTAGTATATTTTTTATAATTCATTACTTCAGGACGGTATTATTAATAAAACATTGCTTGATTCATGAACTGGAACAATCTCATGCGTAGTCCAAAATTACTCAGTCTTGTTTACTATAGCCCTGGTCCGCTATGAACAAGGGCTCGAGGTTGGCTGCCTCTAACTACTATTATAAACATTGTTGGGTGAGGGAGCTAAACTAATCAATGGCAACAATGAGAAAATTGGAAACAAATAGTATCACGGTGCTCGAAGGCTCCTATGGTGACAATGGCCATGACGATGGCACTGATGATCTAGAGTAGGATCTGATCAACAAGCCTAATTAAGATCTCGATCTGACTGCTCGTGCCAGGTCAACCGATCTGGCTGACCTCTCTGGTTGGCATTCAGGTTGAACCTTGAGCTGAAATTTTTTTTTTTAAGTTTTTGAGTAAGGGAGGGGAAGAAACAAAGCCCCACCAAATTCATGGAGAGATTGAATATTTATAGTTTTGAGTGCAGCAATTTTTCAAAGCTCTTCCATTCGGTACTCTTGACTGCAAATGACACAAAAGCATGACAATGTTAATTGGCTTTTCTTAATTATCAACTCAGGCATCTTTTACTGAGTCTGATCATCAAAATCAAATTTTTTTTTTCTTTTGAGAAAATCAAAGATATAAAATTTCTTGATTACCGCTGTAGATAGGCTTCTGACAAACCCACCACTTATGCGTTATGGAAAATATAAAACTGAAAAATACTTCTGTTGACATGATCGTGAACAGTAACTTAGCGAGAAGCAAGGATGAATACGTGATATGAAAACATAAAAATAAAAAAAAAAAAAAGAATAATGCAGCTCTTTATGACTGATTATAACTCAGGAGCTGCTTACTAGCCTTCAGTAATACAGCCTGCTCGGGATACAAAGAAAGGAATGTTGAAAACGGCATAAAAAGACACTAACTAAAGAACTTGAGAGGGAACGAGAAGATCAAGCAACGAGTAGCCAAGAGGGATGACACGTCTTGAAACTAGTAGAAAAAAATACTTGGTGAAAGTCAAATTTTTTTTAAAATTCATCCTTGGAATATATGATGTTGGTAAAAATTCATTCCTTAGAAAGGATGGTTTGAACTTGTGACCAAAAGGTTCAAAGGCTAGTCCCTTGCCATTGTACCAATCTAATCATTGCCAACAAAGGATGTAAGCCCAGGATATTTCTTCAGCAAGGAAATTCCATGTTTAGCCGTAACAGTTATATAGTAGAAGATGAAAAGAAGGCAGCGGCTCAAGTCCATCTTTTTTTTTTTCTTATTTTTTAATGTATTTTTTAGTGACCCTAAAGTGTATTTTTTTTTATATTTTTTAATGATAACTAAATCTGACATGGATTACTTAGACTACTGCAAGTAGGGTTGGATAGGATCCAAGTAGGTTGCAAATATCGGATTGACCCATGACCCGACCCAACCCGACCCGACTTGAGCAAATGATGATGGTGGAGGATGGGAAAACGATGATAATGCTGAGGAGCTTCGACGGAGAGGAGTTCAACATTGAGAAGGTGGCGGTGAAACAGTCAGTAATGATCAGGAATATGATCAAGGATGGATGCTCCGAGGATGGGGCCTCCTCTAAACATCACTGGTAAGGTACTTGCCAAGATCCTCGAGTACTACAAGAAGCATGCTGATTTCACATAGGCAAGCCCTCCAGCCACAATGGCAGGGCCATCACTAAGGAGGATATGGCTACATGGGACGCCGACTATATCAACAATGAGCAGGATGTCCTCTATATCATGCAGGATATAGAGGTTTAATGATATATTAAAAAAACAAATAAGATTTTTATCATTACTTCTAGAGAAAAGAGGTATTGAATATGAGATGGATTTAATTTAACAAGAGACATAGAATAGGATTGATTTGATGGCTATAACCCGTAACACGACCTGACCCAAACTGGATTCGAATTGGATCCATATTTTATGGATTAGGACTAGGTTATATGTGGACCTGACCTGACCTGAATGGCCCATTGGGTTAAGAAATTTGATCATAGATCCATCCAATTTTTTATTAAATTAGATTTGGGTTCAATAACAAGACCCGATCAAGGAATCGGGTCAGGTTGGGATCAAGCATAACCTGGTCTGACCCTACACATTTATAACCCTAGGTCCAAGTGTGAGATTTACCACATCAGGATAGTTGTTAGGCCATCCAAAGATTTAGAACTCCAATTCTTTCATTCTCTAATTATTTATTTGTGTATATATATATTTGGAAGGCATTCGAGAGGCAAGTTTCAAGCCTATGATGAGCTTTGTGCTTGTTAAACGGTGCTCTATGGTGCACTTTTAGTGGCTCGTTAATAGTGTTATTTATTGGTTCAATAATAGCATGTGATATGTTATGTACTAGTTCAACGGAGCACATTTATGTGAGGTAAGTTATTCGCGAGCTGCTTACCTTTCTTGTTCGTTGGAAGGATTGGAAGGTGGTGTGGAGTGAAGGGAGAGGTGGAATGGTTTATTTTTAGTTAGAGAGAGAGGTGTTTTGATAAGATTTAAACAAGTTAGAGAGAAGGAGGGATGAAAAAAAAATTATTTAATTAATGGTATTAAAAATGGGTACATAATATTAATTTTACCTATGACTTTTATTTTTTATGCTAGTGAGAGAATCTGTAAATGATATGCTTGGTACAAGATTTTAAAATCGCTAATGGATTTCTAAAAAAAATTCCCTCTCTGATATTTTTTTATTTTTAAAAATATCTTACCAGCACCAAGGGATTTATCCCTTAGTAAATCTCTAAGGTAGTTTGTCTGTTTGATAGAAAAAATATTATCCATGGATAAGTGTACTGAATAAAGTTTATCCCCTGGCTATCTCTAAAGATTCTTTGGCTATCCCATTGATCATATCAAATGCAAAAAGGTAAATCCATAGGATAACTTTTTTTTACTTTTATTTGGAGGAATAACCAGCTATTTCTGCATTTTTAGGAAATAAATTGAGGGGATAACCCATGTTAACCATGGTTATCCCTTTGGTTAACTTTATTCCAGCTATCCCTTATAGTTATGGCTTTTGGGAATAAGAGGGGATATTCAAGGAGATATCCCCTCTTATTCCCTATTTTAAACACTACCTAAGAGGCCGAACTTTCCTTACAAATTTTTTGCTAAAAATTATTTAAATAATCACTCGTTGATTCCTTGCATATTACCAAAGGATTTTAAGAAATTTATCAAAAAAATATATCCCTAGCAAATCCCTTAGAGATTTCTTATTGAAACTATATTTTAAATGTAATTTAAAATCTTTTAAAAATTCCTTTCTAATTCTTTGATAATTTTCTAAGGAACTATTCCTTGATAATGTTCCTTGATGAAAGGCTAATTTTTGATAGTACATGTCGCCATGCTTCCTCTCCTCTACTCATAAATTCCCTCCCTTAGACCCCATATTTTAGTACTACCATAACTTGCTTTCAGGAGCACCACATATATATCCAATTTCATGAGGATTCAAACATTACCAACTAACAGTCACCATCTCGTTACTAATTTAACTTAGCCATCAGTACTTAGTCGTAGGCAGAACCGGGCACACAAACACAGAAAAAAAAAGGGAAAAAAAAAAGAAAGACCGAGTCAGAAACATTATTTTTTTTAAAAAAATTAAGACGTACAGTTCTCTCCAGTAACATGTAAGAGTTCTGGAACTTCAAGAGAAGATTAGGCTGATTTAAGAACATCCGATTTAGTGTTCCACCTGTTCTACGTTCACACGCCATGTAATTGCCAAGGTGATCACCTCTCCAAGATCGAGGGGCCCAAATACTGACAGGGTGAGGTTAGAACTGAATTAAGGTGGTGGGGATGGGTCGTATCAGCAAATTGACATGAACACTCATTATCAGGGCTATTAATTTGATAGCCACAAAGAAAATGAGTTAACGCTAAATTGTTATTGTAACACCTTTGAGTACTAAATAAGGAACCCAATTCAAACGGAACTAGTACTCTTTTTTGGTCTCATGAAGTCTATGTCATTAATGCTAAATAACTCTAAAGCTAGAATGCTAAGGTGTTAACTTCATGGGTGTTGTGTTTACCCTTGAAATATGATGATGCCAGTACAACACCTACCAACAAGCAACGCCAAATAATTACTTGGTCAAATCCATGTCGATTGAAAAGCCAGGCAAGTCGTTGATCTGGGCTAGTGAATTAATCTCATATTATCTCCATTTGGTGATCACACCTAAAGAATTTATTAATAATATTATTAATTTAGAGCAGCCGCCTTAATTCATAGCTGGACAACATTTCAATTTTCAAGGCCGGGCGCCGCCTACATTTGCCTTTGAAATTTTAAAAAAAGATGCAACTTAGATTTGATCACCCTAACTTTAATGATAAAATTGCTTCATAATCTAAATAACGGAAATATGATGAAATTATAAGAGAGGGATGGTCTCCTCTGGGTTGATGTTGACACCCGTGACTGACAAATGGCAGACCGCAAACCTAACCCACCTTATATTTTCTCGTTTACGTGCCCCTCCTTCCCTCATACCTCATGCAAGGCCGCAGGCTGCCTTACAGTGCAAGGGACCAGCATATATCGATCCTGGACTTCCTAAAAGCCCCTTAGTCCGCCTCATCATCTCGATCTAAATCTTTTGATGGCATAAATTAAGAGAGAAAATAATTGCATGCAGACTATGTGGCACGTACGTCGGTTTTATATATAGCCTCAAACTTTCTTGACCATCTATTTTCGGAAATGAGAAATATATATAATAATTAAAAAGGTTTTGTTATAATACTTTTTTATGATTTTATAGAAAACTATAATCAAATTAGAACCATTAATGTGGTAAAAAAAAAAGGTCGCTTAATATACTCTATATATCCAGCTCAACTGGCTATCACATTAATCTCATGATTCCAAAATGCCTAAGCATTTCTCTTCATGCTTCTTAGTAAACTTCATTTCTAAATCTATCTCTACTCATTAGGAAAGATCAACTTAGAGAATTTATGTTAATAGAGAAATCGGATTGAATCTTAATAATACGAAATACGAAGCTAATTAAACCGAGAAATCATGCATATATATGTACCGTTTCTTTGCTTTAAAATAATTATATAAATTTTATTTCTCCAAATGTAAACGTAGATCCTTAAGGGTAATTACATTCCATTTCTCTTCATTTGCTTCGACATCGCTACTGTCAACCTTGTACTCAAGTGTCATAGCTACTGTGACAACGTACACCAGCGGTAGTGAGTCTCCCACCCTTGTTTTCCTTCATTGCCTCGCCATTACAAAGCAGGCATTATTACAATATTCGCCAAATAGCTACCATGCCCTTATTTTCCTCGATCAATTGGCCTGTCATTATAGAGCAGGGCATGGAAACATTTGTTAAACGTACGGTACCTAATTAAAAAGTTAGACCATTTTTAACCATGAGTTGCTAGCTAGCTAGTGATCCATCTGCATCCCTCAAAATAAGATGTATTAATGGTTAATATTTTTAATATTTAAAAAATAAAGAAATACCGCAACAAAACCTAATATAATTTAACATTAATTATTTTTGAATGGATGGGCGAACGATAAGTTTTACTACACGTCACATAAGAAAAGTAGGACGAGGTTCACCTATAAAACCAGCAGATGATGATCACCTGGCCAATCCTCCTACCGAATCTTCTCTCTTTCCTCTTCAAGCTCTCTTCTTTTCCTCTAGTCCAAGGTCGGCGACGTAGGTTTGTTATCTCTTCCGCAAAGCAAGCGGCCGGAGAGACTTGCAGTACTTGTAGAGGAGAACAGCTAGCAATATGGTGAGGCCTCCTTGCTGTGATGAGGTCGGTGTGAAGAAAGGCCCATGGACGCCGGAGGAGGACAAGAAGCTCGTGGAGTACATTCAGAACCATGGCCATGGGAGCTGGAGGAACCTCCCAAAGAATGCAGGCTTGAATCGGTGTGGGAAGAGCTGCCGCCTCCGGTGGACGAACTACCTCCGGCCGGATATTAAGCGGGGGAAGTTCTCAGAGGATGAAGAACGGCTCATCATCCGCCTCCATTCGGTCCTTGGAAACAAGTAATCGCCAACTTCCGTTTATTTTGCTAATTATTCTATAGAATATTTAGCATTAACTGACCATCATATATTCTATATATCATTATTATAGCTCCAAATTAAGTGGAGTAATAGAATAGGAAAGTTCATAGGATATGATGAAACTTATAATTAAAAACCAGTAGTACTTGCCGTTGATCCAATATATATATATATATATATATATATGGTTCGATCAGAGGTTTTTTTTTTTTTCAGAACGAAATATATATTATTCTCTGAAGAAAATTAATTATAACTATGATCAGTTTTCATAATTTGTCTCTACTACTTTGACCAACTTTTGCAGGTGGTCCACGATAGCCACCGAGCTGCCTGGGAGAACGGACAATGAGATCAAGAACTATTGGAACACCCACCTGAGAAAGAGGCTCGTTCTCATGGGCGTCGACCCGGTCACCCACAGGCCGAGAACTGATTTCGATCTCCTTGCAAGCCTTCCTACTTTTCTTGCTGCCGCTAAGAACCTTGGCAACTTGACCAGCCCTTTGGATAACGTTCTCAGGCTGCAAGCAGATGCTGCAAACTTGGCCAGGTTCCAGATCCTGCAAAGCCTTGTTCAGCTCATAAGCGGTAGCTCTCCTCTGAATATGGACGCAAGGAATCTTTTGGGTTCGGCCTCCCTCCAAAACTATAATTTTGGCGACCTCCTCCAAGTGAACCGCCTGCTCGAGGGGCTGGCCAACAACTCCCTCAGCCTTCCTCAGAATCAAATCCCAATGATTTCCACCCTCTCGGGCTTAGGCATCCCACAGTTACCTAATAATTTCCAGCCTCGCTCTGAACCCAGCCTTCCTCTCAAAGAACAAGAAATGGTGGCATTCAATGGTTCATGCTCGTCTGCCGATCATGTGATGGATAATAATAATGGTCATGGCATTAATCCAGTATTCAATAATTCCTATGCCACTCCAAGTGGCCATTCCACCCCTTTATTGGTTTCAGCTTCTCCAGAGAATGTCTCGACCGATCAGATGCAAGATCCAGTCAACTCATCAAGCACCTCGACTCCATTTGAGGATGGGAAGGACTAAATCTAGGTGGCTTGGATGAAGATCTCAACTGGAAAGACGTTCTAGCGTAAGCCATCTACTTTTCTTTTCCATTTTCCGGTACGTAAAGCTATTGATGTTGGAACTTAATTGTATTTATAGCCCATATTTTAACCAAGATTAAACAGCTTTTCTAGCTGCTTTAATAGGTTGGAAGTATATATATATATATATATATATATTAACATATCTTTTTTTTTTTTGCTCTTGCAGTCAAATTTCTTGGTCGGATTGTCATAAAGAAGAGGCCCCAACGATGTGAAGAAGGAATAATTTGCGCATAGAAAGCTACACTGGCTGCATGAATTTGCTAGACTTTCAAAAGATTGATGATTTCAATGAATGGAAGCTAGCTACCAGGGAAAAATTAAACATTAGTTATGTACACAAACAATGCTAGCTTGTGCAAACTCTTGATGGATTTTTTTTTTTTTTGGGGGGGGGGGTGTACCAACATGCCATTCTTTAGTTTTGTTATACAGTTATTTGGCTGTTGAATTCTCTTATATATATATATATATCAATTAGTCTATCGTTTCATGCAAATTGGCAAGCCCCGCATCCAAAAAGAAATGAGAAAAGGAAGTTGATGAAGCATCTGATACAACAGTTTATTACTTGAAAATTAGTAATTAGTTGGAGTAGGAGGCGGCTTGTGGA
>UESW01004461.1:876557-912114 GCA_900491605.1 Calamus simplicifolius | reverse complement strand
TGAAGCTTTTTCTCCTTTGTTGAATGTTGAAAATCCTTCGATTTGATCTTTGAAAGCTTGTGGATTTCCTTTTGACTCTTGTGGATTGATGAGATGGAGCAGACAAATCTTTCTCTTTGATTTCACTCCTTTTGAATCACTTTTTGAGCTAAAAGATTTTCCTATGAAAGCTCTGTTTTTCCCTCTTTTTGAAAGATATTCTTTTCTCTCTTTTTGATTTTTCTTGATTCTTTTGATTTGAAAAGAGCTCCTCTATTTATAGATTCTGCAAAATATATCCGTTAGAAACAAAGAAAAATAGCCGTTATTTGAAAATCTTACCGTTGGAGCTGATGTGTCATCGTGAAAAATTGCGTCCAGATTTCGTGGAGTCGGCTCGAGCTTTGTGGGAGTCGGCTCGCACAGTCCATTCCAGAAACGCCTAACTTTCAGGGGTCGACTCGCGATATGCGGGGAGTCGACTCGAGAAGTGCTCAAAAATGAGCCTTTCTGCCGTCTGAGTCGAGTCGGCTCGCACAGTCTGAGTCGGCTCGCGAAGGTTTCAGGGGTCGACTCTTGAAAACTCAAGTGTCGACTCAGGACACATTGAAAATCAGACAATTGGGGAGTCGACTCGGAAACCCTTGAGTCGGCTCGGAGCGATACAAAAATCAGAAAAATGTTCTGATTGACTTTAAAACTCGTCCCAAATAAATTAAATATAAATGTGACTTGAATACATTAAATATGACATTAAGCATGGATTCAAGACATGTTTCAAGAAATCATAGATTGAATTATAACATGTAAAAATTCCTTTTTGAAATCTTCAATATAGAGTTTGAAACTTCTTTTCAAATTGATTCAAAACTCAGTGAATTTAAACATTTAGAGTCCATTCTTTCATTTTGAATAAGCTCAAGGTTTTTGATAAATAAACTCATTGTTTCCTTTAAAATACTCATGGCTTTTGGAAATCATCAAAATCAATAAAGTTGGGGCAATTATGTTTCAGTAATTTCTCAACAATCTCCCCTTTTTGATGATGACAAAAACATTGAGTATATGCATTATAAAATTAAAAAATTTATGATTCCAAAATCAACTTTTGTGTTCATGGAAAGGCTCCCCCTCAATGAGGTAGCTCCCCCTATGAACCTCAATTTATAATTCATTCAAAATTTTAAATTCAGAACTTAAGCAAATAACCTTTTCTTTATGAAATTCAATTTATCTCTTCCCCTTATCTCCCTCTTATTAGGGCAATTAAAATCATATAGGGTTAAAGTTTAAAAGCTCTCTTCTCTTAAATATGATGATGCATATACGATTAAATCAAATCTCTCCCCCTTTTTTGTAATCAACAAAAAGGTTGAGATGCATCAGAGCATCAACTTGATTAATTCCTTCGAATTCATTCAGCATTTAAGTTATCAATTGAGTATTGAGATATTCAAAATTATATCAAATTAAACATAAGCATTCAAGGATATTCAAAGGTACTCATAATTGAAATGAACATAACTTTTCTCATTACTTCAAAAGTAAGTCAAATTACATCAAAATGTAACATAGTCTCATTGTAATGAAATTAAACTAACTTAAGTTCATCAAAGTTCAAATACATTCATATTAAACAAAACTTCCTAGATACAATCTAGAAATACAAACTATAATAAGTATCAGGATCATTTGACACGCTTGAAAATTAAACTTTTTAAGTGTCCAATCATCTCCATGATATCATCCTTTTGAGATTTGTTAAAATCATTCATAGTTACTTGAATCTGATCAACTGCTGCATCATATCTCTTCTTAACTGATTGGTTCTATCAAGATACACATTGGATCCATCAGCTATCCCTTGAAGTCTTTCAAATATTCTTAAGCTCAGCATTGAGTGAATCCACAGTACCAACAGAAAATGAAAATAAGTCAAGTCTTGAAATGATGCTTTCCTTTAATTCTCTAAAATCTTCTCTTAATTGACCAATTTCATCTTTCCTTTGATTATCAAACTCTGCAAACATAGATCTAAGTTGACATAACTGCTCATCTAAAATCTCACAGAAGAAGATGAAGTCTGAGGTGGAGGAGAATAATGCATGCTAGGTCCTGCCTCAGATGGTCCAGCAACAGAAGGTCCAACCTCGACCTCAGCTCCAATGTCTTCAACTCTGTCCTCAGCAGCTCTAACATCATCTTGACCTTTTCTTATCCAATTACCATTTACTTTCTTGAAGCCCATACGGTGAATAGTGGCCAAAGAATAGTAGTCAGTATGTCTCAAATTTTTCTTGGGCTCACTATCACTAAATTCAATACCTTGGCTTCTGAATAACTGAGTCAAGATCATGCCATAGGGAAGACAGGATTTCCTCTTACTTCCACAATCAGCTATATACCATAATATCATGATGGGTAAGTTGATTGGCCTGCCTGAAACTACAGCATCCATAACAAAGATATCCCTCTCAGACAAGTAGTCAAAACGGCCTGTCTTAGGGAAAAGAATCCTGCTGCAGATGTTGTGTAGCAATCTTAAGTCCAGTGGCAGCTGATTGGCAAAGACTTCTTCAAATCCCTCAAAATTTCTATTCAATAATCTGGTGAGGGCAGGTGACCTATCCTCTGGGTCAAAAGTGGAAGGTCCAGATAGGGGTAAGTCCAGTAACTTAGAGAGAATGACGGCAGTGACATTCAAACCAACTCCTCTAACAATACTGACCAATCCATTGTCTCCTCTAGTCAAATTTCTATAAAACTCTTTAACTAGTGCTGGTATGTTGGGCAGTCTAAGGAGCATATCTTTTCAAATCCCATTTCTTTCAACTGAGATCCTACAAGCAATCCCTCTCTCTCAAATAAATCAAAATCAAACTTCTTCCAGTAGTAATGACTCTACTCGCAAGTGATCTACCTGAGGAGTAGTGGCAGTAGGAGCAGGTGAGTCGTCCGAAGAAGAAGAAGGCGGAGAGTCCGGAGTCGGCTCGCGAACGGGTCGACGCACGGTCTTCTTTCTTTTCATCCCGGCACGGCTACTACTAGCACCACGGGTTTTGGGGGCCATTGAATCAAGGTGGGATGATTGTTTAAGGATTTTGGAAGATTTTGGAAAGTTTGAAGGGTTTTAGAGGGTTTTGAGAATGATTTGGAATGATTAGAATCGATCGATGGGTCAGCTCGTGCCCTAATAAAGCGATTTGGGACCACGTCGAGTCGACTCGCGCAAAGCGTAGAGTCGGCTCGGGTAAGTCACAGAGCACAGACACGATCTCGAGTCGACTCGCTCAGAGAAGGGGTCGACTCCTGAGTTTCAGCAGAAACTCGAGTCGACTCCGATACTCTCGAGTCGGCTCCGAAACCATTTCAGAGTAAAAATCAAAATTTTTCAGAGTGTCTGAAATGAACCCGGATTTGATCTTTGATGATTAAAAATCATGGATTTTGATAGATCAAATTGATATGAGTTCTAGATAAAATTTCCTTAAGATTTTGAGAAATTGAAAGAACTCTAGATATATTTCCTTAGAGGTTTCAAAATTTATTCAAAAGGGTTACAAATTCCTAACTCTCCTCTAAGATAACAAAATCTTTCTTCGCTTAAAGGTTTTGTAAAGATGTCAGCTAATTGTTCTTCAGTGTTTACATAATCTAAACAAATTTTATCATTAGCTACATGTTCCCTTATAAAATGATATCTAATTTCTATGTGTTTTGTCCTTGAATGTTGAATGGATTTTTAGTTAATTGATTGCGCTTGTGTTATCACATTTATGGGTGTTTTATCAAGTGTGATACCATAGTCTTCAAGTTGTCGCTTAATCCATAGGATTTGCGCACAGCAACTTCCAGCTGCTACATATTCAGCTTCAGTAGTTGATAATGCAACTGAATTTTGCTTTTTGCTAAACCATGAGATTAAGTTACTTCCTAAGAATTGGCATGCACCACTTGTGCTTTTCTATCTAATTTACATCCAGCATAATCAGAATCAGTGAATATGCAATTAGGTTTAATGTAGAGTCTCTAGAATACCATAAACCTACATTTTTGTTCCATTTAGATATCTTAAAATTCTTTTAACAGCAATTAAATGTGATTCTTTAGGTTCAGATTGAAATCTAGCACATAAACATACTGAAAACATAATATCTGGTCTACTTGCTGTTAAATAAAGAAGGGATCCGATAATACCTCGATAATATTTTGGTCAACCTTTTACCTTCTTCATCTTTGTCCAGCTTGCATGAAGGACTCATTGGAGTTCCGAGGGGTTTCATTGATTCCATACCAAACTTTTTGAGTATTTCTCTTGTGTATTTGGTTTGGTTGATGAAGATTCCCTCTTTGCTTTGTTTGATTTGGAGTCCAAGGAAGAAGTTGAGTTCTCCCATCATGCTCATCTCGAATTCTCCCTGCATCAACTTAGCAAATTCTTGACAAAGAGAATTGTTAGTAGCACCAAAATAATGTCATCAACGTATATTTGTACTACAATAAATCTTTACTTTTTCTTTTCAAAAACAAGGTTTTATCAACATTTCCTCTTGTAAAATCATTTTCAATTAAAAATTTACTTAATCTATCATACCAAGCTCTAGGTGCTTGTTTCAAACCATATAAAGCTTTGTGCAATTTAAAAACGTGATTTGAAAATTCGTGATCTTCAAAACCTGGTGGTTGTTCTACATAAACTTCTTCATTTATAAATCCATTTAAAAATGCGCTTTTAACATCCATTTGAAATAAGTTAAAATTCATATGACATGCAAATGCAAGTAATAGCCTAATGGCTTCTAATCTAGCTACTGGTGCAAAGGTTTCATCAAAATCAATACCTTCTTCTTGATTATATCCTTTGCAACCAATCTAGCCTTGTTTCTAATTACTATGCCATTTTCATCTAGTTTATTTCTAAATATCCATTTTGATCCTATTACTGAATGATTTTTAGGTCTTTCAACTAAAGTCCAAACATTATTTCTAGTAAATTGATTTAAGTTCTTCTTGCATGCTAACATCCAATTATTATCTTTTTCAGCTTCTTCAATAGTTTTAGGTTCTATTTGAGATACAAATGCAAGATGATTACTAATATTTCTCATGATGATCTAGTTCTTATTCCTTGAGATGGATCACCTATAATCAATTCCTTAGGATGACTATAAGCATATCTCCAATCTCTAGGAAGATCTATATCATTATGATCATTATTAACATCATCGACCTTATGTGAATCATCATCTTTAGCTTCTTGTTCATGATCTGAAGATACTTCAATATTAAGTTTTTCAAGATCTTTTTCAATTATGTTTGTATCTTCCTCATCATCAAGCTTTTCAGAACCAGATGCTAAAGATTCATCAAAAACTACATGAATGGATTCTTCTACTAAGTTTTCTTGTTAAATACTCTATATGCTTTACTAGTTGTTGAATATCCTAGAAAAATTCCTTCATCAGATTTAGCATCAAATTTTCCTAAGTTGTTTTTACCATTATTATGAATGAAACATTTACATCCAAATGCATGAAAGTATTTTATATTTGGTTTTCTTTCATTCCATAATTCATAAGGTGTTTTCTTTAATATTGGTCTTATTAAAGCTCTATTTAAGATGTAACATGCTGTGTTAATAGCTTCCGCCCAAAAATACTTTGGTAAGTTGCTTTCACATAGCATGGTACGGGCCATGTCTTCTAAGTCCTATTTTTTCTTTCAACTACACCATTTTGCTGTGGAGTCCTAGGGGCTGAAAAATTATGATTAATTCCATTTTCAGTGCAGAAACTTTTAAATAAGTGATTTTCAAATTCAGTTCCATGATCACTTCTTAGAGACACTATGGTAGTGTTTTTCTCATTTGTGACTTTCTTGAAGAATTTCAGGAAATATCGAGAAAGTCTCATCTTTGTGAGCTAAAAACATACCCAAGTGTATCTAGAATAATCATCTACAATCACTAGACCATATTTCTTTCCTCCTAGACTTGTGGTTCTAGTAGGTCCAAAAGGTCCATGTGAAGTAGCTCTAAAGCCCTAGAAGTTGAAACAACATTTTTAGATTTGAAAGAACTTCTAGTTTGTTTTCCAAATTGACATGCATCACAGATTTTGTTATTTTCAAAATCTAACTTAGGTAAACCTTTAACTAAATCCATTTTAATTATTTTGAAATAAGGTGTGTGCTTGCATGACCTAATCTACGATGCCATAACCATCCAATATCATTTATGTTAGCATTGTCAGCAATTAGGCAATGACTACTTTCAGATAATTTTCTAAGTCAACTAAGTACACATTGCCATGTCTATAACCAGTAAAAACAATGCTATCATTAATGGAATTAGATACATGCAAATAGAAGATTTAAATGAAACATTAAAGTTTTATCACATAGTTGGCTTATACTAATTAAATTATGCTTTAAACCATCAACATAAAGTACATTATCAATAATATAGATGGAGTTATGCGAACTTTACCAAGGCCCATAATTTGACCTTTACCATTATCGCCAAACGTCACAACTCCACCTTTCTTTCTTCAGGGTGATGAATTCATCTTTGTCACCCGTCATATGTCTTGAGCAGCCACTATCAAGGTACCACTTTTTCTTTGATCTTTTGGCTACAAGACATTCCTGCAACATAATTTAAACTTTATGTTTAGGTACCCAAGCTTTCTTGGGTCCTTCATGGTTAGTAGCAACAAAATTGTTCCTTTCGGAACCCATATTTTCTTTGCTTTAACATTTAACTTGTTGTTATTATTTAATGTTTTGCATTCAAATGATTTATGACCCTTTTCATTGCATTTGAAACAAGTTATATTACTTTGGTTAGCTTTTACAAAAATATTCTTTAAAGATTTTTGTTTCCTTAATGTGTTATACCCTAAACCTGCTTTGTCAAAAACAGCTTTTTGACTATCTAAAATCATATTAGTTTAGTTGAGCTTAGAGTAAATTTCTCAACAATGTCTTTATACTTTTTAACATCTTTCTTAAGAAAATCATTTTCATTAGAGATTGATTCTTTTTCTTTAATTAGATTTTTATTTTCAGATTTACCAAATCATCTTAAGAACACAATCATTCTTTTCATTAAGAAGAGTTCCATTTTATCTTTAATCTTTAACTACAAAATTTAATTCATTTTTTTTTAATTAAATTTAAGTTTTCATTTTTAATGCTTTGTGTTTCTTTTTCAAAGCTTTGAAATCAATCATTAATTCATTAAAAGCTTCAAACATTTCATCAAATGTAAATTCATCAAGGTTTCGGTACTTACCTCATTGTCGTTGTCGTCGTTGTTAGCCATGAAGCAGATATTGGCAACTTCCTTTGTTCATTTTCTTCCGATGAGGAAGATTCATCAGACCATGTTGCCATGTATGCTTTCTTCTTTTTCTTGTAGGCCTTTTTCAGCAAAGGACAATCATATCTAAAGTGCCCTGGCTTTTTACACTCATAACATACTAAGGGCTCTTTCTCTTTTTCTTTCTCCTTGTCCTTTTTCTTATCTTTTCTCCATCAAATCTTGCTCCAAATTTCTTTTTATGGAAGGGCCTTTTTCTCATAAACTTTCTGAATTTTTTGGCCAAGAGAGCAGTTTCCTCATCATCTTCATCATTACTTTCACTGCTGCTCTCTTCCATTTCAGCAGTTTGAGGGCAAGAGTTTTTCTTCTTTTGACTCCTCCTCAACATGCTGCTTCATTGAAGCTCGTGGGTCATTAGGGATCCTAGAAGCTCCTCTAAAGGTAATGCATTGAGGTCCTTTGCTTCTTGGATAGCAGTAACTTTCGCTTCCCACGATCTTGGAAGTGACCTAAGAATTTTGCGCACAAGATCAGCATTAGAATAAATTCTACCAAGACTTTTAAACCATTCACAATATCAGTGAATCTAGTGAACATGCATTGATGGTTTCAGTTTGTTCCATTGTAAACAATTCATATTTATGAACCAAAATATTTATTTTGATTCCTTAACTTGGTTTGTTCCTTCATGTGTAATTTCCAACCTATCCCAAATTTCTTTTGCGGAATTACAAGTTGAGATTCGGTTGAATTCATTAGAGTCTAAGGAACAATATAAAATATTAATGGCTTTAGCATTTAGTTGTGCCATTCTCCTATCATTATCATTCCAATCCCTTTCGGGCTTAGGAACAATAGTGCCATCAACTACGTGTGTGGGTGTACTAGGTCCATTTATTATTACTCCCCACAATTCATAGTCGAAGCTTGAATGAATATTCTCATTCTAGCTTTCCAATATGAATAGTGGTTCCATTAAATAAAGGAGGTCGATTCGTAGAATGACCTTCAGCAAAACATGAACCACTTTGTGTTGCCATAAGGATCTTTAGCCCTTGATCGTGAGATCAAATTCTAAATGAGCACTTGCTCTGATACCAATTGTTGGCCCAGATGGCAACCCAGAGGGGGGGGGTGAATTGGGTTCTTAAAAATTTAAGTCTTTTTAACTTTAGTTGATTAGTTAGCAAGATGCAAGTGAGAGGCTAACTTAAATCAATACACAAGCAAATAAAGAGAGATAGAGAGAGAGAAAATATGGCACGCAAACACAAGATAATTTTATAGTGGTTCGGTGCAATCAACACCTACGTCCACTCCCAAGATTCCCTTGGGTCCACACTATAATCTCTCTAGATTACAGCCGAGTTGTTTTCCAAGCTCACAACTCAAACTTATTTTTTCCCGGGTGAACAACGAACCCAGCCGGTTTTACACGGGCTTACCAGCACAAAACCCAAGACATTGTTTTTCATGGGCTCACAACTAACCCAACACAAGTACTCCGGCTTGCAACGAGGTATAATAACCTCCACTGATTCAATCCACTGATTGAATCAGCAAACAACCAATAAACAGTGTTTAAATATGAAATGCTCCTCTTGAGCAATATACAAATGAAGTATAAAATAAGAGTTAGAAAGCCTGATAGTATTGCAGATGATTATGGCTTTGGCTTTGTTCCTTCTTCTCTTTAACTCCTCTTGAAGTATTGAATCAGGCCTCAGCAAGATTCTTGACCGTTGAAAGCTTTGGAGTTGAGATGAAGCTTTTTCTCCTTTTGTTGAATGTTGAAAATCCTTCGATTTGATCTTTAAAAAGCTTGTGGATTTCCTTTTGACTCTTGTGGATTGATGAGATGGAGCAGACGAATCTTTCTCTTTGATTTCACTCCTTTTGAATCACTCTATTTTGAGCTAAAAGATTTTCCTATGAAAGCTCTGTTTTTCCCTCTTTTTGAAAGATATTCTTTTCTTTCTTTTTGATTTCTCTTGATTCTTTTGAGTTGAAAAGAGCTCCTCTATTTATAGATTCTGCAAGAATATATCCGTTAGAGACAAGAAAAATAGACGTTATTTGAAAATCTTACCGTTGGAGCTGATGTGTCATCGTAAAAAATTGCATCCAGATTTCGTGGAGTCGGCTCGAGCTTTGTGGGAGTCGGCTCGCACAGTCCATTCCAGAAACGCCTAACTTTCAGGGGTCGACTCGCGATATGCGGGAAGTCGACTCGAGAAGTGCTCAAAATGAGCCTTTCTGCCGTCTGAGTCGAGTCGGCTCGCGAAGGTTTCAGGGGTCGACTCTTGAAAACTCAAGTGTCGACTCAGGACAGCATTGAAAATCAGACAATTGGGGAGTCGACTCGGAAACCCTTGAGTCGGCTCGAGAGCGATACAAAAATCAAAAAAAGTTCTGATTGACTTTAAAACTCGTCCCAAATAAATTCAAATATAAATGTGACTTGAATACATTAAATATGACATTAAGCATGGATTCAAGACAACTTTTCAAGAATTCATAGATTGAATTATAATGTATAAAAATTCCTTTTTGAAATCTTCAATATAGAGTTTGAAACTTCTTTTTCAATTTGACTCAAACTCAGTGAGTTTAAACATTTAGAGTCCATTCTTTTCATTTTGAATAAGCTCAAGGTTTTTGATAATAAACTCATTGTTTCCTTTAAAATACTCATGGCTTTTGGAAATCATCAAAATCAATAAAGTTGGGGCAATTATGTTCAATAATTTCTCAACAAAAGACATGGCCCGTACCATGCTATGTGAAGGTAACTTTCAAAATATTTTTGGGCGGAAGCTATAAACACAGCATGTTACATCCTAAATAGAGCCCTGATTAGACCTATCCTTAAGAAGACTCCCTATGAACTATGGCATAATAGGAAACCAAATTTAGGTTATTTTCATGCATTTGGTTGTAAATGCTTTATTCATAATAATGGAAAGGATAATCTTGGGAAATTTGATGCAAAGTCTGATGAAGGTATTTTTCTAGGATATTCTACATCTAGTAAGGCATATAGAGTCTTTAATAAGAGAAGCTTAGTTGTAGAAGAATCCATTCATATTGTGTTTGATGATCTTTAGCATCAAGTTCAGATAAAATTGATGATGAGGAAGATACATCTTTGATTGAAAGAGGTATTGAAAAATTAAATGTATCTTCAGATCAAGAACCTGAAGCTAAGGATGATGACTCACCTAAGGATGATGGTATTGATAATGCTCATAATGATAAAGATCTACCTAGAGATTGGAGATATGCTTATGGTCATCCTAAAGACCTAATCATAGGTGATCCATCTCAAGGTGTAAGGACTAGATCGTCAATGAGAAATATCAATAATCATCTTGCATTTGTATCTCATATAGAACCTAAAACTATAGAGGAAGCTGAGAAAGATAGTTATTGGATGTTAGCAATGCAGGAAGAGTTAAACCAATTCACTAGGAACCAAGTTTGGACTCTAGTACACAGACCTAAAAACCACCCTATAATAGGATCTAAATGGGTTTTTAGAAATAAATTGGATGAAAATGGCTTGGTAATTAGAAATAAGGCTAGATTAGTTGCAAAAGGATATAATCAGGAAGAAGGTATAGATTTTGATGAAACCTTTGCACCTGTTGCTAGATTAGAAGCCATCAGGCTACTACTTGCATTTGCATGTCATATGAATTTCAATTTATTTCAAATGGATGTTAAAAGTGCATTTTTAAATGGTTTTATAAATGAGGAAGTTTATGTTGAACAACCTCCTGGTTTTGAAGATCATGAATTTCCAAACCACGTCTTCAAACTACACAAAGCACTTTATGGTTTAAAGCAAGCACCTAGAGCTTGGTATGATAGATTAAGTAAATTTTTAATTGAAAATAATTTTTCAAGAGGAAACGTTGATAAAACTTGTTTTTAAAAAAAAGAAAAGGATTTATTAATTGTTCAAATTTACGTTGATGACATTATATTTGGTGCTACTAACAATCTCCTTTGTCAAGAATTTGCTAAGTTAATGCAGGGAGAATTCGAGATGAGCATGATGGGAGAACTCAACTTCTTCCTTGGACTTCAAATCAAACAAGAGAAAAGGGGATTTTCATCAACCAAACAAAGTACACAAGGAAATACTCAAGAAGTTTGGTATGGAATCTGCTAAACCTCTTGGTACGCCAATGAGTCCCTCATGCAAGCTGGACAAAGATGAAGAAGGTAAGAAAGTAGATCAGAAGCATTATCGAGGTATGATCGGATCACTTCTTTACCTAACTGCAAGTAGGCCAGATATTATGTTTTCTGTTTGTCTATGTGCAAGATATCAATCTAATCCTAAAGAATCACATTTATTTGCTGTTAAAAGAATCTTTAGATACTTAAATGGAACTAAAAATGTAGGATTATGGTATTCTAGAGACTCAACCTTAAAATTGATTGCTTATTCTGATTCTGACTATGCTGGTTGTAAATTAGATAGAAAAAGTACAAGTGGAGCATGCCAACTTTTAGGAAGTAACTTAATCTCTTGGTTTAGCAAGAAGCAAAATTCGGTTGCATTATCCACTGCTGAGGCAGAGTATGTTGCAGCTGGAAGTTGCTGTGCTCAAATCCTTTGGATTAAGCGACAACTTGAAGATTATGGTATCACACTTGATAAAATTCCTATTAGATGTGATAACACTAGTGCCATCAATCTAACTAAGAATCCAATTCAACATTCAAGAACTAAACACATTGAAATTAGACATCACTTTATTAGAGAACATGTAGCTAATAATGATATTTATCTTGATTATGTTAATACTAATGATCAATTAGCTGATATTTTTACCAAACCTTTGAGTGAGGAAAGATTTTGTTATCTTAGAGGAGAATTAGGAGTTTGTGATCCTTTAGAATGATTTTCTGAAACTCTTAAGGACAACAACTATCTAGACTTCATTAATTTCTTGAAAATCCTCTATGTCCAATAAGGAAATTTATCTAGAAATTTGATTCATTGTTTCCCCAATTGATAAGGAACATTTATCTAGAATTTATTGATTAATTTGATTAGTTTCAGATCCTTGAAATTTGAATTTTTTACTGAAACTATTGTGGAGTCGACACCTGCAGTTTGTGGAGTCGACACCTTCATATTTTGATGTTCTGTCTGGGCAATTAGAGCCGACTCCGGCTTCTGTAGAGCCGACTCTAATTCGGGCGCTGACAGATTTTCTAGTCCGGAGCCGACACCTCGCTTTGCGGGAGTCGACTCTAAGTGGAACTAGGTCAAAATAAAAAGGCGGAGTCGACACCCAAACGACCCTATCGTCTCCTAAACCCTTTCTAAAACCGTTCCAAACCGATTCCAACTCCTCCAAACCCCTCAAATCTCTCAATAACTCATTCCAATCGAATCCAATGGCTCCTAAGAAGCGTGCATTTGTTGGAAGTTCGGCCGTTCCCACAAGAAAAAGGACGATTCGTAGGCAACCTCACCGTCTTCATCATCCGCCACCCAAGATGCTTCTCCACCTTCACCATCTTCTCCATGGGTAGATCAATTAGCGGGTAAGGCCATTACAACTGGAAGAAAAGTAGATTTCGATTTATTTGCTTCGGAGGGCTTTGCTATTGGTCGATTATTGAAGGAAATGGGATGGGAGAAAGTTTGCTCTTTAGATGTTCCTACGTACCCTGCCCTTGTGAGAGAATTTTACAATGATTTATGTAGAGGAGAGGGAGGATTAGTGAGTTTTGTAAGAGGAACCAAAGTGATAATCACAGCCGAGATTCTTGGAAATTTATTGGAGATGCCTACTATTGGACTAGTTGAATATCAACATGATGATAGAGGAGGTGCCCTATCTAGGATGTTAGGGAGAGAAGTATCTGAGTTTGAAGAAGTCATGGCTAATCAACTAAATTTGGAACTCAGATTACTTCATAATATTTGTGGAAGAATCTTGTTTCCTAAAATTGGAAGGTTTGAATATGTTTCGGAATGAGATATCCTGTTGATGGACTGTATCATTACTGGAAGGCCTGTTAATTTGGCTGGTATGATGATTGGCTACATGGCAGAAGCAGCAACTAAGAAGAGATCAACACTACCATGGTATGATTCTGACATTAGTTTTTAGAAGCCAAGGTGTGCTAATAATGGATAATGAGCCACTAAGGAAGTTAAGGCACACTGATTACTACAGTGTCTCTACAATTCACCGCATGGGCTTCAGAAAAGAGAATAATGTTTGGATAAAAAGAGGACAAGAGACCAGAGCAGAGGAAGTTGGAGCTGAGGAGGCCAGAGCAGAGGATATTCCTGGACCATCTACTGCTGGACCTTCAGAGGCTGGACCGAGCACTCATCCTTCACCTCCACATCAGTCAGCCTTGGTATCTGGAAGATTTTCAGAGGAGCAGCTTGATCAGCTCAGAGCCCTACTGACTGAGCATGATTCAGATATGAGAAGTGAAATGAAATTGATATCTGCTAAGCTTGACATGATAGTTTCTACTTTGGATAAATCAGTGAATGCCATGTCATCTGAGCTTCAAAAGATTTTTGAAAGACTAGAAGGGATAGCAGATGGATCAAGAGTCTATTTAGATGCTACTGGTCAGTTGAAGAAAGATCTTGATATTGCTGTCGCTCAAGTTGAAGCTTGTCTTGAAAAATTTAAGAAAGACAAAAAAGATGAATTATGGAAATGATTGGACATTTGAAGAAAATTGTTTACAAGCATGTTTGATTTTGATACCCTGTCTTATCCTAGTTTGTATCTTAGGATTTCTAGCTTTCTTTACTTTGATAGCTTGTATCTAGGAATTTTGGTTTACTGTGGATACACTTGAATATGTTACTTTTCTGAGAATGTACTTGATTGACACATGTAATGAATCTTGCATTGAAATACAATTATCCTTTATTGCAAATTTGTCTATGAGAACCAATTACCATCTCTATGATTGAATGAACCAACAACCCCGCTCTGATAACCTTCTTTATTGTTTTTAAATTCACCTTATTGCTGATAACAAAAAAGGGGGAGAGAAAATTGTATATGCATAAAGGAAATAAGAATGGAAGAATATAAGATTAAAGGAATATAAGATTTCAATCAATTGGCATATCTAAAAAGGGGGAGAGAAATTTTGAGATTTATAAATTCTAATCAATTTGTATCAAAATGATCATCTATTTCAGTTTATCTACATATACCTTGCATAGGGGGAGTTATTTAATGCAGGGGGAGCTTAATGATTTTCTATGTTAAATCATCTTGATTGCTGTTTATAATAGAACTCAAGTATGCTTTTAAAGTTCATTTTGAAACTTGCATCAAATTCTCTGTTAGGAAGTTTTAAAGCTTTAACAATGTCTATAATTCTTAATTCAAATGAATTTTTAATGCATATACTCAAAGTTTTTGTCATCATCAAAAAGGGGGAGATTGTTGACCCAATTATTGATTTTGATGATTAACAAAACTATTTGAGTATAACATTTGAAGTTACTAATGATTTTGATTAAGTTTTTCAGTGTATGACTTGATTTATTAATCAAAATCACAAGACAAATCAAGTTCTAGTTCGAATCTAATGTCAAGGTAAGAATTGCAGACATTAGAGTCGACACATGGAATCGCAGAGTCGACTCCGAAAACGGCACAGACTTAGAGTCGACTCCCGGACTGTTAGAGCCGACTCCAACAGAAAAGACAGAACGATGGTTTTTCTGGCCACGACTTAGAGTCGACTCCGGGACTGTTAGAGTCGACTCCAGAAGTTTTTTGTGTCGACCCCAGAAAAGTCAGAGACGACTCCAGTTCAAGCAATTTGGGGATTTTCGATTTAGAGCCGACTCCAGAAAAGTTAGAGCCGACTCCAGAATGTCAGACCAGAACTGTCAGAACGACTCTAAACTTTACCTTTACCTTTTAATTCCAACGGCTATTGCTATTTATGGATCTAATCCTTCTTACACTTGTTTCTAACGGATAGTTTTAAACTATTTATGGATTATACTGATCTATAAGAAGGGGGTTTGCTGCATCCAAAAATAAGAGAGGCAAAAAGAAAAGAATAGAGACAAATCTTTGAAATCCATCAGAAAAGAAAAGAGGAAGATTCGAGAGGAAAGATCATACTGATTCCCCAAAAGAAAAGAGAGAGATTCCAAGCTTTCATAGCTTCACTTTGAAGAAATCTCAAGAAAGAAGGAAGCCCTAGTTTTCTGATCTTCGGAGCTTCAAGAGCATTCTAAAGGAAGATCCATCCAAGAGAAGAGAAGAA
Source organism: Calamus simplicifolius (assembly GCA_900491605.1). Lineage (NCBI taxonomy): Eukaryota > Viridiplantae > Streptophyta > Magnoliopsida > Arecales > Arecaceae > Calamus > Calamus simplicifolius. The sequence goes on along the minus strand of UESW01004461.1, from coordinate 896,516 downwards.
GCAAGCCACCAAGATCTGCAAATCAGGCTTTGATTCCTATCTCTTTATTTCGTGTTCTATCATTGTATATTTGCTCATTGGAGGAGCTTTTGTTTTGTAAAAACGATTATTGTTTGCTGGGTCAATCGGAGGATTGATTCCATTGAGGCTGTTAGCCTTGTGCAAGCAGTTTGCTTGTGGTGTAAGGTTTTGTGCTGGTGAGCCTTGAAAACCAGCTGGGTTCGTTGTGCACCCGGGAAAACAACAAGTTCGAGTTGTGAGCTTGCAAAACAACTCTGCTGTAATCAGATTGATTATAGTGTGGACCCAAGAGATACTTGGGAGTGGACGTAGGTGTAGGTACACCGAACCACTATAAAATCTCCTGTTTGCCGTGATTGTCTCATTATCTTTAAATTTGTGCATATTCTGTTTTAATCTAAGTTTTTATTTCCGCTGGGGTTTATTTTCAAAAGAGTTTAAATTTTTGAGCTTGCAAAACAACTCTGCTGTAATCAGATTGATTATAGTGTGGACCCAAGAGATACTTGAGAGTGGACGTAGGTGTAGGTACACCGAACCACTATAAAAACCCTGTCTCTTGCCGTGATTGCATCTCGTGAGTTTTGTCTTGACTCTCCATTTCATGGCATTTCTGTTTTAACTCCATTTTAAGTTCTGCAAGGTTTTTTCTTTTCGAGTAAGTGTTGGCCCTTAGCTTTAACGGATTTTGTGAAAAACCAGGGATGTTCCAATTCCTTCTGGAATTGAGCCCAATTCACTCTGCTCAGTCACCAACACCTTCTACACCCTATCTAGGCAACACTTCTATGGCTACCCTCTCAAGAACGATCTAATCTGCGAGAAAAGAATTCGTCCAGGTTTGGTTCGAATCTTGACAAGAAAAGGGGAAAATTTCGAATTTTGATCACTCACAATCCGAAATTTAAAGGAAGAGCAATTGAATTTTCAATTCAATTGTTTTGAATCAGAAAAAGAAAACATTCATCTCCATTCAAGAAAAAAAAAGGAAATCTAAAATAGCTTTCTTCTCTGCCTCTGACGGCCGCCCAAAACCAACCTAAATAAAAGAGATAAAACCCTAACATCATAAGTTTAGAAAAATTACAACTATGCCATTAAAAACGAAAAAGGCCCAAAACTCCTATCAGACGAGCCCGGATGGCCAAAATCCACAGCAGCTCATGCCAAGGCAATGACTTTGAATCAGCAGTCCGTTTCCATGTGACCAGCCAAGTTTGGGCCCAGTCCGTCCACACAAACAAAATTTCAAGCCCGTTTGTTCTGCAACCTCTTGGACCTTCGTAGATTATCTGGTGTGGTCTTCCCTGACGTGGCCTGCTGACTCTGGGTTGCTGGTACAGGAACATCCAAGGACTGGTTCGACTGACCCGAACTCTGGTCCGAACTGATGTCCTCATCACTCTCCCCTTCCTCTGAAAAGCTTGACCTCAAGCTCGAATTCTCTCCTGCATAAGGGGTCAGATGCCGAATGTTGAACACATCCGAAATGAAGACATCATCTGGTAACTCAACCCGATAGGCATTGTCACCAAATTTCTCCAATACCTGGCATGGACCTATCTTCTTCGGCTTGAGCTTCGTTAAAGCTCCCTGTGGATACCGCTCCCTCGGTAAGTAAACCCATACCAAATCGCCCACTTCAAAGGACTGTTGCCGACGCTGCTGATCAGCTTTCGCCTTGTATTTGGCGTAAGTCTGCTCCAATTTGGCTCTAACAGTCGCATGTATCTCCTGCAAGTCAGACACTCTATCTTCGACCTTCTGACTCACCTTCTCTGGCGACTCAACTGGCAGAACATCCAAAGGACCTCTTGGCAAGAACCCAAACAGTATCTGAAACGGAGCAAACCCTGTAGAACGGTTCACTGAAGAGTTGAACTCAAACTCAATCTTCGGCAAACACAAATCCCAGCTCCTGAATTCATGCACATTTGCCCGCAACAGATTACCCAAGCTACGGTTGACAACTTCAGTCTGTCCATCCGTCTGAGGATGATAAGGACTGCTGAATTTCAACTTTGTGCCCAACTTCTTCCACAGCTCTCGCCAGAAGTGTCCCATAAACTTGCTGTCCCTGTCTGACACTATGGATGCCGGTATACCAAAATGCCGAACCACTGAAGCAAAATATAAGTCAGCAACCTTTGACGCATCAAAAGTGGTTTTGCATGGCAAGAAACACGCCACCTTACTGAACCGATCCACAATCACCATAATCGAATCCAGTCCCCTTGCTGTCCGCGGCAATCCTACAACAAAGTCCATAGAAACATCTCGCCATGGTGCCTCTGGGATAGGTAAAGGCGTGTACATACCTTGGTTCGTGTCTGTCCCCTTCGACTCTTGACACAACCTGCACCTCTTCACAAAAGCCTTGACATCTCGGTCAAGACCAGGCCAATAAAACCGCTGCCGAATCAACCAGGCTGTTTTATCCCTTCCGAAGTGACCCTGGTTATGCAGTTCCTGGATGATCAACACACGAAGAGACGTATCAGGAACACATAAGCAGTTACCTCGAAACAAATATCCATCATGGAGAACGAAATCAGTTCGCTCCCCCGCCTCAATTTTGGCCAAAATCCCTTGAAGTGCTCATCCACACGAATGTCCTCCCTTACACTCTCAAAGCCGAGAGTGTACACATGCATAGCGCCAATCAACAAGCTCCGCCTACTCAAAGCATCAGCCACTCTATTCAACGTACCAGACTTGTGCTTGATGCTGAAAGTGTATTCCTGCAAGGCACTCACCCACTTCGCATGCCTTGAACTCAGTTTATGCTGACCCTGTAAAAACTTCAGCGCCTGATGGTCTGAATACAGTACAAACTCCCGCTGAATCAAGTAGTGGCGCCAATGCTGCAAGGATCTCACAATGGCGTACAATTCCAGATCATAAACCGAATAAGCCAGTTTAGCTCCTCCCAGCTTCTCACTGAAGTATGCGACTGGTCTTCCTTCCTGGTTAAGCACTGCCCCAATTCCAGTCTTCGAAGCATCACAATCCACCTCAAAAACTCTATCAAAATCAGGAAGAACCAATAAAGGAGCTTCGGTCAATCTGACTTTCAGCCCATCAAATGCCTCCTGTGCGGCATCATTCCACCCGAATCTGGCTCCCTTCAACAATTCCGTTAAAGGTGCAGCCAGCTCACTATACCCCTTGACAAACCTGCGATAAAACCCTGCAAGACCCAAAAAGGATCTCAATTCTGTCAAGGTTGAAGGTACTGGCCATTCCACAATTGCATGCACCTTATTCCTATCTGGGAGAATCCCCTCTCCAGTCACAACGTACCCCAGAAAAATTAGTCTCCCAACCATCCAAATGCACTTCTCTGGGTTAGCAACTAACTGGTTCTCACGTAACACTGACAAAACCTGTGCCACATGGCCCACATGCTCTTCGGCTGTCCTGCTGTATATCAAAATATCATCAAAGTAGACAACCACAAATGAGCTAAGAAATGGACGTAAAACCTGGTTCATTACGCGCATGAACGTGCTCGGCGCGTTTGACAACCCGAATGGCATTACCAACCATTCATACAGCCCTTCCTTAGTCTTGAAGGCTGTCTTCCATTCGTCTCCAGGCTTCATCCTTATCTGATGGTACCCACTCTTCAAATCAATCTTCGTGAAGACCTTAGCACCACTCAACTGATCAAGCATGTCGTCCAACCTCGGTATCGGGAACCTGTACTTCACAGTAATTTTGTTAACCGCGCGGCTGTCGACACACATGCGCCACGTACCATCCTTCTTCGGTACCAAAAGGGCTGGCACCGCGCACGGGCTAATGCTCTCCCGTACGAACCCCTTGTCCAAAAGTTCTTGGACCTGCCTCCTCAATTCCTCATGCTGTTGCGGTGTCATCCGATAATGAGCCTTATTCGGCAACACTGAGCCCGGAATAAGGTCAATGCCGTGCTGAATATCTCGGAGAGGTGGTAATCCAGCCGGTAGCTCCTTTGATACAACATCTCGGAATTCCTCCAAGATAGACACCAACTCCTCAGGAATCATATTTGGCCTTTGCTCCTCTTCCACGCCGAAGTCTCCTGACTTGCTCACCAAAGCAAAACAAACATCCTCTCCATCCAAACTCGCATCGAATTCTGTGCTTGGTAAACAAATTACTGTATTCTGTCCACTCACTTCCTGAAGCGGCTTCAAAATAACTTTCCTCCCATCTGGACGCAGCATATAACTGTGGGTGTACCCGTTGTACACTGCCCTGTTATCAAACTGCCACGGACGCCCCAGTATGATGTGAGTAGCATCCATTGGAACAACATCCGCCTCAATAGTTGTCTCGAAATGAGGACCAAAACACAGTGACAACTTACACCTTCGGCTGACCTGAATGTCTGCATTTCGGTTCACCCAACCGAGCTTATATGGATGTGGGTGAGGGTCTGTCTGCAACCCCAGCTTCTTCACAGCCTCCTCTGCTATCACATTCTCCCAACTGCCGGAGTCTATGATAACACGACATGTTTTGCCAGCCACAAAACATTTCGTTGTGAAGATGTCATGCCGACGCCAATCTTCATCTGATCTCGGCGCCAGACACATTCTTCGTATCACCAAGCTCTCCCCTTGAATATGGTCCGGATCAATAACACACAGCTCATCATTAAATTCCTCATCCTCAGGGAACTCTCCTCCATTTTCGTCCTCCATATATCCTCCATATACAACTGAGCTCGCGCCTTGGGGCATTCATTGGCATAGTGCCCCAAATTCTGACACCGATGGCACCGAATGTTAGCCCTGTTGCTGCCCACTCTCGCCTGAGAACCTGAGGTTCCATTCGACCCTGTTGGTCTTGGAGGTACTGATGCCTGCGGCCTCGCTACTGGAGGCATAAATTTGCCCCCTGAATTCTGCCCTGAACTCTGGCCCGTAGTAAAACCCCCTCTGCTCTGAAACCCCCTGTTTCTCATCAAGCTCTTTTCCACTGCCTGAGCCCTCATATGCGCATCTCCTACGCTATCAATTCGATGCACAGCCAGTGCATCTTGGATTGGCAGCCGCAAGCCATGAAGATACATGGCTATCAATCTCGGTTCAGCCTCAATCAACCGATTTCGTGCAACCAATCGATAAAATTCAGTTGTGTACTCCTCGACGCTCCGACTACCTTGCGTCAAACCATGCAACTTCGAATACAAAATCTGCTCATGGTTCGGAGGCAAAAACTCCCTGTTCATCTCCTGCTTTAGCGCTGCCCATGACGCTAATGGAGGTCTCCCATCCATATATCTACGATAGTGCTGCGCATGCCACCAAGCAGCAGCCCTATCTCTGAATCGAATTGTGACAAGCGGTACCTGCTTGTCTAAGGGCACCTCCTTCAGACGAAAAACATCATCGACCTGAAGGGTCCAATCAACATACTCGTCTGGGTTAATTCCTCCTTTAAACTCTGGAATTTCGACCCTGAAGCCTGCTTCCCACCGATTCTGATTTTCGAAATAGGGAGGTTGATCGACATACCTTGGAAGTCCAACATCAGGCCTCTGTTGCCCTCTTCGAATTGGTGGTGCCTCCAGATTTTCGAAACCCCTCTCCCTACCTCCATCAATTTCATCACGCTCCTCCACTCGAAGGGGTTGGGCACGATTCTGCACCTCCAGCCGCGCCATCATCGCCTGCATGGTTTGCATCATCTGTTGCATCACCTGGTGCTGGTCTCGCATGGCGTCTTGCATAGCATCTCTCACGGCGTCTCTCAGGGATTGATCGTTGTTCTTCTGGCGGATCAAGGCATGGAAGGAATGGATCAAGGCTCTGATACCAAGTTGATGCAGGGCGATATTCAAAACGCCTGCAACTCAAGAACGATCTAATCTGCGAGAAAAGAATTCGTCCAGGTTTGGTTCGAATCTTGACAAGAAAAGGGAAAATTTCGAATTTTGATCACTCACAATCCGAAATTTAAAGGAAGAGCAATTGAATTTTCAATTCAATTGTTTTGAATCAGAAAAAGAAAACATTCATCTCCATTAAAAAAAAAAAGGAAATCTAAAATAGCGTCTTTCTTCTCTGCCTCTGACGGCCGCCCAAAACCAACCTAAATAAAAGAGATAAAACCCTAACATCATAAGTTTAGAAAAATTACAACTATGCCATTAAAAACGAAAACAGGCCCAAAACTCCTATCAGACGAGCCCGGATGGCCAAAATCCACAGCAGCTCATTGCCAAGGCAATGACTTTGAATCAGCAGTCCGTTTCCATGTGACCAGCCAAAGTTTGGGCCCAGTCCGAACAACACAGAAATTTCAAGCCCGTTTGTTCTGCAACCTCTTGGACCTTCGTAGATTATCTGGTGTGGTCTTCCCTGACGTGGCCTGCTGACTCTGGGTTGCTGGTACAGGAACATCCAAGGACTGGTTCGACTGACCCGAACTCTGGTCTGAACTGATGTCCTCATCAGTTTCATAGGTGGAGGCCGCCGCCGAGGCTAGGGTCGTAGTGGCCATGGAGGAATTTAGAGCATCGGAGCGCTTCGTCGACAAGCTAGTCGAAGACATTGCGGACGCTTACGTCCAAGGGTTTCGCGATGCCAAGGAGAAGGTGGCTCAGGTTCTGGACCTTCCTCAGGCCAGGGATATCGAGCCGGACCAAGGGTCCGAGGGGGCCCCCTCTAATGACGAGCCCGCAGCTGACCTTTAATTTTGCACTATTTTTTCCTTTTGTTTATGTACCAAGTCCGACTTAGTTCGGCATTTTGTAAACATCTTATCATCAATGAAATTGTTTTTAGCTAACTGCAATGTGTTGCATTTGAATCCTTCGATTGCCGACGTGGGACCCCTAGGGGCTTCGTCGATATCGAGGGCAGCTTTTACCCACTCACGAGCGACCTCGATTTAGTTATGTAGGGCCGGACCCCCAGGAGAGCCAAGGCCAGGACAGGGACCGTGCCGACCTCGTGCCACCAGGCGTCGATGGGGCAGCGATCTTGTGCCGATGGGAAACACTATTCCATTGGAACATCAACCTTCGGACACTGTGGCTAACTCAGGCCTTTGAGGATGCTGAGAAAGACTAGGGCTTATGGGGACCGATGGAACATCGGTCTTGGGACGCCGAGGAAGACTCGGGCTTCTGGGGACCGATGGAACATCGGCCTTGGGATGCCGAGGAAGACTCGGACTTCTTGGGAACCGGTGGTACACCGGTCTTTTTGTGCCGAGCTGACCTCGAGCTTTTTGAGAGCCGGTGGTACACCGGTCTTCGATGCCAATGGTACATTGGACTTGAGGTGCCGAGCTGGCCTCGGACTTTTTGGAAGCCGGTGGTACACTGGTCTTCAGTGCCAATGGTACATTGGACTTGAGGTGCCGAGCTGGCCTCGGACTTTTTAGGAGCCAATGGTACACCGGTCTTCGGTGCCAATGGTACATTGGACTTGAGGTGCCGAGCTGGCCTCAGGCTTTTTGGGAGCCGATGGTATACCGATCTTCGGTGCCAATGGTACATTGGACATGAGGTGTCGAGCTGGCCTCGAGCTTTTTGGGAGCTGGTGGTACACCAATCTTTGGTGCCAATGGTATATTGGACTTGAGGTGCCGAGCTGGCCTCGGGCTTTTTGGGAGCCGATGGTACACCGGTCTTCGGTGCCAATGGTACATTGGACTTGAGGTGCCGAGCTGGCCTTGGCTTTTTGGAAGCCGGTGGTACACCGGTCTTCGGTGCCAATGGTACATTGGACTTGAGGTGACGAGCTGGCCTTGGGCTTTTTGGGAGCCGGTGGTACATCGGTCTTCGGTGCGATGGTACATTGGACTTGAGGTGCCGAGCTAGTCTCGGGCTTTTTGGGAGCCGTGGTACACCGGTCTTCGGTGCCGATGGTACATCGGTATTTTTGTGCCGAGCTGGCCTCGTGCTTTTGCTGAAAAACTGGGGTACTTGAACTCATGTTTATTAATATCAAGTGCGGGGCGAGAGCCCAGAAGAATGCAAGCGTGAAATTTAATGTAAAGAGAGGGTACACTACTGATAATACTGACGAAGGTTGTCAGCGTTCCACGTCCGTGGGAGTGGCTTCCCATCTAGTCCTTCAATTTTGTACGCTCCATGGCGGAGTGCCTCAGCAACTCGATAGGGCCCTTCCCAGTTTGGTGCTAACTTGCCTCCTTCCGTTGGTTTTGAAACTTCGGCTCGTCGAAGGACTAGGTCCTTCGGCAAAAAGGTCTTAGGGCGGACGCGAGCGTTGTAATACCTGGCTGCCTGCTGTCGGTAGGCTGCCATCCGGAGTCACGCTCGGTCTCGTACCTCCTCCACGAGGTCAAGGTTGGCCCGCAACTGGCTCGGGTTGTCCTCCTCGCTGTATGCCTCCACCCTGGGGCTTGGGGAGCCGATCTCCACAGGAATGACGGCTTCAGACCTGAAGACGAGACTGAAGGGAGTCTCTCCAGTGGGGGCTCGCGGCGTGGTGTGGTAGGCCCACAGCACATTGGGGAGCTCCTCCATCCACCATCCTTTGCAGTCATCTAGCCGGGCTTTTAGTCCTTGGAGAATGATGCGGTTGGTCACCTCGGTCGCTCCATTAGTCTGAGGATGGCCAACAGAGGTGAACCGCTGATGGATGCCTCTCGGCGGTGAGGCATGGGCGAAGTACGGTGGTGGAGAGCTTCTCGATAGAGACCTCCCTCGAGAAGAATGCTGGCTAGGTTGGACCACTCTTGGAACTGACGGAGTGGCTCCGGCTGCTGCGCGGCAGCCGGCTGCCACTACAGGACTTGGACCACCACTACCAAAGACTGGACTTGTATGGTGAGGGCGGCAAGCCGGTCTTCTTGAAGCTGTTGCGGTGGCGGTGCAGGGACGTCGGCTAGGGGAGCGGAGGGGCCGACCGCCAGTGGATCAGCCCCCTGACGCTGCCCCCCAGCATGACTGGTGGAGACCTCTTGTGCACGGGTCATCACCATTGCTTGAGAGCTCGGGGAAAGAGAAGTTATCGCTGACAGGTTCAAAGCTTTTCTCTTTCCCCCCTTCCTGGTGCACCAATCTGTTGACGCCAAGTCGCCTTCCTCTAACGTCGGGGAACGGAGATCCTCCGCGGCGAGCTCCTGCAAGAAAGTCTCCGAGACCGGTTGCTCCGATGGGGACCCTCCGACGCTCAAGTCAGCGACTCGAGAACATACAAGAGTTAACTAGCAGAAACGAGCTAGAGAACTAGAGTTCAGGATCCTTCCTCGTTATGAGTGCGGGCCTTTATACCTGTTTGAATGTTTCTTTTTTCCGTTTCCAAAAGGTTGCTGATTTCGAGGTGCCGCTATTCGGTAACGGACGGAAGGCAAGGCTGATAGTGACGGGTCGCAACCAACACTGAGCATGTCAGAGGTGTCCTATCTTGCCTACCACCTACCAAGCACGGCGCTGCAGGTGGCAGGCGGACCTGGTTGCGTCAAGTGTGCACCGTTACGGGGTATGGCCATGCGCTGCTGCAGGCGAGTGGTGGACCACGTGGCCGTTGCAGGCAGTTGGTGGGCCACTTAGGCGTGTTAGGTGGCTCGAGGCAGAAGCTCGAGGCCAAGGCCAAGGCTGACGCTCGAGGCCGAGGCTGATGCAGAAGCTCGAGGCCAGGGCCGAGGCTGACGCTCGAAGCCGAGGCCGAGGCCGAGGCTAACGCTCGAAGCCGAGGCCGAGGCCGAGGCAGAAGCTCGAGGCCGACGCTCGAGGCCGAGGTAGGGCTCCGTCAGTTGCCTTCACCGTTTACTCTGACGATGTTGGATCAATCACATCAGGAAGGATCAATATTGGAATGAAAATTTTTTTTGGAAGGATCAATATTGGAATGAAAAAATGAAAAAGCACTTTTGAGTTTTCTCTCCGAAATCTCTTTAGTTTGGAGAAAAAGTTTTACGTGTGTCCATCACTTTTTTAGTTTTTTTTCTCTATTTTTTTAGTTTTCTTTTTTTCTACATTTTTTTCTATCCAAATAAGATAAATTTTATTTTTACTTTTTTTAATTTTTTTCCATCAATTTTCTCTTCATTCAAATAGAGGCTAAATTTCAAGCACTACAAGAAAATAGTATAATAGTGACAAAAATTTTCATCACTATTCTGTCACAAACTGGGTTTAGTGGCGGATTAGCGATGAAAATCTTATCATCACAATTTTTTTCGTCACTAAATTTAGTGACAGAAAGAGGTCCATCATAAAATAATAGCGATGAATTTGTGACGGAATATTTCGTCAAAAATTTGTGACGGAACATATTTTCATTACTAAATTGCAACAAATTTGTGACGAAATATTTCATCAAAAATTTGTGACGAAATATATTTTTTGTCACTAAATTGTGATGGATTAGTGACGAACTATCTGTCATGAATTATTCCGTCACTATTTCATCACAAATATTTTCATCACTATTCCATCATAATTTAGTGATGGATTGTTGACAAAAATTTAGTCACTAAAACTTTCGTCACTAGTCCTTCACTAATAGCTCCATCACTATGCCATGACGGATTAGTGATGAAAGAATCCATCAATCATTCGTTGTTGTTCCATCACTAATCAATCACTAATATTTTCGTCACTAATCCGTCACTATTATTTCTATCAAAAATCCATCACTAATCCATCATTAACCTAATAAAATTTTATCAATTTTTTTCTTATAAATTTAAAATTATTTTTAAATTATAATATATTTAATGCATTCTAATAAAATTTACAGATAAAAATTTAAATTTAAGAATAAAAAATATATTTCATAAAATAAAATAAATATATCTGTATACATCAACATACTAATGTTTTATACAATTGACATCAAATTATTAAGTTTAAGATAAGTAAAAGAGACAACTTGTAATGATCAACTATTAACGCTAGCATGGGCCATGTCACAGCTTGGGTGGATTCTCTTCTCCTTCATCACCTTCTACACCTCCAGTCTCCTCATTTTTGTTGTTGCAACGCAGCTCTCCTGAAACATAAATTTTAAAGTCTGTTGTCTTTGCATGCAGGTGGAGCACAGTTTAGGTTTTGCAGACTCTGTCAATATGTCAACTTATTTGGAGTTGCCATTGGCTACACCATTACAGCATCCATAAGTGCAGCGTAAGCTCTTGTGCCTTCTTCTCCACCAAGGTCATAGCATTCTAAAGCCTTCCCAAGATGCATCATTCGTCCCTTCCCTAAAACTAAAAGATACACATGTAAAACTTAGCATGCAAAAGTTATAGCTTGAAAAAAGTTATCTTTTAACTAAAAATTAAAGTTCAAATTGAAACTAAAATTGATACGATAGAAGTTTTTTAATTAGTATTGACATAAGATGAGCAACAATCTATTCAATTAAATACTTTAGACCAAGTTAGTTGAATGAGCTTAGATTCTCTAGATTGTTACCTTATCTTCCGAAGCTCACAAAATAGATTATAAATAGAAAGAGGGCGGGGAGGAGCAAGCAATGATTGAGTCTGCGGNGATTACAGCCGAGTTGTTTTACAAGCTCACAACTCAAACTTGTTGTTTTCCCGGGATCACAACGAACCCAGCTGGTTTTCGGGCTCACCAGCACAAAACCCTAACACAAGCTATACCAAGCTTGTACCGAGGTAAGACTACCTCCACTAGTTCAATCCCCCAGATTGAACTAGACACAAACAAAAGAAATATTGTTTTTCAATACAAGCTCCTCAATGAGCAAATAAACAAATAAAGAACAAGGTTTAGAAAAGCCTGATTTGAGTTGGTTGGCTTTGAGCTTTTCTTCTTTTCTTCTTCTCCTTTGAGTGTGAATCAGGCCTCAGCTCGATTCTTCACGTTGAATGTTGGAGTTGATTTGAGCTTTTTCTTTTTTCTTTGAATGTTGAAAATCTCTTGATTTGATCTTGAATGGCTCTTGGATTTTCTTCTCTTTTTGGATTGATGAACTTGAGCACAGACGAAGCTCCTTTGATTTCACTCCTTTTCTTTCACTCTATTTTGAATCTGGATTTTTCAAATGATGCTCTGTTTTTCCTCTTTTTGAAAGATTTTTCTTTTTCTCTCTTTTGATTTCTCTCTCTTTGATTTGAAAAGGCTTCTCTATTTATAGATTCTGCAAAAATATAGCCGTTAGAAACAAAGAAAAATAGCCGTTATTAAAAATCTTACCGTTGGGCTGAGTTGGCATCGAAAAATCGCGCCAGATTTGTTGGAGTCGACTCAGCTTTAGGCGAGTCGGCTCGAAGACGCGATACCAAAAATAGAAATATTCAGAAAGTTAAGGGTCGACTCACGAAAATAAGGTGTCGACTCCTGACAGTCGGGGGTCGACTCATGAAAAGTTGGGGTCGACTCGAGAAGTGCTCAGAAAAACACTCTGGTGTCTGAGCGGAGTCGACTCGCACAGTCATGGAGTCGGCTCGACAAATCGGGGGTCGACTCGAGAAATGGGTCGACTCGAGACAAACAGACATTTCTGTATACTGAGTGGAGTCGACTCTGAAACTCTAGAGTCGGCTCCGGAACGTATCAAAAATCAGAAATTTTCTGATTGACTTTAAATTCGTTCCAGATTCATTTTAAATCAATTTTTTGACTTGAATACAATAAAATTGACATTAGGAATCAATTCAAGAAATGTTCCAAAAACTCATTGATTGAAATATGAAGTATAAAAATTTCTTTTTGAAAGCTTAAACATGGAGCTTGAAGTTACTTTCAAATTGATTAAAGTCATACTTAACATACTCATTGATTGTTCTAAATAAATTCATTGCTCATGTAAATAAACTCATTGCATCTTTTAATATACTCATGGCTTTTGGTAATCATCAAATCAATAAGATTGGGGCAACAATTTCTCAACAATCTCCCCAACAATTTACATAGAATGTTGAGTTGTCAATGAAAGTTAAGCTAGAGAAGGAATGATATCCCAAGTAGAAGCAAGTGAGACATGGTCAATAGTAATATGATCATGAAGCATGGAGCTTGTAAAGAAGCAAACAACTCAAAGAAAAAAATGATTGGATCTCAGTGCATGTGTGTTCAGAGAGAGAGAGAGAGTAAAGAAAAACCAAGATGACAGGGAAAATGCAAATACAAAGATGACTCTATCCTACATGAAAAACTTAGGAAGGATCAAAGATAAATGATTCATAGTGAAATAGGCCAAATATGATGCTGATCCAACTTAAAATTCCTTTCATATTTCAAATACAAAAATTATTTTATGAACCAAACTGGAGCCCAGCTACCTTATTTTATGATATTGTCTTCAGGGTGGAAAGCATAATTTAAGTACTAGAACTTATGATTCAGTCAACAAGAGGGCATCTTGTATCCAGGTCCTGCTGTAGCAATTGCATCAGCCATTCTTTGAAAATAAATTGAATTTGCTGCATTGAATGGTATGCTGGTATCATACATAAATTTTGCAACTGCAATATCAGCTTGGTTTATGCTTTCTTGTGAAGCAAAAGTATGTTGTACTGTGCACTGAGGTATTGGTGAAGCCTGTGGAACATGCAACTTTTTGATTCTCTTTCTTTTATCAGGACTCCCTTCGTCCAACTCCTTTCCCCTGCTTTTACCAGAAGCCTCTCGTATGGAAATTGCATTGAGGATCTCAGAATCATATCCATCTCTGCTCTGTTGAATGGAGCTTGTAACAACCTCTGAATCTTTCTGCTTTTTAAGTCTTTCCAAAGTCTTGAACCACAGATGTTGTTGCATTTGAGTTTTAATGTCATCAGGTACTTTCTCACATGGAGCTATATTGCCTCTTTCTCCTGCTAAATGCTGTTTAAGACGAGAAATCCCACCTCCTAATATTACCTTAAGGCAATATTTGCACTGTATTTTTGTCTGTCCCCATTTACCATCATTCCATGAGCCCATCCAAGGTCAGTGGCTCTAGGAGGTGCCAAACCCTTCAAAGATTCATAAAGAAGAGAGAAGTTAGAGCAAGCCATTTATATATAGATGAAGCAATATAGATTACATACTTGCTCATCCTTGCATGAGATAGTAGAGAAGGCATCAAAGAACTCTCTTGTGCACTGTTGATCAGCTGACTTGGGAGCTACATCAGGAAAGTAGCATTGCAGTCATACTCCAGAGAAAAATATAAGTTACTATAACATTGATAGAAAGACAGACTATTCTTGAAAAGATAGACGAACAGGGTCCTCTTAAAATAGCAATAGAGAACTTTTCAACTTGCCAGTTGTGGAAATCCACAGGATTAATTTTCACGGCATTTGTGCACTTCCATCAAACACTCATATATTTGATATGTTTCCTTGCTTGATCAGAATAAGGTTTAGGGCTAATATATTCCATACAAATGAAATTGAAGGAAGAGATCTCGCAGCTTTTAAGAAATTTCCATAAAAAAATAAGATTAATAAATGATATAAAGTCAATTTCTTTGAAAACTGTTGAAAGTTATGACAAACTCGAGTTTTAAACATGCAATTATCTTGGTGATGTTTTCCTCTAACACTTGTTGAAACCCCATAAATCTTTTCTTTTTTTTTTTTTTTTTTTTTTTGTTCTCCTTCTCTTACCACAGGTACCTATCTTTCTGATGAACTCTTCAGCTTTCATCTCCGGACTCATATTCTCAACATACTTTTCGTGGAGACTTTCGTTGGTAGCCTTTCCACTTGTCTTGCTTCTAATTATACCAGGCCTCATCTATGGCAAATATCTTCTCCACCTCTCTCGCAAGTCCCGTGGAGTCTACGCCAAAGCAAATGCCATAGTAGAGCAGGCCCTGAGCTCAATCAAAACCATATACTCCTTCACTGCAGAGAAAAGGATTCTGGATAGATATGGTGCTATTTTGGATAAGACTGTCAAGCTGGGGATCAAACAAGGCATTGCAAAAGGGCTAGCCGTAGGGTGCACTGGCCTCTCTTTCTCCATATGGGCTTTTCTTGCCTGGTATGGGAGTAGATTGGTCATGTACCATGGCGAGAGTGGAGGAAGGATCTATGCAACAGGGATCTCCTTCGTTATGGGCGGCCTATATGTAGCTTCGTTACCGCTTCTATTTTTGATGAATTGATCAAATAATTGCACTAATTACGACAGTAATTAGCAACCTAAGAGACACAGAGGAAAGCTTCAAACCAAGCAATCCCATATGACATGAACAAATAGAACCCAAGAAGTAAAGGAAAGAGGAATTGGATCACTGGGCGCCGCCATGACCATCATAGACTCCGAATAAGTGGGCAGGCAAGCTAATCAAACTCGGATCCATCCCATCCACAACACAATCACTGGTTAGCATCCGGAGAGGGATTTCGAAGAAGCGAGGCACCGCCACCACAGCATCTTCCATCTCCGGCCTCCGCCCCCAAATGGACACACGGCCCCAGAGCGGCACATAACTCGTCAAGAACACGCTGCGCCCACCACCACTTCTTGAACTGGCCCGACTTCCCTGAACCTCTGGTTCAGCGACGGCCGCGGCACACCCACACTCACAGTCAAAGCAGGCCTTGCCACGGAGCTCGGAGTCCCGGTCTCAGAATACGCGTCGAAGCTCGAGAACTCGTCGGTGGCACTGGCGATGCTGCTGCTATCGCTGATCGAGCTTGCAATCGATGGCTCCGGCCCGATGGACAGTGTGTCCTCCTCTTCACTCCCCGGTATTGTCCGGTCCCCGAGCCCGTCCCCGTCCCCGTCCCCGTTCCCGTCCCCTCCCTCCTCCATCATCACTACTTCAGCAGCTTCCTCTTTCCTTCCTCCAGCCCCTCCTCTCCGCCTCCTTCTCCGGCTCCGTCAAGATCGCCTAAGAAACCCTAGAGAGAAGCGCGGGCGGATAGAAGGAACGGAAAAAAAAAAAAAAAGATATGCGGATAGAAGGAAGGGGGGCAAGAATGTAAAAGCATCGCGTTTAGTGACGGAATGATAATTCCGCCACTAATTAGTGACGAAATTATTCGTCCGTCACTAAAGTAGGGAAAAAATAAAATTTCTATTATTTTCATCATTAAATTTATATTTTAATTATTTTTTTAAAAGAATCTATGATGAAAAAATTAATTCATTTAGTGACGGATGGGGCGTTCATCACTAAATTAGTAACGGATTGATTTTTTCATCATAATTTTTTTTAAAAAAATTAGAGTATAAATTTAGTGATGGAACGGCAATCCGTCACTAATTTAGTGACGGAAGGGCAATCCGTCACTAAATTAGGTATGCGCGCAGGCGCACGCTAATGGCCGGCACAGGGCGCTGGGCATGCACAGACATGGCGCAAGGGGCACTGGATACAGTGAGTTTGCGCGGTCGAAGGGATAGGCTTATTGGCACAAACGCGCGTGGGCTAGGACAGGTGCGCGCGTAGGCCGAGTAGCAGATGCGCATGGCGCGTGCCGGGAGCCAAACACGTGGCTGGGATGCGCATGGGAGGCGGCGTATGTAACTGGCACATACAGACAGCTTTTTTCGTCACAAATTTTTTTTAAAAAAATTTAGAGTATATATTTAGATAGGCAATCCATCACTAATTTATCACTAATTTAGTGACGAATTACTCTCCCGTCACTAATTTGTGACGGATTAGTGACGGAAGGCAATCCATCACTAATTTAATGACGGATTGCCCCATCCGTCACTAATCTGTGACTAATTAGTGACGGAAGGGCAATCCATCACTAAATTAGTGATGGATGACCTTGTCCGTCACAAAATTAGTGACAGACTGTCCCATCCGTCACTAAATTAGTGACGGATTGCTCTTCCGTCACTAATTAGTGACGAATTGCTCTTCGTCACTAATTTTGTGATGGATTAGTAATGAAAGTGCAATCCGTCACTAAATTAGGGATGCATGCGCAGCCAAGTGCAGTCATGCATAGGCGCATATACGCGCAAACACAGCACTGGGCACGCGCAAATATGGCACAAGGGGTGTCAGACACAAGCAAGGTTATGCGGCCGAAGAGACAAGCCAATTGGTGCAAACGCGCGCGGGCCATGGCAGGCGCGCGCATAGGCCGAGTAGCAGATGAGCATGGCGTGCGCCGGGAGGCAGACACGTGGCTGGGATGCACATGGGAGGCGGCGCATGTAACTAGCACATGCGGACGCAGCTTTTTTCGTCACAATTTATTTTTAAAAAAAATTAGAGTATATATTTAGATGGCAATCCGTCACTAATTCATCACTAATTTAGTGATGGATTACTCTTCCATCACTAATTCATGATGAATTAGTGACGGATGGGGCAATCCATCACTAAATTAGTGATGGATTGCCCCATCCGTCACTAATTCATCATGAATTAGTGACGGAAGGAAAATACATCACTAATTAGTGACGGATTACTCTTTCGTCACTAATTTATGACGGATTAATGACGAAAGGGGCAATCCATCACTAATTTAGTGATGGATTGCCCCATCCGTCACTAATTCGTGACAGATTAGTGACGGAAGGGAAATCCATCACTAATTTAGTGACATATTGCTTTTTCGTCACTAATTTATGACGGATTAGTGACGGAAGGGGCAATCCGTCACTAAATTTAGTGACGGATGTGATAGTTCATCACTAATTTAGTGATGGTTTAGGACGGATAGACTAATCCGTCACTAATTTTAATTTTTGTCACTATTTTGTTACTAAACCGTCATAATTTAGTGACAAAAATTTCTATCACTAATTTTTATCACTATTTTAACATTTTCTTGTAGTGATTGCAATGGTGCGAGATCGATCGTAATTAGTTTCAGTAAAAATAAAAATGTTTAAAAAGAAAATTTAAAAAAAATTATTTTAAAAAAATAAATTATGTTAAATAATGCCGCATTAGCGATGCAATAAACAAGGTATTTAAATAAATTAATTTTTTATATTGCGACGCACGTATTGCATTGCAATAGTTTATAAAAAATAAATTTTGTTAAAAAATTAAAAATAAAATATTGTGACGCAACCATTTGCGTCGTAATTATTTTTAGAAAAATTATTTTTTATCAAATATATTTATCAAATAAAAATATTGCGATGCAAGTCAGGGCATCGCAATATTTTTAAAAAATAAATTATGTTAAATAGCGACACATTAGCGATGCAATAAACTAGAAAATTTAAAAAAATTAATTTTTAAAATTACGACGCATGTATTGCATCGCAATATTTTTCTAAAAAAAAATAAATGTTTTAAAAAATTTAAAAATAAAACATTGCGACCCAACCGTTTGTGTCGCAATTATTTTCAGAAAACATAATTTTTATCAAATATAATTATCAAATAAAAATATTGCGACACAAGTCGTAGCGTTGCAATTATTTTTAAAAAATAAATTATGTTAAATAGCAATGCATTAGCGATGCAATAAATAAAGAAATTTAAATAAATTAATTTTTTTTGCGACGCATGTATTGCGTCGCAATTGTTTTTAAAAATATAAATGTTGTAAAAAAATTAAAAATAAAAACATTGCGATGCAACCATTTGCATTGCAATATTTTTAAAAAAATTATTTTAATCAAATATATTTATCAAATAAATATATTGCGACGCAAGTCAGTGCATCGTAATGTCTTTAAAAAATAAATTATGTTAAATAGTGATGCATTAATGACGTAATAAAAAAAATTAAGAAAAATTAATTTTTAAAATTAAGACGCATGTATCGCGTCGCAATATTTTTAAAACAAATAAATGTTTTAAAAAAATAGAAATAAAAACATTGCAACGCAAACTTTTGCGTTGCAATTATTTTCAGAAAAATAATTTTTATGAATATAATTAACAAATTTAAATATTGTGACGCATTAGCGATGCATTTTCCCAGAAAATAAAAAATTCCTACTGGAAATTGCTGCCAAATTAGCGACTCATTAGCGATGCAATTATTTGCATCGCTACTTTTCCAGAAAATAATAAAAAAATCCAAATTTGCGATGTATTAGCGATGGAAATTGCGTCGCTAATCCAAAATAAATTTTAAAAAATAGTGAGGGACTAGCGACGCAAAATTGCGTCGCTAATCCCAAATATATAAGCCAATCGTGCCCAGCCCCCCCGGTCCTCTTCTTCTTCCTCTTCTAACCCTAACCGCCACCGTCCCTCATCCGGCTGCCCCCGCCCTCTCCCCAGCGCTAGGAACCACTGGCGGCAGCTCCCCCCCCCCCCCCCGGCATCCCCTACAGACCGAGGTAGGCCCCCCCTCCCCTCCCCTAACCCCCCGCCCTCCCGTTTCACTGAGGCCACAGCCACGGCAGCGGCCGTGGCCGTCGTCTCAGGCCACGGCGGCGGCCGTGGCTGGTGGTGGCCTGGCCACAGTGGCCAGGCCACCATTATAAAAAAATAAAATGGGGTGGGGTTTTTCCCCCACCCCTGAGGTGTCGGCCATGGCCGCTGCCGTGGCCGGCGGTGGCCAGGCCACATTTAAAAAAAATGAAAATGGGGTGGGGTTTTTCCCCCACCCCTGAGGCACCGGCCACGGCGGCAGCTGTGGCCGACGGTGGTCTGGCCACTGTTTTTTTAAAAAAAAATTAAAAATGGGGTGGGGTTTTTCCCCCACGCCTGAGGCGCTGGCCACGGCCACGGTGGCCAGGCCACCGTTTAAAAAAAACAATAGGGGTGGGGTTTTTCCCCACGCCTTGGTCTCCGGGCCACCGTTTATTAAAAAAAATAATAGGAGTTGTGCCTTTCATTTTCATGACTATTTCTCACATGTGGCTTTAGAGAATTGGCATGATACATCATGTTGGTTCAATAAGCTGCCAATCCTATTTTATTTCTTTATAGCTGTTTATGCAATAATATTTGTGCATTTGTAGTTATTTACAATTTTATGTCTTAATTATTACATTCTGCTTCAAATTGAATGATGCATTAAATTATGTAATGTAGAATGAAAGTCTTGTTGTAGTTATTTATTTTTCAACAACAAATTAGTAGTTTCAATGATTTATATTTAATCTTCACAAAC
>UESW01004461.1:622090-872618 GCA_900491605.1 Calamus simplicifolius | reverse complement strand
GTGCATATAGAAGATTCAAATGATACTTTAAAACCTTTGTCACATAATTAGCTTATACTAATTAAGTTATGCTTTAAACCATCAACATAAAGTATATTTTCAATGTATGTGAAGGGAGTTATTTGAATGTTACCAAACCCCAAGATTTGGCCTTTGCCATTGTCGCCAAATGTAACCACTCCTCCTTTCTTTTCTTCAAGGGTGATGAATTCTTCTTTGTCACCCGTCATATGTCTTGAGCAGCCACTATCAAGATACCACTTTTTCTTTGATCTCTTGGCCACAAGACATTCCTGCAATGAATCAAACTTTATGTTTAGGTACCCAAGCTTTCTTGGGTCCTTCATGGTTAGTAGCAACAAATATTGTTCCTTTCGGAACCCATATTTTCTTTCCTTTAATATTTGAGTTTTTATTAGGTTTTAGAATTTTACATTCATAAGATTTATGTCCTTTTTTATTACATTTAAAGCATGTAAAATTACTTTGGCCAGCATGCACAAAAATATTTTTCAGTGATTTTTGTTTTCTTAAAGTGTTATACCCTAATCCGGCTTTGTCAAAAACTGCTTTTTGACTATTTAATAACATGTCCAATTTAGTTGAACTTAAGGTAAACTTATCAACTATGTTCTTATATTTTTCAACCTCTTTCCTTAGTTTATCATTTTCATTGGAAATTAGTTCTTTTTCTTTTATCAAAATTTCATTTTCAGATTTACGTTTCTTAACTTCATTATTAAGATCTTCCTTTTCTTTAATGAAAGTTAAATTTTTATTTTTCAAAAACTTGTATTTCTTTTTCAAAGTCTTGAAATCGCCGACAAGTTCATTAAAAGCATCAATAATTCATCAAATGCAAACTCATCGCAAGGGTTATCAGAACTTACCTCATCGTTGTCGTCCACCATAAAACATACATTTGCGACTTCCTTTTGTTCTTCTTCTTCGAAAGAAGTTTCCTCGCTATCACTCCAAGTCGCCACATAAGCCTTCTTTTTCTTTTTGTAGGCTTTCTTCAATTTAGTACATTCATTCCTAAAGTGCCCCGGTTTATTACACTCATAGCAAATCAAGGGGTCTTTCTCTTTTTCTTTGTCCTTGTCCTTGTTCTTATCCTTTTCTCCTTCCCACTTTGCTCCAAATTTTTTCTTATGGAAGGGTTTCTTTCTCCTCATGAATCTTTTAAACTTTTTAGCTAAGAGAGCAGTCTCTTCATCATCATCATCATCATCACTGCTGCTCTCTTCTTCTTTTGCAGCTTTGAGGGCAATCACTTTCTTCTTCTTTGTGTCCTCCTCTACGTGCTACTTCATTGTCAGCTCATGGGTCATAAGTGATCCTAGAAGCTCCTCTAAGGGTAAAGTGTTGAGGTCCTTTGCTTCTTGGATTGCTATCATTTTTGCTTCCCATGATCTTGGTAGTGACCTAAGAATTTTTGAACAAGTTCTGAGTTAGTATATGTCTTACCAAGACTTTTTAAACCATTTACAATGTCTATATACATGCATGCAATAGTTTCAGATTGTTCCATGCTAAATAACTCATATTTATGAACAAGAATATTAATTTTAGATTCTTTTACTTGGTTGGTACCCTCATAGGTAACCTCTAATCTATCCCAAATCTCCTTTGCGGAATTACATGTGGAGATTCTATTAAATTCATTTGCATCTAAAGAGCAATATAAAACATTCATGGCTTTAGCGTTAAGCTGTGCCATCTTCCTATCATTATCATTCCAGTTCCTTTCGGGCTTAGGAACAATAGTGCCATCAATAACATGTGTGGGTGTACTAGGTCCATTAATTATAACACCCCATAATTCATAATCAGAAGCTTGAATGAATATCCTCATTCTTGCTTTCCAATAAGAATAATTTGAACCATTAAACAGTGGAGGTCTATTCGTAGAATGACCTTTAGCAAATGATCCAACTTGAGTTGCCATTTGGATCTTTAGCTCTTGATCGTGTGATCAAAATCTAATGAGCACTAGCTCTAATACCAATTGTTGGCCCAGATGACAACCCAAGGGGGGGGGGGGGGGGTGAATTGGGTTCTTTAAAAAATTAGCCTTTAAAATAGTTTGCTTAAGAAGAATGAAAGCAAATGCAATGTAAATACAAAGTGCAGTGAATAAAACAGAGATAGAGATAGAGTCAATGGAACCACGGCAAACACAAGGATTTTATATTATAGTGGTTCGGTGTATCCAACACCTACGTCCACTCCCAAGATTCACTTGGGTCCACACTATAATCTTCCTTGATTACAGCCGAGTTGTTTTACAAGCTCACAACTCAAACTTGTTGTTTTCCCAGGATCACAACAAACCAAGCTGGTTTTTCGGGCTCACCAGCACAAAAACTCTAACACAAGCTTTACCAAGCTTGTTCCGAGGTAAGACTACCTCCACTAGTTCAATCCCCCAGATTGAACTAGATACAAATAATAGAAATTGAGTTTTTCAAGTACACAGCTCCTCAATGAGTAGATAATCAAATAAAAGAACAAAGTTTAGAAAAGCCTGATGTGTAGTTGGTTGGCTTTTGAGCTTTTCTTCTTTTCTTCTTCTCCTTGCTGGATTGAATCAAGCCTCAGCTCGATTCTTCATAGTTGAAGCAGTTGAGAAGGTTTTGATCTTTTTCTCTCTTTCTTTGAAATTTGAAAATCTTTTGATTTGCTCTTGAATAGCTCTAGGATTTTCTTCTGAAGCTTTCTTGGATTGTTGAACTTGAGCTCAGACGAAGCTTCCTTTGATTTCATACCTTTTCTTTCACTCTATTTTGAATCACGGATT
This sequence comes from Calamus simplicifolius, assembly GCA_900491605.1. Taxonomy (NCBI): domain Eukaryota; kingdom Viridiplantae; phylum Streptophyta; class Magnoliopsida; order Arecales; family Arecaceae; genus Calamus; species Calamus simplicifolius. The sequence goes on along the minus strand of UESW01004461.1, from coordinate 869,815 downwards.
TTTTCAAATGACGCTCTATTTTTCCTCTTTTTCTGAAAGATTTTTCTCTCTTGATTTGAATGTCTATCTCTCTATTTGTCTCTCTTTGATTTGAAAACGGCTTCTCTATTTATAGATTCTGCAAAAATATAGCTGTTAGAAACAAAGAATATAGCCGTTAAATAAAAATCTTACCGTTGACGCTGAGTTGGCATTCAGAAAAATCTCGCCTAGATATGTTGGAGTCGACTCCTGCTTTCCGCGATTCGGCTCGAGGACGCGATACCAAAAATAGAAATGTTCAGAAAGTTAAAGGGTCGACTCATCAAAAATAAGGTGTCGACTCCTGACAGTCGGGGGTCGACTCATGAAAAGTTGGGGGTCGACTGCGAAGTGCTCAGAAAAATACTCCTCTAGTGTCTGAGCGGAGTCAATTCACACACTCATGGAGTTGGCTCGACAGAATCGGGGTCGACTCATAAATCACAGGGGTCGACTCGTGAAAATCAGGAATCTTTGTAAACTGAGTGGAGTCGACTCTGAAACTCTAGAGTCAGCTCCGGAACGTATCAAAAATTAGAGAATTTTCTGATTGACTTGAAATTCATTCCAGATTCATTTTAAATCAATTTTTTGACTTGAATATAATAAAATTGTCATTAGGAATCAATTCAAGAAATGTTCCAAAAACTCATTGATTGAAATATGAAGTATAAAAATTTCTTTTTGAAAGCTTAAACATGGAGCTTGAAGTTACTTTCAAATTGATTAAAGTCATACTTAACATACTCATTGATTGTTCTAAATAAATTCATTTCTTATGTAATAAACTCTTTGCATCTTTTAATATACTCATGGCTTTTGGTAATCATCAAAATCAATAAGATTGGGGCAATACTTCTCAACATCTCCCAACACCACTGCCGGCCACGGCAGCGGCCGTGGCCAGAGAAGACGGCCACGGCAGTGGCCGTGGCCGCCTTGTCCGGCCGTGGCCACGGCCGTGGCCGAACAAGAAAAAAAGGGGGGGCGGGGGGGTTTCCCCCCCCCCCCCCCCTGTTAAGAAATTTTTTTTCTTTTGTGACAGTGGCCTGGACACCGTGGCCAGGCCACTGCCGGCCACGGCAGCGGCCGTTGCCGCCTTGTCCGGCCGCGGTCACGGCCGTGGCCGAACAAGAAAAAAAAAGGGGGGTTTCCCCCCCCCCCTTGTTAAGAATTTTTTTTTTTTTGTGACAGTGGCCTGGCCACCGTGGCCAGGCCACTGCCGGCCACGGCAGCGGCCGTGGCCGGAGAAGATGGCCATGGCAGCGGCCGTGGCCACCTGTTCCGGCCTCGGCCACGGCCGTGGCCGCCTTGTCCGGCCTCGGCCACGGCCGTGGCCAGACAAGAAAAAAGGGGGGGGGGGCGGGGGGGTTCCCCCCCTGTTAAGAAATTTTTTTTTTTGTGACAGTGGCTTGGCCACCGTGGCCAGGCCACTGCCAGCCACGACAGCGGCTGTTGTCGGAGAAGACGGCCACGGCAGCGGCCGTGGCCGCCTTGTCCGGCCGCGGCCACGGCAGCGGCCGGACAAGAAAAAAAGGGGGGGGGGGGGGGGGGTCCCCCCCCCTGTTAAGAATTTTTTTTTTGTGACAGTGGCCTGGCCACCGTGGCCAGGCCACTGCCGGCCACGGCAGTGGCCGTGGCCGAAGAAGATGGCCACGGTCTTGGCCGTGGCCAGAGGGAAATTATTAAAAAAAATTTTTTTTTTTATAGAGTCTGGGGGCTTACCTTGGTCGAGAGAAGACGGCGGAGTCGGAGGAGAACGCCGGGGAGCCGGAGCACCAGAGGGGAGGCACCGGAGCAGCGAGGTGGGAGCCGGAAATTTTTAGAGCACGGCGGCGGCTAGGTCAAGACGGGGAAGAAGAAGAAGAAGAGAAGGCCCGCTTTTATATAAGTAATTAGCGACGCAATAATTTGCGTCGCTATATGGTCGCAATATTTTTTTTAAAATTTATTATGTATTAGCGATGCATTAATGCATCGCTAATCCATCGTTAATCTGGTTTTATTATAATTTTATGAAAAAATAGTGACTCAAATAATTGCATCGCTAATGCGTCGTTAACTTGGCGCCAATGTCCGGTGGAAAATTTATTTTTATTTTCTAAGAATTGCGTCGCTAAGGCATTGCAATATTTTTTAATATTTTTAATTGATTAAAATAATAACTTATTACAATAATTGCGACGCAAGCAGTGCATCGCAATAATTTTTAAATATTTATAAATGATAATATTTATAATTTATGATAATAATTGCAACGCAAAATTGCATCGCAATAATTTTTTAATATTTTTAATTAGATATATGTATTTTAAAACATTGCGATGCAAATATGCATCGCAATATTTTTTTTCTTTTATTAATTAATACTGATAAAATCATATTTACTTAAAATAATTGCGACGCATATATTTCATCGCAATATTTATTTATTTTTTTTTCTAAAATGCGTCGCTACGGCGTCGCAATAATTTTTAATATTTATAAATGATAATATTTATAATTAATGTTAATAATTGCGACGAAAAATTGCATCGTAATATATTTTATAACTTTTTAATTACATATATTTTTTAAAAAAACATTGCGATGCAACTTATGCATCACAATATTATATTTCTTTTATTATTAATACTGAAAAAATTTATATTTCCTAAAAATAATTGCGACGCATACATTGCATCGCAATATTTATTTTTTTCCTAAAATGCATCGCTAAAGCATCGCAAAAATTTTTAAATATTTATTAATAATAATATTTATAATTTATGACAATAATTGTGATGCCTTATTGCGTCACAATAATTTTTTAATATTTTTAATTAGTTATATTTATTTAAAAATCATTGCGACGCAAATTATGTGTCACAATATTATATTTTTTATTTATTAATACTGATAAAAATTATATTTACTAAAAATAATTGCGACGCATACATTGCGTCGCAATATTTGTTTAATTTTTCTTCTAAAATGCGTTGCTACGGTGTCGCAATAAATTTTTAATTTTTTTTAAACTTTTTCATAATTTTTTTTTGAGTAATTATAAGTGATCCGACGGTTGCGATCGATCCAAGCCATGATCTCGATAGGCGATCAACGATCTTGGACCGTCGCGATCGATCCGATAGGCGACAATCCGATGGTTGCGATCGATCCAAGCCGTGATCCCGATCGGCCACGATGATCTTGGACCGTGGCGATCGGTCCGATCGGCGACAATCCGACGGTTGCGATCATTCCAAGTCGTGATCCCGATCGGCCATGACCTATCTCGGACCGTTACAATCCGTCCGAGATCGACGACGATCCGACGGTTGCGATCGATCGAAGCCCTGATCCCGATCGGCCACGACCGATCTCGGACCATGGCGATCGGTCCCATCGGCAACGATCCGACGTTTGCGATCGATCCAAGCCCTGATCCCGATCGGCCACGACCAATCCCGGACCATTGCGATCGGTCCAAGATTGCTGGCGATCCGACGGTTGCGATCAATCCAAGCACTGATCCCGATCGTCCACGACCGATCTAGGACCGTGGCGATCAGACCGATCGGCGTCGATCCGATGGTTGCCATCACTCCAAGCCCTGATCCTGATCCGCCACGACCGATCTCGGACCACGGCGATCAATCCAATCGGCGACGATCCGACGTTTGCGATCGATCGAAGCCATGATCCCGATCGGCCATGACCAATCCTGGACCGTTGCAATCGGTCCGAGATCGCTGACGAACCGACGGTTGCAATCGAACTAAGCCCTGATCCCGATCGGCCACGACTGATCTCAGACCGTGGCGATCGATCCGATCAGCATGGTTCCGACGGTTGCGATCCATCCAAGCCCTGATCCCGATCGTCCATGACCGATCTCGGACTGTGGCGATCGCACCGATCGGTGTCGATCCGACGGTTGCCATCGATCGAAGCCCAGATCGATCCCGGTTGGCGATCAACGATCTCAGACCGTCGCGATCGATCCGATAGGCGACAATCCGATGGTTGCGATCGATCCAAGCCGTGATCCCGATCGGCCACGACCAATCTCGGACCGTGGCGATCGGTCCGATCGGCGACGATCCAACGGTTTCGATCGATCCAAGCCCTCATCCCGATCGGCCATGACCGATTCCAGACCGATGCGATCAGTCCGAGATCGCTGATGATCCGATGGTTGCGATCGATCCAAGCCATGATCCCGATCGGCCACGACCGATCTCGGACCATGGCGATCGGTCCCATCGGCAACGATTCGACGTTTGCGATCAATCCAAGCCCTGATCCCGATCGGCCACGACCGATCCCGGACCGTTGCGATCGGTCCAAGATCACTGGCGATCCGACGGTTGCGATCGATCCAAGCACTGATCCCGATCGTCCACGACCGATCTAGGACCGTGGCGATTGGACCGATCGGCGTCGATCTGATGGTTGCCATTGCTCCAAGCCCTGATCCTAATCCGCCACGACCGATCTCGAACCACGGCGATCAATCCGATCAGCGATGATCTGACGTTTGCGATCGATCGAAGCCATGATCCCGATCGGCCACGACCGATCCCGGACCGTTGCGATCGGTCCGAGATCGCTGACGAACCGATGGTTGCGATCGAACCAAGCCCTGATCCCGATCGGCCACGACTGATCTCAGACCGTGGCGATCAGTCCGATCAGCATGGTTCCGACGGTTGCGATCGATCCAAGCCCTGATCCCGATCGTCCATGACCGATCTCGGACCGTGGCGATTGCACCGATCGGCGTCGATCCGACGGTTGCCATCGATCGAGGCCCTGATCGATCCTGGTCGACAATCAACGATCTCGGACCGTCACGATCGATCCGATAAGCGACAATCTGACGATTGCGATCGATCCAAGCCGTGATCCCGATCGGCCACGACCGATCTCGGACCGTGGCGATCGGTCCGATCGGCAATGATCCGACGGTTTCGATCGATCCAAGCCCTCATCCCGATCGGCCATGACCGATTCCAGACCGATGCGATCGGTCCGAGATCGCTGACGATCCGACGGTTGCGATCGATCGAAGCCCTGATACCGATCGGCCATGACCGATCTCGGACCGTGGCGATCAGTCCCATCGGCAATGATCCGACGTTTTCGATCGATCCAAGCCCTGATCCCGATCGGCCACGACCGATCTCGGACCGTTGCGATCGGTCCAAGATCACTGGTGATCCGACGGTTGCGATCGATCCAAGCACTGATCCCGATCGTCCACGATCGATCTAGGACCATGGCGATTGGACCGATCGGCGTCGATCCGATGGTTGCCATTGCTCCAAGCCCTGATCCTGATCCGCTACGACCGATCTCGGACCACGGTGATCAATCCGATCGGCGACGATCCGACGTTTGTGATCGATCGAAGCCATGATCCCGATCGGCCACGACCGATCCCGGACCATTGCGATCGGTCCGAGATCGCTAACGAACCGATGATTGCGATCGAACCAAGCCCTGGTCCCGATCAGCCACGACTGATCTCGAACCGTGGCGATCGGTCCGATCGGCATAGTTCCGACGGTTGCGATCGGTCCAAGCCCTGATCCCAATCATCCATGACCGATCTCGGACCATGGCAATCGCACCGATCGGCATCGATCCGACGGTTGCCATCGATCGAAGCCCTGATCGATCCTGGTTGGCGATCAACGATCTCGGACCGTCGCGATCGATCCGATAGGCGAAAATCCGACGGTTGCGATCGATCCAAGCCATGATCCCGATCGGCCATGACCGATCTCGGACCGTGGCGATCGGTCCGATCGGCGACAATCCGACGATTGCGATCGTTCCAAGCCGTGATCCTGATCGGCCACGACCTATCTCGGACCGTTGCAATCCGTCCGAGATCGGCGATGATCCGACGGTTGCGATCGATCCAAGCCATGATCCCGATCGGCCACGACCGATCTTGGAGCGTGGCGATCGGTCCGATCAGCAATGATCCGACGTTTGCGATCGATCCAAGCCCTGATCCCGATCAGCCACGACCGATCCTGAACCATTGCGATCGGTCCAAGATCGCTGGCGATCCGACGATTGTGATCGATCCAAGCACTGATCCCGATCGTCCACAACCGATCTAGGACCATGGCGATCGGATCGATCGGCGTCGATCCGATGGTTGCCATCGCTCCAAGCCCTGATCCTGATCCGCCACGACCGATCTCGGACCACGGCGATCAATCCGATCGGCGATGATCCGACGATTGTGATCGATCCAAGCCCTGATCCCGATTAGCCACGATCGATCCTGGACCATTGCGATCGGTTCGAGATCACTGATGAACCGACGGTTGCGATCGAACCAAGCCCTGATCCCGATCGGCCACGACTGCTCTTGGACCGTGGTGATCGGTCCGATCGGCACGATTCCGACAGTTGCGATCGATCCAAGCCCTGATCCCGATCGTCCATGACCGATCTCGGACCATGGCGATCGCACCGATCGGTGTCGATCCGATGGTTTCCATCGATCAAGCCCTGATCGATCTCGGTCAGCGATCAATGATCTCGGACCGTCGCGATCGATCCGATAGGTGACAATCCAACGGTTGCGATCGATCCAAGCCGTGATCCCGATCGGCCACGACCAATCTCGGACCGTGGCGATCGGTCCGATCGGCAACGTTCCGATGGTTTCGATCGATCCAAGCCCTCATCCCGATCAGGCATGACCGATTCCAGACCGATGCGATCGGTCCGAGATCGCTGACGATCCGATGGTTGCGATCAATCCAAGCCCTGATCCCGATTGGCCATGACCGATCTCGGACCGTGGTGATCGGTCCCATCAGCAACGATCCAACATTTGTGATCGATCCAAGCCCTGATCCCGATTGGCCACGACCGATCCCGGACCGTTGCGATCGGTCCAAGATCACTGGCGATCCGATGGTTGTGATCGATCCAAGCACTGATCCCGATCATCCATGACCGATCTAGGACCATGGCGATCGGACCGATTGGCATCGATCCGATGGTTGCCATCGCTCCAAGCCCTGATCATGATATGCCACGACCGATCTCGGACCACGGTGATCAATCCGATCGACGATGATCCGACGATTGCGATCGATCCAAGCCCTGATCCCGATCGGCTACGACCGATTCTGGACCGTTGCGATCGATCCGAGATCGCTGACGAACCGACGATTGCGATCGAACCAAGCCCTGATCCCGATCGGCCATGACTGATCTCGGACCGTGGCGATCGGTCCGATCGGCACGATTCCGATGGTTGCGATCGATCCAAGCCCTGATCCCGATCGTCCATGACCGATCTCGGATCGTGGCGATCGCACCGATCGGCGTCGATCCGACGGTTGCCATTGATCAAAGCCCTGATCGATCCCGGTCAGTGATCAACGATCTCGAACCGTCGCGATCGATCTGATAGGCGATAATCCGACGGTTGCAATCGATCCAAGCCATGATCCCGATCGGCCATGATCGATCTCGGACCGTGGCGATCGGTCTGATCGGCGACGATCTGATGATTTCGATCGATCCAAGCCCTCATCCCGATCGGCCATGACTAATTCCAGACCAATGCGATCGGTCCGAGATCGCTGACGATCCGACGGTTGCGATCGATCCGAGCCCTGATCCCGATCGGCTACGATCGATCTCGAACCATGGCGATCGATCCGATCGACGACGATCCAAGGTTTGCGATCGATCCAAGCCCTTATTCCGATCGATCACGATCGATTTTGGACCGATCGCTATTTAACATAATTAATTTTTTTAAATACATTACGACGCAAAGGGTTGTATCATAATTTTTTAATATGATAATTATTATAAAAATTAATTATAATTATAATAATTACGATGCAACAAGTGCATCGCTATATTAAAACATAATTTTCCTAATTAATTTTTGGTTTATTACGTCGCTAATGCGTCGCTATTTAACATAATTAATTTTTTAAAAACATTACAATGCACTGTGTTACGTCGCAATTATTTTTTCTCATATTTATAATTTATAAAATTTAATTTTATTTAAAATAATTGCGACGCATTTATTGTATCGCTAAATTAAAAAATAATTTTTCTAATTTTCTAGTTTATTGCGTCGCTAATGCGTCGCTATTTAATATATTTAATTTTTTTAAAAAATTACGACGTACTGATTTGCATCGTAATATTTTTTTATAAATTTATATTTTATAAAATTTAATTTCATTTAAATTATTTACGACGCAATTATTGCATCGCTAAATTAAAAATAATTTTTTTAATTTTTTGGTTTATTGCGTCGCTAATGCGTCGCTATTTAACATATTAAATTCTTTTAAAAATATTGCGATGCACTGTGTTGCGTCGCAATATTTTTTTTCTAATTTTATATTTTATAAAAAATTAATTTAAATATATTGTGACGCATTATTTGCATCGCTAAATAAAAAATTAATTTTTTTTTTTTTTCTGGTTAATTGAGTCGCTAATGCGTCGCTAAGGCCGTTGCAATTTTTTGTTGTCACAGAGGCATCGCAAAGTGGTCGCAATTTAGCGACGCATAATTGCGTCGCTAATTTTGCATCGCTATTTCAGTATTTTCTTATAGTATACCTTGATCTGATCAAAGGGTTTTGATAAACTTTTCTGTTTGTTTTTCTACTTCATTACGATATCGTTTGAACATTTCAAACGATTCAGACTTATGTCTCATCAAGAATATATAGCCATACCTCGAAAGATCATTTGTAAACGTAATGAAATAATTATACCCATTCCTAGCATTAACATTCATAGGTCCGCATACATTGGTATGTACCAAACTTAGAATTTCATTGGCCTATTCACCTTTTCCACTAAAAGATGATTTGGTCATTTTACCCAGAAGACAAGATTTATAGGTTGGTAATGATTCAAAATTATTAACCTCAACCTAGTTATCCTAGTTATCCTGTTCTTGTTAATATGACCTAGCCGGCAGTGCCAAAGGTAAGCATTAATGATATCGTTTATCCTAAGGCATTTGCTAGATGTATACATTACACTAATAGGTCACAATAGTACATATATGCCATTACTCATATATTCATTCATTACAACAGAACTATTTATAATGATTTTACAAATGTCATTCTTTATTGATAGTTCATAGCCAGACATGGATATTTAAAATGAAAGATGGATAATAATGACATTCATTTAGAACAATTATAAGTTTGACGATTCTCAATGGTAGGACTGAAACTTGGCTTTCATTTCTCACGTTCAAAAATCTCTCACCATCCTCGAATCTTCTACTAACTTGAAGTCCCTGCAGAGAATTGCATATGTAAATTGGACTTCGAGTATCTAATACCCAATTAGTAGTATCATAGATAGAGAAATTATAAGGCGTTATCATATAAATACCTTGTTCAGCATTTCCTAGTTGTTTCCTCTTCTTAGACCTATTTGGGTCAAGGGATGCAATATAAAGAGGACAATTCCTCTTCCAATGACCCTGCTTCTTGCAAAAGAAGCACTCCGCCTTACTTTAATCAGCTTTAACCTTTTTAGCCTGATTAGTCCCAGTATTTTGCACATTCTTTCTTTTATTTTTTTTCCTTTCTTAAAGGGACGATGACCTCCCAAAGAACCTCCCACTAAATTCACCATCCCTTTATTGAGCTAGTGATCTTTCTCATAAGTCTGCAGTAAACCAAGTAGACCATGGTAGTTTACTATAGGTTTATTCATTCTATAATGATCGAGAAAGTCGAGATAGAAAGGAGGTAGGGAGTTTAGTATTGCATCTTTCCTAAGTTGTTCATGCAAGGGACAACTAAGTTTGCCCAAGCACTCAATCATCTTGATCATGTATAATATATGATCAGTGATTGAGGCTCCATCACGCATCCATGTGTTGTAGATGGAACAAGAAACCTTGTACCTTTCAACATCGTCTGATGTCCCAAAGGATTTCTTCAACTTTTGAAGAATTTTCTCTGGCCAAACTTCCTTAAATTTGTGACTGAACTTGTCGTTCATCACTACTAGCATTACGCATCGGATAGTGGTCCAATCAGAGAGCCACTTATGATAAGTATCCCTAGCTGAACCCCAAGCATTAGGAGTAGAGACTTCAGGTGCTGGATCCGTTATCACATAAAGGATCCGTTTATGCTCTAGTACAATCCTGAGCCTTTGATACCAGCTATCAAAGTTGGGACCCATAAGTTTTTCATTATCAAGCAATGAACGGAGCGACAAGTTGATAGACATTATCTGAAAGGAAAACCAAAAACCTATTATTGTATATGAATTATTATCCTAAAGACATGGGCTTTAGTCTAAAGGCCCTTCCACTATTTTATTCAGACTGGCAGCCTCTACCTCCAATCCAAGGAATTACTTTTAATCCCTTAGTGGGTACTAGAATCCAATAGACAATACATGAGCCCGACTTTGGTCGGCTCATCCATGCACATATAAAGGTAGGTTCTTTAACCGATTACTTCTTCAAGTAACTTCTAGTAATTAATTTTGCCCTAGGGTGTACTTCAATTGACCTTTGGGCCTCTTATTGAAGGTCCTGGTTAGGTCTAACTATTAACATGCCAAAATTTAATGATTCTAACCAACGAATAGTCAAGTTCAAATTTGGCCGGCTCACCTAACTACCGTTAAGAGATTCACATTGAGCTATCATATTAGGATTGACAATTCCAATAGCTTGATGAATATTCGACCTTTGGGTCTGCCAATGATCACCGAACTATTGGACCCATTACCATCCAATTAATGGGAGGCTAAGACTTAGTTATCCCCATAACTTCATCTTTTTAAGGATATAATAATTTAGAGGGTTTCACTTTAATATGTGACATATGAAAGAGAACACACGGACCATAATCAAGAATTCTTCCACTAACTTGTAGAATGGTTTTGAATAATTGGTCCATGGATACCAAAATCAGTCATACTGATTCACCTTAGGTGATATGGGCTAACTCGAATCAATGAGCTACCCAATCAATTCTGATCGACCATATTTTTCAGGTAAGTGAGATCATGGGATGGGTTCATCAGATTTGATTAGATTAGCCTAAAAACTTGGGCTATAAATTAGGTCCATTTAGATTTATGGTCGGATCAATCTAACTAATTAGAGGGATCTAAAGAGAATGTAACCTAACTCAACTTTTAATTAGATTTAAGTTCTCTTTTTAGTCCAATTAATCTAAACTTAGGTCTAACCCAATTAGGGATCTAACTCAAGCTAATCCATGACCCTTAAAGCTTATGCAAATGACTTAAGATCTTTAAATCATATTTTTAGATTTCTTCATCATTTAAGATAATTTAATTTTTTTTAATTAAATTCAATAAACTCTTAAATTGAAATAATTTTAATTTAACATATAAAATAAATTTTATAAAAATTAAAATAGTTTATGATCATACCATCCAAAAATAAGATTAAATCAATTTTAATTTTCAATCTCTTCACTTTTCTTCTTTATGGGTCATGACATAAGTGGCACCCCTACATGCCATAGGAGACCCCATTGAATGGAAAGAGAGGGTCTTTAAGCCCTACTTCTCTTCTATGATCGGACGGCCTGATGAATCCACCCAGTCCAAGTACTTTAGTGAGAAGAAAACTCAAGATATCATATTAACATGCAACTATTATCATGTTACAAGAACCATACTCTGATACCACTGTTAGGAAATAAATGCAGGCAGATAGCCTATGCAAGCAAATATATTTTTTATTTTTTTATAAAGCAGCAGAAATAATGATAAATCAATTTGTCTATCTACATACATCAGGAACTAACAGGATAATAGTGCATGTAAATGATATCAAAAAGTTAGAAAGCAAAATATAAAACCATTTTATGTTAATGATTTGATCATTATCAAATAATAGTAAGGTACTTTATCTTTGCAAATTGCTAGATAGTTGAAGAAAAGAACTCCTTAAGCCACATAAGTGTATGACCTCTATAGGTAGTTCACCAGGGCTCTTTCCTAATCAAATCCTTTGGAGTGCTAGCTCCTTGATCTCCTTCTTATCCTTTTGGACAGCAAGATGGTCTTGTAGCCTCACAATATCCCAACTACTCTCTACATACATGAAACCTTAATCCTCACAATATCCCACATAAGGTAGAAAACATTTTTCTTAAGTAGAAAACCTTCGAAAAAAAACATCTATGTCGTTACCACCTACAATAACCCTTATAAAAGGGAGGAGGTTTGAAAGGGGGAAGGATTTATGGAGAGTGAGAGAGGTTTGGAAGGTGAGGGACTTAGGAAGAGGTTTTACGTTTAAGAAGGTGGAGGGACTTGAGGAGAGGGTTAAGGTGAAAAAACCTATTTAGCTTTCCAATTAGTTCTAGGTTTAAATTCTGAATTTCTACTATTAAATCTAAATTCTAAATTTAGACTTAAAAAGAATTCCAAATTTAAACTCAAGACTAATTTGAGAAAAAATTCAAATTTGGATTTGAATTTTAAATTCGAATGCAATAAAAGAAAAGAAAGAGTGCATGATTAAGTCCAATCCAATTGTGTTGACCCATTTATTGATTTTGATGATTAACAAAAGCCATGAGTATATGCCATATGATACTAATGAGATTGACAAGTGTTTTAGGAATTTAGAAAGATTAAGTATTTATAATTCATACAAAAATGAGCTTGAATCAATTCTTTATGGTATGTGTCAAAGTTTAGAGTTTAGAGCTGACTCCAGAAGCATTAGAGCCGACTCCAGAGCGTATCAGAACTATTTGGCACATTCGGCACAGTTTAGAGCCGACTCCAGAAAATTAGAGCGACTCTAACTTGAGTTACAATGAACTGTCTTTCTGCTTTAGATTTTAGAGCCGACTCCAGCAGAGTTAGAGCCGACTCTAACCTGAGAATAGAGACTGTATTTTTCGAGAAACTGTTAGAGTCGATCCCAAGGAAATTAGAGCTGACTCCAGCTCGAGTTGTGTCAACCTCACAGAATTCTAGAGCCGACTCCACGATGAATATTTTCTTTCTATTTTGAAAAACCCGACTTAGAGCCGACACCTGGCCAGATTAGAGCCAACTCTAATCTGTCAGAGGCGACTTTCAGATTTATCAGAAACGGCTCCAATGGTCATATTTCCTCCAATACTCTTCAACGGCTCTTTCCCTTTATGTGTTGAACTCATCCATAAGTACTTTCAACAACTACTTTGCATAAAAACATGGATTAAGAGAGATTATAAAAGGGCATTCTGACCGTTCAAAAAGCAGAGGAAGAAAAAAAAGTGGAAAATAGAGAAATATCAAAGAGGAAAAACATTGATTCAAAGCCTAACTATGCAAAAGAGATAGAAGAGAAATCCAAAAGCTTTCAAAAGTCAAATCCGAAGGATTTCCATCAATTAGAAGAAGAAAAGCAAGAGCCCTAGTTCTTCATCCTTCTCTACACCAACATTTCTTCAAGAGCCTAAGTTCAATCTTGAGAAAGATCATTCAGAAGAGAAGAGGAAAAGAAGAAAAGCTCAACATCAAACATCTTCTAATCAGGCTTTTCTATTCTCACTTTTATTTATATTGTTTATCTGCTCATTTGAGGAGCTTTTATATTGTTCTAATCAATTATTTGATACACTTATTTTCTAATTCAATTAGGGGATTGAATCAGGTGAGGTAGTTGACTTCGGGCAAGCTAAGATTAGCTTGTGTTAGGTTGTATGCCGGTGAACTTGTGAAAACCGGTTGGGTTCATTGTGATCCCGTTGTAAAATAATAAGTTCGAGTTATGATCTTGCAAAACAACTCTGCTATAATTAGGGTGATTATAGTGTGTACTCAAGAGTTGCTTGGGAGTAGATATAGGTGTAGCTAACACCGAACCACTATAAATCCTTTGCGTTTGTCGTGCTTATTTCTTCTCTCTTTCACTCTAACTTTATAGTGTGCTCAGCACTCATAGCATCATACTCTCTACACTTTACTTGTGCACATTCATCTTGGTAAATTGATTTTAATTATAAAATTTTTAAAGAACCCAATTCACCCCTCCCTCTTGGGTTGTCATCTGGGCCAACAATTGGTATCAGAGCTTATGCCCATCCCTGCTTGATCTAACAATCAAGAGCTAAAGATCCAAATGGCAGCTCAAGCTGGTTCTTCTTTTTCTCAGGGACAATCCACAAACCGACCACCTTTGTTTAGTGGCACAAACTATTCATATTGGAAAGCTAGAATGAGGATTTTCATTCAAGCTTTAGGCTATGAGTTATGGAATGTTATTATCAATGGTCCTAGCACTCCCACACACTTAGTAGACGGATCCATTGTTCCTAAGCCCGAAAGGGATTGGAATAAAATGATAGGAAAATGGCTTAGCTCAATGCCAAGGCCATGAAAGTCCTATACTGCTCTTTGGATGCAAATGAATTCAATAGAATATCCACTTGCATCTTAGCCAGATATGGGATAGGTTGAAAATTACTCATAATGGTACCAACCAAGTTAAGGAATCCAAGATTAACATTTTGGTGCATAAATATGAACTTTTTAGCATGGATCAAAATGAATCTATTACATGCATATATACTAGATTTACTGATATAGTAAATGGACAAAAAGTCTTGGTAAAACCTATACTAACTCTGAATTGGTGTGAAAAATTCTTAGGTCTCTTTCAAGAGCATGGGAAGCTAAAGTGACAGCTATCCAAGAAGCCAAAGATCTGAACAATCTACCTTTGGAGGAGCTACTTGGATCTCTTATGACCCATAAGCTTACAATGAAGCAACATCAAGAAAATGATGTAAAGAAAAAGAGGACTGTTGCACTCAAAGCTGCAGAAAATGAAAAGAGCAGCAGTGAAGAAGATGAAGACGACGATGAGACCGCTCTCCTTGCGAAGAAATTCAAAAAGTTTATGTAAAGAAGGAGACCCTTCCATAAGAGAAAAACTAGTATTAAGATGGAAGGAGAAAAAGAAAAAGATAAAGATCCCTTGATCTGTTATGAATGCAAGAAACCGGGACACTTCAGATCCGAATGTCCTCAACTTAAGAAGGGATACAAAAAGAAGAAAAAGGCGTATGTTGCAACTTGAAGCGACAGCGAGGAATCTTCATCCGAAGATGATCAACAAGAGGTTGTCAACATATGTTTCATGGCAAATAATGAAGATGAGGTAAATTCTGAAACTCCCAATGATGATTTTACTTTTGATAAACTATATGATGCTTTCAATGAATTGTTTAGTGATTTTAAGATTTTAAGAACAAAAATAAAACCTTGAAAACTGAAAATCTTGATCTTCTTAAAAAGAAATTTAATTAGACTGTAGTCTTTATATATATATAGACTATGATTAAAAGTATTTTAAAAAATGTAGTCTTTTTAAGTATAGTCAAAAAAATATGAGTGTAGTTAAAAGTCCCTGGTTTATACTACATTTTTAGACGTAGTTAAAAGTAAAAAAAGCGTAATCTTTAAATACATTTAGACTACATTTTTATCAGAAATTATAGTTAAAAGTCAAAAAAAATGTAGTCTTTATATACATTTAGACTACATTTTTATCAGAAATTATAGTTAAAGGTCAAAAAATCGTAGTCTTTAAATACATTTAGACTACATTTTTATCAAAACTGTTGTTAAAAGGCAAAAAAATGAAGTCTTTAAATACATTTAGACTACGTTTTTATCAGAAACTCTAGTTAAAAGGCAAAAAAATGAAGTCTTTAAATACATTTAGACTACTTTTTCATCAGAAAATGTAGTCTATTATGTATATTTAGACTACATTTTGATATTGAAAACGTAGTATAATATCCAATCCTGTCATACAAACATATACTTTCAATTCCAGAAAAATTCTAAAAATATTGAATTAAAATATCCAATATTGTCATATAAATATCCAATGCTGTCATCATACAAATATATTCCAAAAAATCACAAATACATTGAATTAAAATATCCAATTTTCTTTGATACATTTTCAATATCAAATACATTTAGTGCCAATTTTCTTCAAATGAAACCTTGCAAGTACTCGATCCATTCTCCATGCATAATGTCGATCTCTTCTTACTTATAAGTTTTCTTCTCAACAAACTGCATACGTACATATAAGTTACTCAGAAAAGAGTACTAAATGACACATGACAAAAAATCTAAAACCATAAAAAGTAATACTTATATATATGAATCATGTATGCAATAATAACCTACCTTTTCATCAGTTGAAATGATATGATTCTCAATGATCTCCTTCATATACATGATGACATAATAGCCGCATTAAACACCTGATGGTTGCTTAGGACACTTGAAAGATAAATTTAAAAGTTTTTATAAAACTTAAACAAATAAGATCTAATTTTATAAATTATAAAAAAGAATGTGCAAGTCAATATACCTTAACTGACTCCCAAGTAAGTATTTTTCTTGCAACTCATTCAGCTTTAGCGTTGTATATTTTGACTGCACTAAAATAGCAAAGTATAATAATAGTGTGAGACTCAAATGATATAACCCAGATAAATTATTATAAAATTAAAAAGAAATAAATACTTACGTATTAATAACACCTTTCAATTTTTTTCCAATTGAACATCCAATAGAATCACAAAAATACACTTTGTCCCCATAAGGGTCAATAACCACCAAGGACCAGTGATTCCTTCATAAACATAATAACAATAATTAACATAATATCAAAAGTGTCAATTTTTATTAAAAAACCACTTACCTGGAGTTATAAGGAGCTAGAAACAATTGATCCATATTGCAATGCTCTAATCTTTTAGCAATAAAATCTGATCGTACTCCAGCCGATCTAGAGTGTATAGAGATATGTGCAGGGTCTACGAAGCCATACATATTGAGTAGTTTTGATTTCTTGAGTTGGTTGTACAAATAGCTACACAAATCAAATTATTCAATCCCACGGTTATTATTAGAAACTTGTAACATCTAGTGATTGCATATGAAACAAAAAAATATAAAAATATCTTATTACCTCATATATAGCACAATACAACTACAACTAATTTGTCCATTGAGCAAAAGTTATCGATATCTTCCCGAATAATATAACAGATCCGTTCATGATCAAAGAAACCAACATCCAATACCATAGTTATTGTATTTGTATCTCCCAAACTTTTTGCAATATGATTCTTTAAATATATCAAACTTCATGAACCCATTTCTTTGCTTTTTATCTGTAACTTTTGTAGCCAGACAATCTTAGCCTGTTAATAATAATGAAATTCAATTCACAAATGCTATATAGCAAATAATTTATCAATATAAATTAATCACAAATTTATGGATAAGTTAAGAAGTTTCAGATACCTTGACTGGATCATCAATAACTAATGATTGAGACCATGCAATGTGATAACCAACAAAATCTTTAACTTTCACAGGATCATCACCAATTATTATTGGAAGGAGAGCATCATCGTCAAAATAAGCATCAATAGATACACGATAATTATGAATACCCAAAGGAACTCCATGTACAACAGAGTTTGGTGATGCATTCTCAATCACTGTACCATATCCAATTATATTATCAATAGATCCTATTGCCAATTTGCATGGTTTTTCCTTCAAAGCAATAATATTAGAAAATATAAGTACTATGAATTTAAATAAAATGCTACAAATATAAGTAAATATTAACATACCTTTTGCATATTTCTTTTTCCATTGGTAACTAATTCTATACTTGCATCATTTTGTATATCAGAATTAGCAACAGTTTTATTTGGATGCAATTTTGTAACTGAGCAGCAGCTACCTTTCTCTGAAACATATTGATGAGCACTTGCAGCAATTTTTGGAATTTCTCTCAACTTTATATTTTCTTCATGAAGTTGATGTAGTTGATTAAGTAATGATTTTCTTTCCTCAGCATCTTCTCTTTGTTGTTGATTCAGTTTTTTTTGTTCTTCTAACAATTGTTCTAAGATTTTGCTTGTTTTCGTTCTTCTCGGAAGATTGAAATAGATTTTAGGGGTAACCATACCTCCAACACCCCTTACTTGACCACCACATTCGGGATTTTCCAATGTCATTCCTAGTATGTCTTTTTGTCCCGATTCTTGTATTGATCCATCTTTCACCTTCATTGTATATTCATCCTGATATGTAGACAAAACGAACCATACATTAGGAAGTTATAAAAGAATATATAATTAGCTATTAAATGAACAATAACAGATTTACTTACAATCTTCTGTATGACTTCTTGGATGACTTCACTATCAGAACCAACACCTTTTGAATAAACAGCTTTCTATACAACACTTCGTCCAATGTCTTCATCGATGCCCATCTCTTTTTTCTATAATTAATAGACAACGAATATAAGCTTAAAAAATTAGCTAATAATTACTCAACAATGTAGAACTAAATATTCAAAACTTACTATCTTTTCTTTCACATTAACAAATCCATGCCTAGATGAACGATGTCGATACTCATTGCTTTTTGCTCTTTCGCTTTGCAACCTACTCCATTCCTGAAATTCTGGAGAACTATACCTGCTGACAAAGGCATTCCAAGCATCCTTTTTATGAATGGATAGTTCTTAGGATGGTTATCAAATAAGGGTCGCCTATCCTCCAATGGATTCAAGAATTTGGTCCTTGAACTTAAATTGTCTATATTTTGTACAAGCAGATGACAGAATATGTTTCTATCCTTCAATTGGCACATTATAAGCTTTCTACAAAAACATAGAAATACATAAGAGCATACTAATAAAATCAAAATTTAATTAAAATAATTAAGAAAAAACTCACCTTTATTTGCATCCAAATTTTATTTTTCAGTTCTTCAGGAACTAAATGCCAATTTTTAAAATTAATAGGCACAGTGGTTCTCGCTATAACACCTAGATAACTTTGCATTTCTGTATTAACCTCCCCTAAAGATTGTCCTCTTTTATTGTAAGTCACCTCCTTTACTTCTCCATGAGACCTAACTTTTACTACTCTAGGCATAATTGTTGGACCCCTTTTTCTTTTGACCTTTTCTGCGCTTGACGCAGGTTCTTCATTCACAGTCAGCAATCTATACAATAAGAGCAAATTATCATTATTTTAACAAAAATAATAATATATAAAAATAAATATAATAAAATAGTAAAAATAAGAGAATATATGATTAACAAAGATATTACCATTTTATGTTAATTATTGGCAATCCAAGTACCCTCACTATCATCCTGCACATAAGGTAGATGAGAATCATCCATAATATTAAAAGACTATATATCAGGCACTGATCTGATAACACAATGTTCTAATACTATATCACTTAACTCATCATCATTTGAATAACCATTAAACTTGTGCCTTGAGTTTGGAACTACAATCGACCAAGCTGGATCATTTCCATCTTCTACATAAAACACTTGCTGGGCATGAGTAGACAAAATAAAAGAATCTGACTTATGTCCGATTTTGGTAAGATCAACCAATGTGCATCTATCACCACAAGGGAAAAAAAATATTGCGACGCTCAAATGCGTCGCAATTGCGTCGCTAAACATGCTATTGCGATGCAATAGCGATGCAATGACGGCGTCGCTCAGATGTCCATCGCAGTATTCATTTGTCGCAATTGCATCGCAATATTACGACTCTCTGCGATGCAACAATGCGTCGCAATATTGCGACGCATCCAAATGCGTTGCTAAATTTAAAACTAAATTTTAATATTTTAAATATTAATATTAAATATTGTGATGCATTCAATTGCGTTGCAATATTGCGATGCATTCAATTGCGTCGCAATATTGCGACGTATTTAGCTGCATCGCAATATTTAATAATAATATTTTAAATATAATAGCGACGCAATATTAGTCGCTAATGCATCGCTAATAAATTTTTTTTAAAATATTACGATGCCAGGTCACTGCGTCGCAATATTTATTAATAATATTTTAGATATATTAGCGATGCAATTTTAGTCGCTAATGCGTCGCTAATTAAATTTTTTTAAAAATATTGCGACGCCAGATCGTTGCATCGCAATATTTAATAGTAATATTATGAAAATATTAGCGATGCAATTTGAGTCGCTAATGCGTCGCTAATTAATTTTTTTTAAATATTATGACGCCAGATCATTGTGTCACAATATTTAATAATAATATTTTGAAAATATTAGCGATGCAATTGCAGTCGCTAATGCATCGCTAAATAAATATTTTTTAAAAAAAATAAAAATTTAAAAATTAAAACGGTTAATACAATTTTGTTACATTTAAATATTGATTGAAACATTCTTCACTCATATTGATCCAAACAATAGTCATTCAATTTACAAAAATAAATAATATATTAAAATTTTAAAGTTTTCATGTACAACATATAAAAAGAAAAAAAATACATCAAGAATCTGAGCGATCACGTAGAGGCTGTGGAGGCTGAAGACTCTGCGACAAGCGACTAACCATATCCCGCAAATGATGCATCTCATCTCGCATGTCTGCAATCTCCTGATCCCGGCCTCGCATACGATCCTCGAAATCCTGCTCGACCTCCTGCCGAACCTCCTCTGCAATAGATCTCCGAAGGTCGTCTAAACGCTCGGGAGGAATATCACCCGAAACTCGTGAGCTGGAGGCTTGATGGGGAAAATATGTAGAAGCTCTAGTGCCCAGACCATAGACCCTGCAGTCTTGCGGCTGGGCACCAACAGCCTCCAAAAACATACGCCGACTCTCCTCTGATGAGAGTTCGACGGGCGTCTCTCCATCAGTAGAGTCGACCTGCGATGCCTGGGAGCGAAGCTCCTCGACTCGTGTCTTTAAATTATGAAATCAACAATAAATGAGTTAATAAATTTCTCGAAATAAAATTTTAGAAATTAAACAGATACTACATAAATCAAATTTCTTACCGCAACCTCCCGTGATCACGTGTCGACCCAGGAACCGTCCCTCCTGGTCTGTGTCGCCCTGAATAGACGAAACTCACCAGGATCTCCGCCCTCCTGCTCAGACTATAACAATAAAAAAATTGATATTAATACAATATTTGTAAATAACTAAAATAGTAATTAAAATATTTATGTTTTCTTACTATACGCCGTCTGTGCTCCTAAATCGAAATGGAGCCCGAAGTATGGCGGGAGAGACCCGTGCCAGGACCGCCCTTCTCAGATCGACGGTTCGTGCTGGCTGATGCGGACCTCCTGCGCTAGCCATCGGACTGCCAGGCCTGCTGCCACTCGTGCCAAATACCCTATGGCACGTGCGTAGGACGTTGACCCGATGACCTCCAACGATGAAGCATGTCAGAGTATTGGCGTCCCGTCAGAGCCTCCATGCTACCCTAATGGCATCATGGCTGGTAGGATCCCACGTAAACTTTTCTGCATTAAAATAAACAGTTAGTTTCTGAATTTATTAAGATTAAGAAATTTTATATCAATGATAAATTGTATTTAATAAGTTTACCTGAAACTTATAAAAATAAAACTCCCTCGTGGCTGGAGATACGTGGCGCCAATCGTAGCCACTGGGATCTGCACGCCTCTGAAATACGGCGCTGATGTGGCTGGATACATGATGTTGCTCAATAAATCTATTAAAAAATTCATGTTTATAAGTAATGGGCTTAAAAACATAAACATATATTTTTAATTAGTATATACTTATAGCCCCTGAGCATCAAGTCGAAGTACGGTGCGGCCGATGGTGGAAGAACTCTCGGAGGTATGTGCCGATCGGCTGGATGGTAATACTGCTGGAGAGATCGAAGGTTGTGCGATTGCTGGAGATCCGAACTCTCCATCTCCAACGCTCATGTGATCTGATGCAGCAGGGCTACATCCCTGCTCACTCCGTCTGTCGTCGGTAGATCTACCTCTGCCCGTCATACTGAAAATACTAAAGATTCATACAATTAAATTACGATTAATGATTGACTATGTAAAAATTTAACACTTATAAAAAAAAGTTAAATTTTAAAAAACCTCTATGTTTAATCGGTGTCATTTGTTTCATGAAATGTTGGTTCAACATCCGATGCCGTATCGGACTGCGATTCAGTTTCATTATCATCGGAAGGAAACCGAACATTTGCATCCGCAATTTCTTGGACATCACCATTTGGATCTCTAAGTGATGTTTCAGGAGCCCTTGTGTCGTCCTCAATTGCATGCATTTCTATCTCATCCTCTTGAAATGCAGGGCATTCGACTGATTGACTTGATGAACTCTCCTCTAATACGATTGTTAAACGTGGGACGATTTTAGAAACGACCCACCAATCTCACTTGTCGTTGCACAAACTTGGATATCCGTAGTAAAAGACTTGCTGAGCTTGGGATGCAAGGATGAATGGGTCATATTTCTGCAATCTTCGTCGATGGTTCACTTCAACCAAATTGTAGTCGTTATGAACCCTTTTGCCCACAGGAACTATCGGATCGAACCAATCACAACGAAACAATATGGTTCGTTTCATAGGCCAACCGGGATATTCAACTTCAACCACCTCTACTAACTTTCTATAATAATCCTGCATATTTGCTCCAACACTTTCTCCTTTAACACACACGCCCTAGTTCTGCGTGCCTCTTGAAGCTGCTAATCGTTCAATCTGAAATTTGTACCCATTTACAAAATAGCCAATAGAGGTTGTTACGGTCTTCAATGGCCATTACGATAGACATTTTGTTGGCCCAGATGGCAACCCAAGAGGGGGGGTGAATTGGGTTCTTAAAAATTTAAGACTTTTTAACTTTAATTGATTAGTTAGCAAGATGTGCAAGTGAGAGGCTAATTAATACACAAGCAAATAAAGAGAAATAGAGATAGAGAAAATAAGGCATGACAAACACAAGATAATTTTATAGTGGTTCGGCGCAACCAGCACCTACGTCCACTCCCAAGATTCACTTGGGTCCACACTATAATCTCTTTAGATTACAGCCGAGTTGTTTTCCAAGCTCACAACTCAAACTTGTTGTTTTCACGGGCGTACAACGAACCCAGCTGGTTTTAACTCGGGCTTACCAGCACAAAACCCTACACGTTGTTTTTCTTTGGGCTCACAACTAACCCAACACAAGCACTCCGGCTTGTAACAAGGTATACCAACCTCCACTGATTCAATCCACTGATTGAATCAGCAAACAAATAGAATAGAAGTGTTTGAACAATAATGTGCTCCCCTTGAGCAAATATACAAATGAAGTACAAAATAATATAAGGTTAGAAAAGCCTGATAGTATTGCAGATGGTAGTGGCTTGGGCTTTCTTTCTTCTTCTCTTTAACTCCTCTTGAAACGTTGAATCACGCCTCAGCAAGATTCTTGACCGTTAAAGACTTTGGAGTTGAGATGAAGCTTTTTCTTCTTTTGAAAATCCTCCGATTTGACCTTTGAAATGCTTGTGGATTTTCTTTTGACTGTTGTGGATTGATGGAAAGGAGCAGACGAAACTTTCTTTTGGATTTTTCTCCTTTTAATCACTCTCCTTTTAGCTAAATGATTTTTCCAATATGCTCTATTTTTCCTTCTTTTCAAATGATACTCTTTTCTCTCTTTTGATTTTTTCTGGGTTGTTTTGATTTGAAAAGAGCTCCTCTATTTATAGAATCTGCAAAAATATATCCGTTAGAGACAAGGAAAATAGCCGTTATTCAAAAATCTTACCGTTGGGGCTGATGTGTCATCGTTAAAAATCTCGCCCAGATTTCGCGGAGTCGACTCAAGCCATGATCGATCCAATCTATGATCGATCCCGTTCGGCGATGACCTATCTCGGACCATGGCAATCGATTGGATCGGCGACGATCCGACGGTTATGATCGATCCAAGCCATGATCGATCCCAGTCGGCGATGATCCGACGGTTGCAATCGATCAAAGCCATGACCGATCCCGGTCGGCGATGATCCGACGGTTGCGATCGATCCAAGCCATGATCGATCCCATTTGGCAACGATCCAACGGTTGCGATCGATCCAAGCCATGATCGATCCCGGTTAGTGATGACCTATCTCGGAGCCATGATCGATCCCGGTCAGCGATGATCCGACGGTTGTGATCGATCGAAGCCATGACCGATCCCGGTCAGCGATGATCTGACGGTTGCGATCGATCCAAGCCATGATCGATCCTGGTCGGCGATGATCCGACAGTTGCGATCGATCCAAGCCATGATCGATCCCGGTCAGCGATGACCTATCTCGGACCGTGGCGATCGATTGGATCGACGACGATCCGATGGTTATGATCGATCCAAGCCATGATCGATCCCGGTCGGCGATGATCCGACGGTTGCAATCGATCGAAGCCATGACCGATCCCGGTTGGCGATGATCCGATGGTTGCGATCGATCCAAGCCATGATCGATCCCGGTCGGCAATGATCCGACGGTTACGATCGATCCAAGCCATGATTGATCCCGGTCAGTGATGACCTATCTCGGACCGTGGCGATCGATCGGATCGGCGACGATCCGACGGTTGCAATCGATCGAAGCCATGATCGATCCCGATCGGCGATGATCCGATGGTTGCGATCGATCCAAGCCATGATCGATCCTGGTCGGTGACGACCTCTCTCGGACCGTGGCGATCGATCAGATCGGCGACGATTTGATGGTTGCGATCGATCGAAGCCATGATCGATCCCGATCGGCGAGTATCCAACGGTTGCGATCGATCCAAGCCATGATCGATCCCGGTCGGTGACGATCCGACGGTTGCGATCGATCGAAGCCATGATCGATCCCGGTCGACGTCGACCTATCTCGGACCGTCGCGATCGATCGGATCGGCGACGATCCGACGGTTGCAATCGATCGAAGCCATGATTGATCCCGATCGGCGATGATCTGACGGTTGCGATCGATCCAAGCCATGATCGATCCTGGTCTGCGACGATCCGGCGGTTGCGATTGATCCAAGCCATGATCGATCCCGGTCGGCGATGACCTATCTCGGACCGTCGCGATCGATCGGATCGGCGACGATCCGATGGTTGCGATCGATCGAAGCCATGATCGATCCCGGTCGGCGATGATCCAACGGTTGTGATCGATCCAAGCCATGATCGATCCCGATCGGCGACGACCTCTCTTGGACCATGGCAATCGATCGGATCGGCGACGATCCGACGGTTGCAATCGATCGAAGCCATGATCGATCTTGGTCGGCGAGTATCCGACGGTTGCGATCGATCCAAGCCATGATCGATCCCGATCGGCGTTGACCTATCCCGGACCGTCGTGATTGATCGGATCAGCGACGATCCGACGGTTGTGATCGATCCAAGCCATGATTGATCCCGGTCGGCGAGTATTCGACTGTTGCGATCAATCCAATCCATGATCGATCCCGGTCGGCGACGATCCGACGGTTGCGATCGATCCAAGCCATGATCGATCCTGGTCGGCGACGACCTCTCGGACCATGGCAATCAATCAGATCGGCGACGATCCGACGGTTGTGATCGATCGAAGCCATGATCGATCCCAGTCGGCGATGATCCGACAGTTGCGATCAATCCTGGTCGGCGACGATCCGACGGTTGCGATCGATTCAAGCCATGAACAATCCCGGTCGGTGACGACCTATCTCGGACCGTGGCGATCGATCGGATCGGTGACGATCCGACGGTTACGATCGATCGAAGCCATGATCGATCCCGATCGGCGATGATCTGACGGTTGCGATCGATCGAAGCCATGACCGATCTCGGTCGGTGATGATCCGACGGTTGCGATTGATCCAAGCCATGATCGATCCTGGTCGGCGACGATCCGACGGTTGCGATCGATCCAAGCCATGATCGATCCCGGTCGGCGACGACCTATCTCAAACCATGGAGATCGATCGGATCGGCGATGATCCGACGGTTGCGATCGATCGAAGCCATGATCGATCTCGGTCGGCAATGATCCGATGGTTGCGATCGATCCCAGCCATGATCGATCCTAGTCGGTGACGATCCGACGGTTGTGATCGATCCAAGCCATGATCGATCCCGGTCGGTGACGACCTCTCACGGACCGTGGCGATCGATTGGATCGGCGACGATCCGACGGTTGCGATCGATCGAAACCATGATCGATCACGGTCGGCGATGATCCGACGGTTGCGATCGATCCAAGCCATGATCGATCCTGGATGGCGATGATCTGATGGTTACGATCAATCCAAGCCATGATTGATCCCGATCAGCGCCGACCTATCTGGACCGTCGCGATCGATCAGATCGGCGACGATCTGACGGTTGCGATCGATCAAAGCCATGATCGATCTCGATCGGCGACGATCCAATGGTTGCGATCGATCCAAGCCATGATCGATCCCGGTCGGCGACGACCTCTCTCGGACCGTGGCGATCGATCGGATCGGCGACGATCCGACAGTTGCGATCGATCGAAGCCATGATTGATCCCGATCGGCGAGTATCCGACGGTTGCGATCGATCCAAGCCATGATCGATCTCGGTCGGCGACGATCCGACGGTTGCGATCGATCCAAGCCATGATCGATCCCGCTCGGCGTCGACCTATCTCGAACCATCGCGATCGATCGGATCGGCGACGATCTGACGGTTGCAATCGATCGAAGCCATGATCGATCTCGATCGGTGATGATCCGACGGTTGCGATCGATCCAAGCCATGATCGATCCTGGTCGGCGACGATCCGACGGTTGCGATCGATCCAATCCATGATCGATCCCAGTCGGCGACGACCTATCTCGGACCGTGGCGATCGATCGGATCGGCGACGATCCGACGGTTGCGATCGATCGAAGCCATGATCGATCCCAGTTGGTGATGATCCGACGGTTGCGATCGATCCAAGCCATGATCGATCCTATTCAGTGACGATCCGATGGTTGCGATCGATCCAAGCCATGATCGATCCCGATCGGCGATGACCTATCTCGGACCGTGGCAATCAATCGGATCAGCGAAGATCCGACGGTTACGATCGATCGAAGCCATGATCAATCCTGGTCGGCGATGATCCGATGGTTGCGATCGATCGAAGCCATGACCGATCCCGGTCGGTGATGATCCGACGGTTGCGATTGATCCAAGCCATGATCGATCCTGGTCGGCGACGATCCGACGGTTGCGATCGATCCAAGCCATGATCGATCCTGGTCGGCGATGACCTATCTCGGACTGTGGTGATCGATTGGATCGGCGACGATCCGACGGTTACGATCGATCCAAGCCATGATCGATCCCGATCGGCGATGATCCGACTGTTGTGATCGATCGAAGCCATGACCGTTCCCGGTCGGCGATGATCCGACGGTTGCGATCGATCCAAGCCATGATCGATCCCGGTCGGCGACGATCCGACAGTTGTGATCGATCCAAGCCATGATCGATCTCGGTCAGTGACGACCTATCTCGGACCGTGGCGATCGATCGGATCGGTGATGATCCGATGGTTGCGATCGATCGAAGCCATGATCGATCCCGGTCGGCGATGATCTGACGGTTGCGATCGATCCAAGCCATGATCGATCCCGATCGGCGATGATCCGACGGTTGCGATCGATCCAAGCCATGATCGATCCCGGTCGGCGATGACCTCTCTTGGACCATGGCGATCGATCGGATCGGCGACGATCTGACGGTTGCGATCGATCAAAGCCATGATCGATCTCGATCGGCGATGATCCGACGGTTGCGATCGATCCAAGCCATGATCGATCCTGGTCGGTGACGATCCGACGGTTGCGATAGATCCAATCCATGATCGATCCTGGTCGGCGACGACCTATCTTGGACCGTGGCGATCGATCGGATCGGCGACGATCTGATGGTTGCGATCGATCAAAGCCATGATCGATCCCGGTCGGCGATGATCTGACGGTTGCAATCGATCCAAGCCATGATTGATCCTGATCAGTGACGACCTATCTCGGACCGTCACGATCGATCGGATCAATGACGATCGAGGGTTGCGATCGATCGAAGCCATGATCGATCCCGGTCGGCGACAACCGATCTCGGACTGTCGCGATCGATCAGATCGATGACGATCCGATGGTTGCGATCGATCGAAGCCATTTTCGATCTCGATCGGCGATGATCCGATGGTTGCCATCGATCCAAGCCATGATCGATCCCGATCGGCGACGACCGATCTCGAACCGTCGCGATCGATCCGATCGGCGACGACCCGACGGTTGCGATCGATTGAAGCCATGATCGATCACGGTCGATGACGACCGATCTCAAACATTATTAATTTTTAATTATATTTTCTAATTTATTGCTTCGCTAATGCCTCGCTAATTTGGCATTATAAATTTCTTTTAAAATATTGCGATGCATTAATTTGCATCATTAAATAAAATTTTTTTTTATTCCTTTACTGTTTTATTGCATCGCTATTACGTCGCTAATTAACATATTTATTTTTAACAAAACATTGCGATGCACTGGATTGCGTCACAATATTTTTATTTCATAATACTATTTTCTTAAAATAAATTTTATTTAAATTAATTGCGATGCAATTATTACGTCGCTAAATTTAAAAATAATTTTTATATTTTTATGGTTTATTGCATCGCTAATGCATCGCTATTTAAAATAATTAAGTTTTTTAAAAACATTGCGACGCACTATTTTGCATTGCAATATTTTTTTTATATTAATATTTATAAAAATTAATTTCATTTAAAATAATTGCGACGCAATTAGTGCATCGCTAAATTAAAATAATTTTTATAATTTTCTGGCCTATTGCGTCGCTAATGCGTCGCTATTTAAAATTATTATATTTTTTAAATATATTGCGATGCACTGAGTTGTGTCGCAATATTTTTATTTCATATTATATTTTATAAAAATTAATTTTTTTATTAATATTTGCGATGCAATTTTTGCGTCGCTATATTAAATATATTTTTTCTCATTTTATGTTTATTGCGTCGCTAATGCATCGCTATTTAACATAATTAATTTTTTTAAAAATATTATGACGCACTTAGCTGCGTTGCAATATTTTATTCCTTTAATAATATTTTAAAAAAATATATTTATAAATATTGCGATGTATTTTTGCATCGCTAAATTTAAAAATTATTTTTTTTAATTTTATGGTTTATTGAGTTGCTAATGCGTCGCTATTTGCGTCGTAATATTTTTTGACGCGAAGGCATCGCAATGTAGTCGCAATTTTAGCGACGCATCTTTGCGTCGCTAAAATTGCGTCGCTATTTCATTATTTTCTTGTAGTGTATCTTCATCTTCTTTAACTCCACTATAGCTCTCAACCCATTGACACTTAAAAACTACCACCTTCAATTCAATATAATCAAGTTCCCATATATCGTGAAGAACCCCATAAAAGGATATGTTTGAAATTATCAGGTTCTTGTCCTTCGAGTTAGACACTTGCATTGTTTTAGCAGTTAAGGTGATACCACTATTTGAACACATATGGTACTATCATGTTTTTGGGTATGAAATCGAACTTCATTTATAAGATATCCATCATATCTTATTGCTTGGGGTTGGGTTCCATGAGATAACCACCTCAGCGTATTAGAAATGACATTACTGGATTTCTTAATCTCAGACGCAATTTACATTCATTTTTAAGATTTAGCAATATAAATGATAGTTAAGTATAAACAAATCATGATCTCCTAGAAGATGCTAAGCACATAGTCATATATCTTTTCATGCAACCAATTTATGAATGTTCAATTATGCTCATCCTGAAGCCACTTTTGTCTTCTTGTTTTATTTCGATTAGCTGCCTTCAATTCTTTCATGTATTGCCCGTATGTTAGAACTTATTTAGTTATGACCACATACTTTAAAAATAAGAACATTTAATGAGACTCAAATAATATGTGATGGGTCTGACTTACTCTAAATAGGCTACAACTCTGTTGTATTTTCTAACACATAAATATGTGCTTGCTTTAACTCTTTCGCATCAGCTATAAATACATGAGAACCAGAAAGTGGTTTTCCAATACTATGTTGACCATCACACTCATTTCTCATTGATGGGATCCCAACAGCTTTCATATTTGATAAGTACTCCGAACAATATTCTACAGCTTCTTCAACAATATAACATTCTGCAATGCAACCTTCTGGCCTATTGCGATTGCGTACATATCCTTTTCAGATCTTCATGAAGCTTTCAAAAAGATACATCCATCTTAAATAGACTGGTCTGCATAACTGGACTTCATGTACAAGGTGTACTGTTAAATGAACCATTATGTCAAAAAATGAAGGAGGATAATTCTTTTCCATCAGACATAAAGTCTTCACAAATTCTTCTTGTAGCAAACTGAGATTGGAAGTATCCACAACTTTGTTACAAAGTGCATTGAAGAACAAACTTAGTCTAGTTATTGTGGATCTCATGTTCTTATTCAACAATCCTCGTAATGCCAATGGAAGAATTTGTTGGAACAAAGTGCGGTAGTCATGAGATTTTAGGCCATAAAGCTTCAATTCTTCCATAAAAACACAATTTCTTAAGTTAGAGCAGTATCCATCTGAAACTTTAAGTGCAGATAACATCTTGCAAAATTTGATTTTCTCAATCTTAGAAAGTGTGTAACTTGCAGCAGGCAAATATGTCCTTTTTTTACCCACTATTGGCTGTAGCTTACTTCGAATTCCTAGATTTACTAGATCTAAATGATTTCTTAGTCCATCCTTTGACTTTCCAGGTATATCAAGAAGGGTTCCCATGATGCTCTCACATATATTTTTCTCAATATGCATTACATCTAAGACATGACGGACATGAAGAAACTCCCAATATTCAAGATAAAAAAATATTGACCTTTTTTTCACGCAAGTTTAGACTTTGCCTCTGAAACCTTGTCCTTTTTTGATTTCTCAACATGCACTGTATTTGTTTGCTTTTTCCCATACACAATTAATATTTCTGGTCTTTTGTAAAATTTCTGTTTCAGTTAAAGGTTTAGGCACAACATCAAACTCTTGACAACCATTAAATGCCTTTTTTGCTCTTCTATATGGTTGATTTCTGTGCAAAAATCTCCTATGACCTTGGTACATATTTTTTCGACTATGTTTCAAGTATACACTCTGTGTATTTTTAGCACAAATTGGGCAAGCCAAATAACCTTTAACACTACAGCCACTCAAATTTTCATACGCGGGAAAATCATTTATCGTCCATAGTAATACGACCTTTAAGGTGAATACCTCTTGCAAATATGCATCATAAATTTTAACACCGACATCCCATAGTATTTTTAAATTATCAATAAGTGGTTGCAAGAAGATGTCAATATCATTTCCCGGTTCCTTAGGACCTGATATCAACAAGATTAACATCATGAATTTTTGCTTCATACACAACCATGGTGGGAGATTGTAAGTAATAAGTACGATAGGCCATGTACTGTGATAACTACTTAAGGAACTATGTAGATTTATCCCATCTGTTGCAAGTGCCAATAGGAGATTTCGTGGCTCACATGCAAAATCAGGCCATTTGTGGTCTATTAATTTCCATGATGTTGCATCTGCTGGATGTCGCATGTAATTATCAACTTCTCTTTCACTGGAATGCTATGTCAAATCTTTTGATATTTTACGAGTACCATACATTTTTCTAAACGTGAGTATGGGGGAAAAATACCACAGAACTTTTGTCGGCATGCCTACTTTTGGAAGATTGGATCCTCTAGGAATCTTCCATCTTGATTCAGAACAATTTGGACATACATCAACATCCTTGTTTGCATTTCTATACAATATGCAATCATTTGGACACTCGTGTATCGTTTCATATTGCATTCCTAAGGTGCACAATGTCTTTTTTGCTTCATATATTGATGTTGGCATCAAATTTTCTTTTGGAAGCACATCACCCCAAAAGCTTAATAGCTCATTGAAATTTGCATCACTCCACGTATATTTTGTTTTAAAGTTGTATAATCATACCAAAACAGAAAGCTTAGTGAACTCACTACAACCATTGTATAAAGTGCACTCAGCATCATCCAACAAGTCAACGAATTTCTTTGGATTACATTCAAATAGATCTGTGGCTGCTTTAACCATTTCCACAGCATCAATATCATCATTGAATTGAAGACAACATTCTTCAGCATCTAAGGTACACTTATCTTCCTCAACATTACATATGTTTTCACCATGCCATATCCATACGTCATAACTTAAGTCGATACCATTACAAAAAAGATGATCTTTAACCACTGTGATATCATGAACTTTCATATTCCCACATTTTATGCATGGACAGTGTATGGAACTAAGGTCATCTAAATTTCTTTTAACATGATTCAAAAAAACTTCGACACCATCCTCGTATCTTTTTGTACGTCTATTAGCAGAGTATGATGACTTATCTAGTCTGTTTAAATTCAAAAAATACTAGTAACTACTTAATTAAATCAAACTTGATTAAATCAACAAATATAATTAATTTTATCTAACAAACTAATAAATTTGAAAGATGACAAGTAAATTAAAAAGATAAATAATAACCTACAGTGGTTCATCTTTCTTTACTTTGTCATCAATCTCTTTGGACCTACTTTTTATGCCCGATGAATCCACCATCTATGTTCCTAAAATGAAAAAGATATTATGTTCAAAAACATATAAACTATCTTTATTTTTTTAAAAAAAAGAAAAATCAACAATCACCTTATTTTCAAAAAAAAAAAAAAAAAAATTAGGCTATAACATTAGAACCTCTGGGTACCTACAACATCAATTTCCATCATCAAATCTCTAAAATTGAAATGATAAAGTATTCCCTAATTGCTACCCAAATCTATTCATGGGCCCAACTTTGAGCTTGAATATCTTCCCGAATAACAGTCCAAATGGAGAAATAAAAATACATTTAGAAACTAGGATCAACGCTGATCCGGGCCCTATATTCCTTTTCTGACCATGGCCCATTACAGGGCTCAAAAACTTGGCCCAACTGGACTCACAGACCGGCCCAACTCGGCCCAAAAAGCCCAAACAGGGCTCCCCTGTTTCCCTCTCCCCTGCTTCACCCGAAACAGGGGAGAGCCGTGCCGGCGACCAGGGCCACTGTCGACCAATTGCTGGGAAGATCGACCGTCGGCGACCGGTCCAGGGCTAGCCGCCGATGCGGCCTCCCCCTCTCTCTCCCTCTTTCTCTCTCTTTCTCTCTCTTTCCCTTATGCGGCTCCTCACTGAGCCGGTGGCACGACCGGCCAGACCCTCACCGGACACTCTCCCGGTGCCGATGGGTGTCTCCGGTCAACCCTCAAGCCCGGTGAGGGGATGAGCACGCCGTCGGGCCCGAACCAATGCGGGAGCTGGTTTGGCTCCCGTACAGGAGAAGGGCTGCGGCCCTCTCCTCCGCTCTTTGGACGCTGCTCATCTTGGTGAAGAATAAAACCCTAATCCTGCCTGGTGATGAAGTCCTTGTAAACGAAATCCTGATCGATGGTGGTGGAGTCTCCTCAACCTTAATCACGCGTGATGGGCGGTGGAGTCTCCATAAACGAAACCTTGGAATAAAACTGCGGATGGAAGAAAGAAATTTGATTTTGGGTATCGCGAGGGTTTCATTTAGGAAAAGGGGGGAAGTGAATTAGGAGGAGAAAAATTATATTAGACTACGTCTTAATTAAAAATGTAGTCTTTTATATTATAAAATATTGAAAATGTAGTCTTTTTATTTTATTAGATAATATAAGACTACATCTTAATTAAAAATATAGTCTTTTATATTATAAGATATTAAAAACATAGTTTTTTTATATTATCAGATAATATAAGACTACGTCTTAATTAAAAACGTAGTCTAAAATATATTATCAGATAATATAAGACTACGTCTTATTTAAAAATATATTCTTTTTATATTATCATATAATATGAGACTACGTCTTAATTAAAAACGTAATCTTTTTATATATAAGACTATGTCTTATTTAAAAACATAGTCTTTTTATATTTTCAGATAATTTAAGACTACGTTTTAAATATAAGATGTAGTCTTTTAATTTGTGAAAATATAAGACTATATTTTTTATGAAAAATGTAGTCTTTTTCCTAAAACCTAATTAGGCTATTTAATTTTTTGTAGTAATGTTGGTGACACACCAAGATCAGCCACCTAAAAAAATGTATTAAGCATGTGTCAATAAACAGATGAGTTACTGGATTCTATCACAAGCAATCAAAAGTTGCAAGGGATTTATATCCATCCAAAGATTGTGAAGTTTGCAGTAACAGAGAAATACAATGACCGGCTACCAAAGACCATGGAAATCAAGATTAGAAGGAACAAACAATCTAGAAACATTTTGACTTCTATTCTAGGTCCGCATATCCAAATGTTGAATTCTAAAGCCAACACTAAACGATCACAAAGTCACCATTCCATATAATGAGCATAACACACCAAAGATTTTCACAGATCACATGCTACCATCAAAAGGAATGATTTGAGTTTTCACTAACACTAGTTTTTTCCTATTAATAGTCAAGAATCAATCGCACCAATTTGAAGTAGACAATACATCTCTTCAAATGAAGCACAATATGAAAATTAATATGATGAGGCTGAAGCTTCATACTTAAGAAGACAAATATTTATAAGGAACAGTCCATCAAGACTTGAAACAAAAAATGAAAGAAATATAACTTTCTCATACTATATAATTTCAAAGCAGGAAAAGAAATTATATCAACTTGTATTATTAAATTGCAAAAATCTTATCTAGTAACTGCAATAGAATCATTCATAAGTATACATTACAAAATCGAATGTTATGTCCTATAAATGGATGGAGAGAGAAGGTACAAATGACCCCTTTAAAATAACGGCAAAATGTAGAAATAGATGTTAAAAATTACCATTGGGTTAAGTTTTTTGTGTGTGCTACGATTCAATGTTTGTTAGCACAAAATATAACTTTTTAATAAATTTTAATTAAAAAAAATTTAAATATAAATTAGACTACTGGTTGACTCCAACATAACAAAATAAAGTTTCAAGTACTGATCGATGCTAGATCAGATTATTTTTGCTCACCATTTTAAAATGCAATGCATAAGACCATATATGTCGATGAATGTGTATGTAGTCCCTTGACCGCATTCTAACTAACCGTCTCCACCTTGTTAGTATATATGCTAGTCTAGTATATCTATTGACAGATTTTACTAACCCAACTGTATCTAACAGACCCAAATACTAGACTGAGGTTATAAGACAGACTTATTCATCCATCTGCATTAATGGACATTTTAGTACACTTCTGTGAACCTTGCACGGCAATATAATCATCAACCAAAAGCTCCTCCTTAAACTACTATAGCATTATAACAGAGAAAGTCAAACTCATGTAGTCAAGGTGGGAGGTGGAATTGTCAAAACGTTACATGATAAAGCTGCCAAAAGAGGATCCAGTCACCATACGGAACATTTGACATGAAGTCTATAACCAGAAACAACACCAGAAGGAAATGATGTCCCCGATCAATACATGTTCTAGAACTATGTTAGAATCATTCCAGCTTCACCATTATGCATAGCAAGACATGCACCAAACTGAAGCAAACCTCATTAAATTTTTTTTTTTCAGTGTCTGTAACATGAATTATGGGAGACAATGAATTTATAAAAAACATCAATAAAAATAAGAACCAAATATAGAACCCTCAATCTACAAGAAATTTGTGCATGTGATAACTTTGGTTTGTATGATTCTAGTGAAAAGGAAAAATTGATCCTTAGATGTTGAAAAATACTTTTGATCTTGTAAAACTCTTTCCTAGAAATTGCTAAAAATTTAATCTAAAAAGTTAAATGCATAAAAAAATTAAAATTAAAAAAAAAGTTAAGAATCAGCATGGACCGAGGCATGTTAGACACGGCTTAAGAATCAGTTTTTGTCACTTTATGCAGATTATTGGCGATCTATCCCCAAGATACAATAATTCGCTTGATCCGAACCTCCTACCACGAGCACGATCGCGTAGAGGTGCAACCCAATAACTTCTTCAGATGTCCAAAAGAAATGATTAATAAATAAATAATAAAAAATTAAATTTAAAAAAAATGAGTTGAGAGAGTTTTTTTTAAGGACTCCAATGCAGTCATTTCTCTTTCTTTCCTCTCTCTCTTTCGGCTGCCTCCGTCTTGCCAAGAGGTGATCAGGATGTAAAGGCTGATAGCTAATAGTGCTCTGTACTGGTAATAAACGCTGCCCCCTGCTGTCCTTTTCCCTTCACGGACAGACTGACGCCGAATAGCATCAAAAGCGGGAGAGTGAGTTAGAGAGTTTTTTTTTTTTTCTTTTTAACATCATGAATGAGCGTTCGCGGAACGCTCATTAGGCGAACGTTCGCGCAATGATTGTGCCACTCACGCAAGCGAACGCTCGTGTGAGTTCAGCGAAAGTCCATGAGCGTTGGCAGGCGTTCCACCATTTTTAAAAAGAAACTTTTTACCAACAAATTTTATTACCATGACTATACTCTCCATCAAACCATGAAATTTCATCCGTCATCTATGTATACCATGGCTTATTTGACTAGTTAAAAGAGAAATCTGACATAGAGTAGCTCATCCTCTAGTTATATCACACAATTTTGACAAAAAGATCATTAATCTGACGTTGCTTATTGCCCTATAGCGATCCCCCGGCCAACAAATACAAATAAAATGCAAAAGAAAAAGGGTAAACATCATATATATATATATATATATATAGACAAGATTTTTCTCTTTGAACGAGGACGATATTCTATAAAGCACCAATTAATTTGTATTAATGCTTAACAAGTGGTTCAAATGATAGTCTTAATATTTAGTGCTAATCTTTTCATCAAAATGAATTACTTTGTATGTCCTCCTCTCACGGGCGCTCAAAAACTGCTTTTAATTTGATTGCACTTAAAAATTTACTGTCACATATATAGCCATGATATACTAACATTATCTCATGATAGGGGTAAGTAGAGTGTGCCTTTCTATATCAAAATAGTAGTTTTTGTTTTTTTTTAAAAAAATCTTTTAAGATTTATATGTAAATTAATCAAATTTGAAGGGATCTTTTTGTTATTTTCTTTTGTATGTTGAGATGATTTTTTTTTAAAATCATGATAAGGTATTGGTAAGATGTAGACAGGGCAGCCACAAGAACAAGTTTATGATACAGAAATTCAAAACGCATCATCCAAGTAGCATAATTTTCCCCATCATCACTGACTTCTTGTTACTGAGATGGACTAAATTGTGTTTCGCGAGCGCTTTGTCAAAAAGCAATCGCATTTCCTCGCAGAACGAAATCTATAGCCGGCGGCTGCCAAGTCCAGAACTTGAATTTCTGAATGAGAACGCTTAGCTAGCGCTGTCTCTAGAACAATGACAGCACCTGCTACGTGGAAAAAGAAGGGAGAAATTAAGAGGATATATACCGAAGATGCCAAGCCCAATAGTTGTGAACCGGAATTCTTTAGGTTTGGCGCCGCTTTTTTTTTTTTTTTTGGGACAAACGGGCGATCACACCACTCTAGCATGAGTCAAGCCCAAAAGGTCAGATAACATAATTTGCTTTAAAATAATGGGACAGGGATCACCAAGATGTCATTCCCACTAACCAGTATGGCGGGCTACATAAGAGGCGATCCAATCAGACGATGAAAGCATCTGCCACATGGAAGGAAAGAAGAGGGAGAAGGAGGAGGATGGTTAAGAGTTGCTTTCGACTCCGGTGACGGTGATCAGCAAACCGTTTTCCCCCTTGACTTGTGGTTCATCCCGGGATGAGGGTGACGGGGCCACGACCTTTGTCACACAAGGAGAGGTTTTGGGCCCTATCCCATGACCAATGGGAGGACCTTGGACCACTCAGTGTAGAGATAGCGGACGCGGAACCATGGGAACGGAAGCCAGAGGATGGCAATAAGTCACCCTTGTGGGGATGGCCAGAGTTCGGCCCTTGACCTTTTTCTAAGGTAATGTTTGATTCATAAAACGCTATTTCTAGATAAATATGTACAGTATAGCATTTATCTAATAAATAGCTCAAAAGATAATCATCTTTCTTAAATAACAGTTTTACCATCAAAAAAATAACTCTAGTTATTTCTAGGATTGCTAGGAAATAAGTTTAGAGGATAACCCATGATTAAACATGAGTTATCCCCTCTGGTTAAACTTTTTCATCAAGGAATATGTCATTTAGAAAATTACTAAGGGATTAGAAAGGCATTTTCAAAAAATTTTAAATTACATTCAAAATCTAGTTGCAACAAGGAATCTCTAAGGAATTTGCTAAGGATATATATCCCTTGATAAATTTCTTAAAAATCCCTTAGTAATCTGGAAGGGATCAGTGATTGATTATTTAAATAAGTTTTAACAAGAAATTTGTAAGAAAAGTTTGGTATTTACTATGGAATAAATCCGTTGGCAAGATATTTTTAAAAATAAAAAAAATCATTTAGAGATGATTTTTTTAGAAATCCTTTAGTAATTTTAAAATCTTATATCAAACATATGTCATTTACATATTCTTTCATTAGCATAAAAATAAAAGTCATAAGTAAAATTAATATTATATACTGATTTAATACCATTAATTAAACCAAAAAAATTCCTCCATTCCTTTCTTTCTCTAATTCGTTTAAATCTTTTGAAAAACCTGGGCTTACACCCTTTGTTGCTAACGATCCTTTATTAAGTGGTTGAATAGTGGCAATCAGATTGGTGCAATCGGTAATTAGTTGGTTGTGGGTTTAAATCATGGTGACTATAATCAGATTGGTGCAATGGGTAATTAGTTGATCATAGGTTCAAATCATAGCTAATTTTTTTAGTAAGAAATTTTTTAAAAAAAATTAGGCTAGTGAATCCCTTGCTAAAAGTTTTAGATTTCTCAGTAATTATCAAGGGATTTATGATCGAGGAGGACTTTCATCAACATCATATATTTTATTTTAAGGGATAAATTTTCTTAAAAATTTTTTGATAACATTTTTTATCAAAATTTTTTTGATGAAGTCAAAAAAATTTACTCCTCATTGAAAATTTAATTTTTGGTAGTATATTATAATGGAAGCATCGTTAGCTTTCTGCCCATGCCCATTGCTGGTAAGTCACTGCCGATGCTGAAACTTTGCCACTTATTTATAATATACATCTTGTCTTTTAATTAAGAGAGGACTGAATGCATTATAATACTTTTTAACCTTCTTTGAACAAAGCAAAACAAAATAAATTAACCCACCTACCAGACAAGTGCATTCATGTGATGAGGACTGCAGCTATTAAAGTTCTTAATTTTCATACGGTCATACCGCATATATATATATATCAATATATCATGTGTCATGCATATTGGTTGGTGGAGGTGATGAGACCCAAAGTTGCATATGCGATCAAACAATAATCATCTCTCATGTTTCCCACTATTTGGATAAGTTTGAGGAAAAGATAGTACCCGGGATGATCTTATCTATTTGAATTTGAATGTATTTGAGAAGATGCTGTGGCATGCAAGGCACTGTCCTTAAGAGTAGATTCGCGCCTCTCAGAGATAATATCTCGATGCAAAAGATCAGAGCATGACTACCCTCCAGGATACAACAGCAAAGTCTTCTAACTGGCGTGCACACACCAATGTCATAAGAGGATGAACAACCGAGATTATTTCCTTCTCTCTGGATAAGAATGGAAGCAAAAGAATGAATCTCTGGACTGGATAAGGATGAGGAATGAATTTCTGGATAAGGATGGAATAGAAAGCATAAAGTTTGAATTAATTAAACACCGGCATTGCTTCGAATATTTATAAGAAAGCAAGCACCGGTCGAGAGCAACGAATCAATCCAACGGGAATGAAGATTCAGTCCAAAGGTCGATCAGCGTCCAATGGTAGGTTAAACAAAAATAAAAGACTTATCACGTACATAGAGACGTATAAGTCAAAAAACTGGTCAAAAAGAAAAATAAAAAAACTTATCCTACCGGTTGAAATAAAAGACTTATCCTATCGGTTGAGAACGACGTATCAGATAAAAGGATTTATCAAGTCAAAAGGCTTTTGAATTTTGAAATATACTAGATTTCCAACAATCCCCCACCATTTCAATATTCAAAAGATGACAAACTTTAGAATGAACTTTAAGAATGTAATGCATAAGCCATGGTGTCTATGTGACTATGAACCAGGCATAGAGAAAATAAGTGTAATCCATAAAAGATTGGTGAAACTAAGTTTCTATGAACCAATCCTTCTTTTATTGGATCATTGACTTATAACTCGCATTCCATCTCTCAGATTTTGGTTGTTCAAGCGGGTTGACACGTTTCGGCCATGCGTCTACCTGGATATTCATGAGTGCTCTAGAGATCTTATCCAAGTCTCATAGGAAGCAACCACCACCTCCACACTCATATAGGTAGATTGTCATCAAGTATACACTGCAGTTTTGTATACCACCCAAATTAGGCTATGACATCCATTAAGAACTTCACATATTAGTTCAACCTAAACACTGCAGAATACTATCTCACACCATAGAAAGGGATTTTACAATATAAATAATTATGATACTATACTCCAAGTTGTCCAATGAATTATTTTTCCATATAAACCTTCTTCCCAGGATCTCCGTTCATGAAGGTTGGGTTACTATCACTTCAACTTTTGATCTGGATATAATCCCATTTCCCTCGATGTATTGCTCATAAGCTTTTTGCTTAGAGGCTTAGTCAGAGGATCGGCCAAATTCAACTCTGACCTTACATAATCCAAGGATATTACTCCATCATTAATAAGCTACCTCACAATATTATGTCTTAGACGTATATGTCTATTCTTCCCGTTATAAATTTTGTTTTTAGCTTTAGCTATGGCAGCCTGACAATCACAATGTACAGACACAGATGGAGTTGGTCTCATCCAAATGGGAAGATCTACCAAAAGATTCCTGAGCCATTCGGCCTCAGTCCCAGCCTTCTCTAAGGAAATAAACTCAGATTCCATTGTAGACCGAGCATACATGTTTGCTTAGATGATTTCCATGACACTGCTCCTCCTCCAAGGGTAAACACATATCCACTCATGGATTTCATCTCATTAGAGTCTGAAATCCAGTTAGCATCACAATACCCTTCTAATACTGTAGGAGTCCCACAATACATTAAACCATAATTCATGGTTCCTTTCAAATATCTAAGCACTCTTTGTAATGCAATCCAATGATCCTTGTTAGGACATTGGGTATATCTGCTTAGTCTTCCTACAGCATAAGCAATGTCAAGTCGAGTGCAGTTCATTAAATACATAAGACTACCAATAATTTAAGCATATTTGGATTGTAAGACACCATTGCTTTTATTTTTCTTAAGCTGTGAATTAGCATTATAAGGAGTGCTCACAGGCTTACAATCAAAATGTGAAAACTTTTTCAAGATTTTCTCAACATAATGTTATTGTGAAAGTATGATACTATTCGACTTCTTTACAAGTCTAATTCCTAAAATCATATATGCTTCTCCCATATCTTTCATATTAAAATTCAAAGTCAAGAACATTTTGGTGCTAGTCACAATATCAAAATTAGTGCCAAATATGAGCATATCGTCCACATACAAACAAATTATAACACATTTATGGTTAACAACTTTAGAATAAATACATTTATCAGCACTATTAATTTGATATCCATTTAAAACTAGCACTTTATCAAACTTATCATGCCATTGTTTTGGTGCTTGTTTTAAGCCATACAAAGATTTAATTAATTTACAAACTTTATGCTCATTACCAGAAAGAACACAACCCTCAGGTTGATCCATATATATTTCTTCTTCTAGGTATCCATTAAGAAATGCAGTTTTAACATCCATTTGATGAATTATCAATTTATGAAGAGATGCATGAGCAATCAAAACTGTAATAGAAGTTATTCTTGTCACAGGTGCAAAAGTATTAAAGTAGTCAATATCTTTCTTTTGAGAATAACCTTTTTCAACCAGCCTTGCCTTAAATTTTTCAATAAAACCATCAGGCTTTAGTTTTTTCTTAAAAATCCATTTAGACCCAATAGTTTTAGCTCCAGGGGGTAAACTTACTAATTCCCATGTATGATTGCTCATGATGAATTCTATCTCATTATTTATAGCCTCTTTCCAAAATATAGCATCAGGAGATGAAATTGCTTCAGAATAGATTTGAGGATCATTATCAACAAGAAAAGTATAAAAATCATATCCTAGATTGGTTTCCTTTCTGATTCTATTGGATCTCCTTAGCTCTTGAATGTCATCAAGCTTTAAATTAGGTTCAACCACTTGTGGTCTAGAAGGTCTTTCTAAGGAGGTTTTCATAGGAAAGATATGTTCAAAAAATTCTGCATCTTTCGTCTCAACTATAGTATTAGGTTCCATGATATTATTTTTACTTTTAATCACTAAGAACCTATAGGCTGCACTATATTTATTTGCAGGACTATTTTGAACATAACCTATGAGCATACAATCAAAGGTTTTAGATCCTAACTTTCTCTTTTTAGGTTCAGGAAGCAAGACCTTTGCTAAACAACCCCATACTTTTAAATATTTAAAACTTGGCAAATGACCATTCCATAACTCATAGGGTGTTTTATTGGTTTTCTTATAAGGAATTCTATTTTGAATAAAATAAGCAGAAAGAAGGGCTTCCCCCCATAAGTTCATGGGTGCATCAGAACTAAGGAGCAATGCATTCATCATTTCTTTAAGTGTTCTATTCTTTCTCTCAGCCACTCCATTAGATTCTAGTGAATAAGGAGGAGTAAATTCATGAATTATACCGTGTTGTGCACAATAATCATTAGAAGGAGTAGAATCATATTCTCCTCCTCTATCAGATCTAAGTCTTTTTATTTTTCTTGTTAATTGATTTTCAACTTCTGCCTTATATTTTAGAAATATTTCGAAGGCTTCATCTTTTGATTTTAAAAGATAAACCATTACATAACGAGAAAAATCATCGATAAAAGTACTATAGTATTTCTTTCCACTTCTAGTCATATTACCTTTTAAATCTCCTAAGTCAGAATGAATTAATTCTAACAATTCAGTTTTTCTTGTATGAATAGATTTGCAACTCCTTTTGGTTAATTTAGATTCTACACATGTTTGGCATTTTTCATGATCATAAGAAGTAGACATGTTATTTAGCAAACCTAATTGTTTCATTCTTTTAATATAAGAGTAATTAACATGTCCTAATCTACCATGCCAAAGATTAACAGAGTCAAGCAAGTAAGCAAAAGAAGATGATGCATTTTCATTTATAACTTTGAGTACATTTAATACAAATAGACCCTGGTTATAATATCCTTTCCCAATAAAATTTTCAGATTTGGTCATGACAACTTTGTCAGACTCAAATGACACTTTCACACAATTTTTTCCAAGCAAGGCCACAAAAATCAGGTTCATATGGATGTTCGACACATGTAGCACATCTCCAAGTGAAAGGACTTTTCCAGAAGTTAGTTTTAGATTGACTTTTCCTTTGCCAATCACTGAATAAGACTTTGAGTTGCCCATGAAGACTTGCTCCTCTCCTTCTGGTAGTAGGATATAGGAGGCAAATGTATTTCTATTGCCACATATATGACGAGTGGCTCCAGAATCCATCACCCAGTCCTTTGTATGTGCAACAATATTGGCCTCGCTAACAACCGCAGCAATCACATCTTCTCCAACCATCAAGTTAGCCTTTGGTTTGGATGGAGCATTATTAATTTTTCTGAACCTGCATTGGGCAGCATGGTGTCCTGGTTTCCCACAAACATAGCAAGATCCTTTTTTCTTCTTAAAATTTTGACTTCTTTGAAAATGAGGCTTCTTATCATATTTCTTGTAATGGTTTCTATGTTTGAGCTTATAGGACTTATGTTTTTCCTTACTAGATCCATCCTCTATTAGATTAGCCTTACTAGTCATTTCTTTAGCCTTTTCTATCTTTCTTGGGCTCTGTCTCCTAATATGCACAATAACGTCTTCAAGGGACATAGACTTTCTTTTATACTTTAAATTATTCTTATAATCTTTCCAAGATTCAGGTAATTTTTTAATTAGGGATCCAGCAATAAAAGCATCAGGAAGAATAATATTTTCATTTTTAAGGTCATCTATTAGAACATGGAAAGCATGGATCTGAGATGACACATCCTTATCTTCTGACATGGTAAAGTTAAAAGGTTTCCTATAGCAAATTTATGAGAACCGGCATCTTCAAGAATATATTTTCTTTTAATACTTTCCCAAATTTTAGAGGCTGATTTAATAGGATAATAAATATCAAATAGTTGATTGGATAGAGTACTAAGAATAGTATGCCTACATATTCTGTTAGCCTTTTCCCAGGTTAGAAGGTCCTCCTCTTTCTCAGGTTTAGGATCAGTCAAAACATATCCAATATTATGTACGTCTAATATTGAAAATATTTTCTCTTGCCAACATTTATAATGGGAACCGGTAAATTGCTCAATCTTGGATGTATCGGGAAAGGACTTAGTAGCAGCAACAATAATAGAGTCCATATCTACTCTTAAGATTATTGTATAAGTTTGAGGAAAAGATAGTACCCGGGAT
The DNA here is from genome assembly GCA_900491605.1 of Calamus simplicifolius. Classification (NCBI taxonomy): domain Eukaryota; kingdom Viridiplantae; phylum Streptophyta; class Magnoliopsida; order Arecales; family Arecaceae; genus Calamus; species Calamus simplicifolius. Next base: position 825,153 of record UESW01004461.1, on the reverse strand, counting down.
GATCTTATCTATTTGAATTTGAATGTATTTGAGAAGATGCTGTGGCGTGCAAGGTATTGTCCTTAAGAGTAGATTCACGCCTCTCGGAGATAATATCTCGGTGCAGAAGATCAGAGCACGACTACCCTCCAGGATACAACAGCAAAGTCTTCTAACTGGCATGCACACACTAATGTCAGAAGAGGATGAACAATCGAGATGATTTCCTTCTCTCTGGATAAGAACGGAAGCAAAAGAATGAATCTTTAGACCAGATAAGGATGAGGAATGAATTTCTGGATAAGAATGGAATAGAAAGCATAAAGTTTGAATTAATTAAACACCGGCATTGCTTCGAATATTTATAAGAAAGCAAGCACCGATCGAGAGCAACGAATCAATCCAACGGGAATGAAGATTCAGTCCAAAGGTCGATCATCGTCCAACGGTAGGTCAAACAAAAATAAAAGACTTATCACGTACGTAGAGACATATAAGTCAAAAGACTGGTCAAAAAGAAAAATAAAAAGACTTATCCTACCTGTTAAAATAAAAAGATTTATCCTACCTATTGAGAATGATGTATCAGATAAAAGGACTTATCAAGTTAAAAGGTTTTTAAATTTTAAAATATACTAAATTTCTAATACCTACCAGTCCCCTGCTGCATGAACCCAACAAATCTTAATCTGTCTTCAAAATTTTCCATGCCTAGATTTTGTTTTCTCGTCGCTCTCCATTCCTTCTAGATTTTGGCACTTTATGCGAGCCATGGTTAAAAATGTCAGAGATGTCTGCCGTTCGCTCGCTGCCACACATTCCAACCACCAACTATCCTTTCCAGCTCCATCGCACCCCAAAAAACATAAAAAAAAATCCTTACCCTACAACGCCTATAAATACCACCCAACCCGATGGCTCACCACCAAAAATTACCTCCCAGCCAAAACGTAAGCCATGGTGCCAAAATACCTCCTTCTAGCTGTTCTCGTAGGGGTGGTGGTTCTCACCATTCCCTCCGACGCCGGCTACAAGCCTCCGGAGCCGAAACCACCAACTCCGGAGTCTAAACCTCCGGTGCCTAAATTGCAGCCACCCGAACACAAACCGCCTGCAACTCCTATCCCTAAACCTCCGGTGCCTAAATTGCCGCCACCCGAACACAAACCACCGACTCCTGCCGACGAGAAGCGGCAGCTTGTGGACCAGCACAAGCCTCCTGGCCCCAAGCGTCCCCCTGGCCACCACCTGCCGCCGGTCTCCGATACCAAGGATGTCGAAAGTGGCCACGGCTACATCCCCCAGCCTAAGCCGAAGCCATACGTGAAGCCACCGCCGATTGTGAAGCCACCGGGACCTCACAAACCACCTCACAAACCACCATCTCCTGACCACCTTAACTAGAGAGGGCTGCAGTTGGATCCATGGGGTTCAAACGTACAAGTACAAATAAGAGCCTTCCTTAATTATATGCAGCATCTGTGATATGTTTTTGACGTACTACTGGTGTCTGTATGCATATCCTGCTACTAGCTAGTGGGGGGTTGTTTCTTACTACGTCCTCCTGTATATCTACTGGCTTTGCTTGCAGTACGTACAATAAGAACTTCTGATGAGCCATTATCTTATAATTAAAAACAATGGGAGTGATGCATGGCAGATTATGTTCTTGCCAATGATTCTTAATTTGAAAAAATAGAAAGCAACAACACAAAGACAACTCTAGAACAGAAATTATGGCACAAAAGGGTATATAGGAAGTGATCAATTTCCTTCACCAGTCCACAAGGATGCAAGTTTGTTGATCACATATGCCACCCAAATCAACTTGAAATGAACGATTAATTATTCTTGAATATTGTAGATCATATCATTTGATGGCACGAGCAGCATCCATGACTAGAAAGGACTTTATATTGTTGACAACTAGCTTAGCCGATCCATGACAGCTTTATCCAATCAAGTGCCAACCATCTCTAATTGGCTCACGGTTTCAGCAGTGTTCCCTGAACTTCCACATCAATTAATTAATTAATGGCTTATCTATTCTAAAATTCAGGCAAATAGGAAAGCAAGAGCATTTATCTTATCAATCTAGGACCCCTTAAATATGGTTCTTTATCATTGTGTTACCATCTTCGTTTTAATTCCTCCATCCCTTCACAAGGATATAAAACCTAAAAAGAGGATGATATACACCGCCCTCGGCTACACTTAATTAAAAGATGATAAGAACAACATAGGGAGCCAACTGCATGCGAAATGAAGCTTGCTTAATTATCTGACAAATAATATGATGCAAAGTTCTGCCTTATTAAGACAATCAATTCATTTTTTCATTTACGAAAAAGATGGTTATGATGAATGTAAGAGAGGAAAAAAATTGAAGAACATTAATAGAAATATCAGCGCTTCGCTTTGCATCCAAATCTGTTAAAATCTGGTTCCCTAGAGCATTAAACCATGAACCTTATCTTCATCTTGTGGAGCAACGAAGAGCACTTCATAATCCAAAAGGGAGAAAAAGAATTAATTGCCTCTCGGCTCCACAAGGATACATGGCTGTAAAGAATAAATTTTGGAATTTGGACGTAAAGACAAAGCTGTAGTACTCTCAGAGTCTAGCGGCACGTGAACTAACCTAATAATTCTCTTGACCACGTACAAGATTTCAACACCTGCTTTTTTGACATTTGGGATGGTATATTTCCACGTTCCCATGACTCATGAAGTCACTTTAGACGTGTGCTGTCTCCAGTCATGGTTCATCTTCGAGTCCACATGCAGCCTAGCTTAGCTGCTTTGTAACCTCGTCGTGGCTTTCTCTAGCTATTAATTAGTTGTTACCATCCAATGGTATTGGTGTAACGAGACAATCTATGGTTCGGCCTTTCTGGATGAGAATTAAACCTAGATAGATAACCAACTCTAAGGTTCTGTCCGACATTATATATAGCATCAGTCACTGGTTATTGTAGCATACTACTACTGGTTATTGTAGCATACCGCTACTTATTAAAGGTTATATATGTTTTGATATAGCTAATGAAGCTACGTGTAAGTTAACGGTCGAAATTATCTTACAGCGAAAGTTGAGACGGTCTCGTCTTCAGACTCAGCCCTGGCTTCCAAGACGGCCTCGTCTTCGAACTCGGTCACAGCCTTCAAGACGCCTTAACTCTAACAAGACATGACCCATAATTGCTTGCGACCCACATGACTGATAAGACAGGACCCACTAACTACTTACGGCCCACGTGCCTGATGGGACTGGGCTCACCTACCCACCCGCGGTCATTTAGATCAGATAGGACGAACCCCACTAATTTTGACATTCTGTCCTGAATGTCATCATTCATCATGAGGCACTAATCAGTCAGATCAGATGAGACAAACTCCACTAATTTTGATATTTTGCCTTGAAAGTCATTATCCATCATGAGGCTCCACATGACTCATTCCATCGCTAGATGACAAGGAATATCCATAAAATGGGTAAAAGGGACCCCTGACTAGGTATGAACACTCAAGCACTTAGAGTGCCATAATTCTAACTCTCTCTTTTTTGAGCTTCCTCAAGCTCACGGCTGTGATTCTGATCACTTGCTTGAGTATCGGAGGGTCATCACCGAAATATCCAATCCCCGAAACTTCTTGCAGGTCCCGTCTTGGAGAGGAGCACCATCCACGACTCGTAACGCCCTCACGGACGTTCATACAAGGTGATCAGTCATCAACAGATTGATGCACCAGATAGGGGTGGACGCACAGAACGAAGGAGAGCTCTGTAACACTGAGTTAAGAGTCTTTGGCACCTCTAAGACAGCCATGGTGGTGACGCGCACTCAGGAAGCCTTCGCCAATTATGCTGGGGGCATCCACAGCATGCTGAACAGCAAAAGGCCATCCTTCCTGCTTCTCCTTCACCATCAGCTTTAGCTACTCCACCTAATTAACTGGCCATCCTCATCCAATAAGTTCAAGCCTTGGTTGTAGTAGTTCACGAGCTGCAGGAGCAATGCTCGGTGGCCACTCAGCAGCAATCCAGGTCTCTCATACCGCCTGCAGCATCTGCACTAGCTAGCCAATAATTTATCAATGAGAGATCTTCTCAGAAAGAGCCTCACTGCCATCATACTTCACCTAAAAACCACCACCGTGAAGCCTTCAAGAGGTTGCGGTCCTTCGCCCACCGTTCGAGCAGTTTCTCTCCTAGGTGATGGTGCAGGAAGGAACCCGAGTGAGGACACCACCATTGGTACTACTCCTCCCCTTACTCATCTTTCGAGTCATCGGATGAGGATATCAATTGTAAGGTGGAGAGGCGCTTAGATGAATGACACTGGTGGTTGAAGGAGTTTAGCCAGAGGCTCAACAACCAGCGGGTAGGTGGACTATGACACTCGTCCACCCCTCACTCGTCATATTATGGAAGAGCCCGTTCCTTTCGGGTTTTATGACACTCGTCCACCCCTCACTCGTCATATTATGGAAGAGCCCGTTCCTTTCAGGTTTTTCCTTTCTTAGTTGGATCCGTATAATGACACCACAAATCTACTTGACTATCTCGAGAGCTACAAGGCTCTCCTACAAGTTTAAGGGACGACTGATGCCCTTTTATGTATTGCTTTTCCTACAATCCTGTGGAAGGCTGCGCATGCTTGGTATTCTCGCCTACCTTTGCACAACATTGACTCTTTCCGATAGATAGAGAGGACTTTCTTGGCGCACTTTGATGCCAGTCAAAAGATTTCTCTGTTGGCAGATAGCTTGTTCTCCATCTGACAGAAGGAGGGAGAACCCCTAAAAGATTTTGTGGCCCATTTTAAGATGGTCGCCCTGAAGGTTTATCACTTCGGCGATGTTGTGGCTACTTTGACCCTGAAGCGGGGACTTTGCCTCTTTTGCTTCACTTATTCACTAGACAAAAATCCTTTTAGCTCCTACGCCGAGCTCCTAAGTTGCGCATAGAAATATATCCACGCCTACGAAGCTGACTTCACACAGAGGAAAGCTGAAGAAAGGCCCAACAAGAAGCTGGTCCGTGCGGAGCCAAATGAGCCTCGCCCTTGGAAGCCTAAGCCCCTGCGTCGATCAAATAATCGGCGCTGAAGCTTCGCCCCCAGGAAAGGAAACTTTACACCTCTCCTCGCTCCTAGGTCTCACATTCTCATGGAGATCGAGGATGAGCCTTACCTCCAGCGCCCGCTCCCATTGAAGAAGGAGGCCACCCATGACAGGAGTCGTTATTGGTTTTTCTATCGAGACTATGGTCATGATATAGAAGATTGTCACAACCTGAAGCATGCTATCGAGGAGCTCATTCAGAGGGGCTACCTCAGGAGGTTGTCTAGAAAGGAGGACCTTCGGCCGTTTTGATGCTAATGGGTCCTTCGCATGTCTAAGTCAATGTCGACAACGCTTCGATAGAGAAGATGATAAGCATGGTTTTCTGGGAGGCAACTTCTTCCTCTAAGAGACCGAGGGGGGAGGAGAGCATAGAAAATGTAAACCTCTTTTCTAAAGGAGAGCTAGCAGGGGTAAATAACTTGAGTGATGATAGTGTTGTCATCTCTATGACAATCGCTAAGCATCATGTAAAAAGAATTTAAGTTGATAGTGGGAGCTCCACCGACATCCTTACCTACGATGCTTTTCTTCAGATAAATTTATCTTCTAGTTCCCACCAATCGGTAACAGTACCTCCGGTTGGTTTTATAGGAGATTCCGTAAAGGTGGAAGGCAAGATTACTCTACCGATTATGGCAGGAATACTGCCGTGTCAAAGCACAGTCCTAATGAGGTTCCTGATGGTCCAGATGTCATTGGCCTACAATGTCATACTTGGGCGATTTAGCCTAAACATCCTTGATGTGGTGATATCTACCAAACACCTTCTCATCAGATTTCCCACTAGTGAAGGGGTTGGCAAGATGCGCAGAGAGTGAAATCCAGTGCTGCTATGCTACCATATGGCTCCTAGCCCCAGGAGGAAATAGTTCCATCGACCTCAGATCTGCTCGACCTTAGGGAGTTACAAAGAAGAGGAGAGCCAGTGGAGCACCCACTGACCTTATCACTGGGAGATGACTCAGCGAAGATGGTACAAATCGATGAGCTTCTTCCTGCGGAGTAGAAGATTTAACTCCTCACCTTCTTGGTGACAAATTTGGACATCTTCGTCTGGTTAGCGTCGGTCAAAAATAAAATCTACTTACTACTATAGCTAGTGGTGAATTGGAATCGTATTCTCGAGGATCAAAGGCAATTATTTCATAAAAAATTTATCTATAAAGGATTATATTAAGAATAGCGATCATTAAAAGATAACTAATTAATTAATGAAATTAAAACAACATGAGAAGCAACCCAGGAATCCGAATTCATCATGCAAACATGTTTTATCTTCTTTTCTTTATGTTGTACTAGCAATAATTTTTATAAATTTAAGATTAGAATAATTTATCTCTTGTCAGGCACGTACCGTATCAGAAGATCATGGCATGTCCTCTTATAGTATAAACTATCTAATTATTTACAAAGTTAGAAGTCTAAATTACCATCGTACGATCTGTCTCTCTTAGGCACCCATCAAATCCTGAGATCATGGCACGTTGATAGAGGGTACAAGCCGTGTATGCCAGATCAAAACCTCGATCAGAAAAAATTACTTAAAAGATATATGAAAGAAGAGTATATTTTTATTGCAAAAAAAATAAGAACAAAAAGAAAGATATAACCTGGTTACAAGCTTCATCATCATCCTAAGTTGAAGGAATCTGACCGCGCATTGCTACTGCCAGCATCCCCTCCATAATTTTTCTCTTCCAAGCCTAAATACAATGATTTAAATAAAAGAAAAATAAAAAAACTTTTGAGAAAACTCCCTCCGGACTATTGCTTAATGTCCTCCTTTTATAGAGTTTGTCTAGGGTTTTCTCCCAGTCAAAGTTGAAATCCATTGGGTTCAAGATCGTTTAGATATCATGAGAAAACTCCTTAACTGTCCATTTTACATCACCTGCCTTAGTTTGTATCGAGAATAATACAAAATCATCTCTTTCTTCTTTTTCAAGCAAACAGAGTTCTGATTTGAGTGTCGTATGCATCATTGAACTCCAAAAATTAAGCTCTTTCCATCTATAAGCTCATTTTATGCAAACATCAATAGAAAGTATCAATTATTAACAAATTTTAAGTAATTAATATTTATTTTAATAGTTAAATTGAGATAATAAATAGACTTATCATACCCCCCAACTTAATCATTGCTAGTCCCTTAGCAATGTAATTAAAATAAAATCAGGTGTCACTAAGATTTTCTTTTACAAAATTAAATCCAGGCTTAAGGTTGAAAGAAGCTAGCTAGTATTACTAATTAAGAACTAAGTTTTTGAAGTAAATTTCACAGTCAGAACTATTATAAACTTTCTTAGAGTTCATCCATAGATCTATAACACTTGTGTTTGTGATAGCTAACTTAACATTTCGGTACTAGCTTGTAAGAAACAATAATATCTTCGCTTATCACTTACTTTGGTCAATTTTTTATACACCCTCAAATTAGGCACCTAACCTGAGGTAGCTCACACTGCCTGATATATATTTTTATTTTATTTTTTTTTTTTTAGTGATATCTTCACACTGTCCACTTTTTGATGTGAACAACAATGCTTACTTAGGTAAAGATGCCCGGTTACTCAATGAAAAACCAATGTTTAGACATAGTTATTTATTTATTTTTTAAATATATATTTATTTATTTATTTATTTATCAGACAGGTAGATCTTTTTTTAAATTCAAATTTGTCTCATTGGGGTAGTGTATATCAATTACTAATTTTTAATAATGATTGAATCTCCCATTGACCTTACAACTAATACCTAGTTTACCTCGTTAGTGTGCATATATAATAAAAGTGCTAATAGCCTTTAGATGACCTAAGTAGGTCACTAAACGTCTGATAGCTAGTCTACTCCTTGGCTCACTACAGTAATTAGCCAATACTTTCTAACTTTATTACCTTTTCCTATTTGATTTTGCTCAAAATTTTCTTTCATGGCACATGATTTATAAATTTTTTAAAAATTTTTAAAAATTGCCAAGGTGTTTTTAAAATTTTTTAAAAATTTTTTTCTTACCCTCCAACTTAATTTCAATTGTTCTCAATGGAGTAAAAAAGAATAAAACAATAAGAAATACCATTTAGATGTGATATGCCTCGTGTAATGTTAGGAGTGACCATGCGAAGCAATCTTTTATTCCTAAAAATAAGAATCATAAAAATAAATGTCAGAACATAAAAATTTTGGGTTGCCTCCCAAAAAATGTTAAGTTTAACGTCTTCAGCCAGACGTCAGGGCTCATCTTGATTACCATTGTCAAGAAGTTTGATGATCTCTTTCCTTATTATTTCCTTCATGGTTGGTTTAAGTTTTCTTTGGGGGTCTCTTATAGGCTTGGTTTTCTTTCTTAAGTGAATCCTATGTTGAACGATCGAGGGGCTACTCCCTTTTATATTAGCCATAGTCCATCCTAACACTTCTTTATTCCCATTCAATAGTTTTTCTTCTTATGAGGAGTCTAAGTCGGTTGAAATAATCATAGACAGGATTTCTAATGGACCTAGGTATGCATAGTTGAGATGCTTGGGAAGTGGTTTCAGTTCTAATTTGGGTGCTTTCTTTATTGATGGTTTGGGTAATGGTTCGGGTCCTTTCCCTAATGGTTCAGTTGGAAGTTCCCATTCTCTTTCATTGAATGTTGTGGCTAGTGTACTTATCTGGGTTTCTAGTTTTACAATGGATTATGTGTGTGAGTGAAGGAGTTGAGTATTCATTTCTAGCCCTTTCAATGCTTGTAACACCTTCTCTTGGAAAGTAGGATCATGATTATTTGGTGGAGGTTGAGGAGCACTTGGATATTGGGAATACGACATGCTTCTGAATTGGGTCTCTTGATGGTTAGGCCTAATTGATGTTGGATTGATGATAGGTTGGGGTTTCCATGAAAAATTTGGTAATTTTGCTAGCTAGGATTGTAAGTATTTGAATATGGATCATTTTCTGGTCTAAAGCCATTCAGGTTTGGGCTTGATGGGCTTGCTCCTGAACAAGCTTAGGGAATTGGTATGCGGCTGGACATTCACCTATAGAATGGGTGGGATTCGAACAGATTATATAAACCTCATGTAATTGAGTATATGGGGAAGATATGTTTTCAACTTGTAGAATTCGGTCAAGTTTTTGGGATAGTTCATCAATTTTGATATAGATGTCTATAATTGATCTATGTTGTATATTTCACCTCTCTTAGGTTTTGTGGAAGGATCTCTACGTAGCAGACACGTGGTACAATGAATTTTTACTTAGAATTTTAAAAAGTTGCCATGCCTTATGTTTATTTTTTAGCATAAATGTTCCTTCACATGAGGCATCCATCATTTGTCGATGCCTTTTTGACAATCTATCATAAAAACATTGAACTAACTGCCATTTAGGTATTGCATGGTGCAAATATTTTCTAGTTAATTCTTTTAATCTCTTCCATGTTTCATGAAACATTTCTCTCTTTAATTGGAAAATATTGGTTATGGCTTTTCTATTTGATTTGTTTTTCCTATAGGAAAAATTTCATAAAAATTCCCTCTGAAGTTGGTCCCAAATTAAAATTATAATAGTATCTAGTGAATTTAACCAATACTTGGCTCTATCTTTTAGGGAGAAAGGGAATAACTTAAGCCTAAGTGCCTCATCAAAGAAATTTTGAATATTGACAGTCGAGCAAATTCCCAAGAATTCATCTAAGTATTTGTAGAGATCTTTATTTGTAAATCCATGGAAAGCTAGTAATATTTGGATTACACTAGACTTAATTTCATATTGAATAGCCTCTACTGGGGGTACTTGTATGCATGGTGAATATATATTGTGAAAGGGCGAAGTACTCTTTCAATTGACGTGATTGATTATTTTCTTGATTAAGATCCATAATGCATGTTGTTTGCTTTACAAGTTCTCTCTATTTCAGAATTTAAGGGTATGAGATTGGGTTGTAACGATCGGCGACCAAGCATACACCCTACCAATGTACTTTAAAGCAAACAGTAATTCAATTTTTTTTTAACTAATGTAATAAAGAGAAAGGTGAAGATTCTAAAGAAAATATCCTAAAAGATTCCTAGAATTAAGAGCAATAAAGAATAATTTAGTTAGGATTTAATAATTATTAGCAATCAAGTTAACAAAGATTAGACTGTCTACTTTAGGCTTAACCTAGATCTAGACAGCTCTTAACTTTCAAGATCGCCTTGGAGCCCTCCAAGTCAAAAATTAGCTAATTAACTAGCCAGTTAAGGGTAAGGTCAGTGGGGGTCCCCCTATTGCTTACTAGGTAAGCAAATGAAACTAATTAAATGACCACTTTTCTCCATTTTCTAGATACCAGTTAATCAGTTAATCCCGAACCGATCCAACTCTTTCGGGTGCCTTATCCTATTGAGCTTGAGTTTCTTAGGGGCTGACGTCTAGTTAATTTTAGAGTTAAAGGCTTGGGTTAATGCAAAATGAAGGATGTAGTTTATGGGCCAAGGAAGGGTGATCAACTCCCCACCTTATCTTAATTAGGGGTTTGCATCATTAAAGTTAATTATGAAAATGCTATGCAACAAGCAGATGTCAAGCTCTTGAAGTTATCAAACAAAATTAATCTAATTACTTTTTTTAGATTTTTATGATTAAGTTTCTAATTTTTTAATAAATTATGAGATTTTGAGTTTTGCAGAAAATAAATTTATCTAAGTCAATCTAAGCATAGAAATAAAATATTTTTTTATTTTTATTAATTTTTTAAAAATTAATTCTATTTTATGAAAAGTATCTTAGGGTTTTCTTTTAGGTTTTTTAAGGTAAGTTAATTAAAAGAAAAAGTTGATTAGGTTAGAAGTGGATTTGTGATAAGAAGAAAGTAATTTTTTATGTTAAAAAAATAAAAAATTAATAATTAAGATAACTAAAAAAGTAATAAACTAAATAGGGCAATAACTATACAAAAGAAAATTAAAAAAAATAAAATTAATAAAAATTTATGGTAATTATTTTTAAAAAATTTAAATTTAATTTTTTTTTGTAAACTAATCGTGCCTGGATCTCCAGCAACGGTGCCAAAATTTGATCGCCGTCATTGGCGGTCAAAAATTAAACCTACTCACTACTATAGCTAGTGGTGAATTGGGATCGTATCCTTGGGGATCAAGGAATTATTTTATGAAAAAAAAAAAGAAAATTATTTGTAGATGATTATATTTAGAATAATGGTTATTAAAAGATAATAACTAATTAATTAATGAAATTAAGACAGTAGGAGAAGCAACTCAGGAATCTGAATCCACCATTTTTGCAATAACAATAATGTTTGCAAATAATTGGAATAACAAATATTTTAGATAATTATATTTAGAATAGTGGTTATTAAAAGATAACATACAGGTTTTATCTTCTTTTCTTTATGTTGCAATAACAATAATTTTTGCAAATTTAGGATTAGAATAATTTATCTCTTGTCAAGCACAGACTGTATCAGGAGATCACGACGCTTAGAGTATAAACTATCTAATTATTTATAAAATTAGAGGTCTAAACTACTATACTACGATCGATCTCTCTTAGGCACGTAGCGTATCCTAAGATCACGGCACATCGATAGAGGGTATAGGCCATGTATGCCAGATCAAAACCTCGATCAGAAAAATAACTCAAAAGATATATGAAAGAAGAGCATGATTTTTATTGCATAAAAATTAAGAATAAAAAGAAAGATAGAACCTAGTTACAGGCTTCATCATCATCCTAAGTTGAAGGAATCTAGCCACACATTGTTACCACCAGCATTCCCTCCATAATTTTCTCTTTCAGGCCTAAATATAATGATCTAAATAAAAAATAAAATAAAAAGAATTTTGAGAAAACTCCCCTCCTCGGACTATTGCTTAAGGTCCTCCTTTTATAGAATTTGTCTAGGGCTTCCTCCTAGTCAAAGTTGGAGTCAATCGGTTCATGATCGTTTAGATATCATGAGAAAACTCATCAATCATCCGTTTTATATCACCTACCTTAGTTTTCACCGAGAATCATAAGAAATCATCTCTTTCTTCCTTTTTGGGCAATCAGAGTCCTGATTTAAGTGCTGTCTGCATCGTTGGACTCCAAAAATTGAGTTCTTTCCATCTATATGCTTCTTTTCTACAAACATCGATAAAAAGTATCAATTCTTATAAATTTAAAGTTATTAATATTTATTTTAATGGTTAAATTGAAATAATAAATAGACTTACCACTCAATATTGACCCAAGGTACCGGCTTGTCCATCAAAAAAAGAGAAGTTTCACCTCCGAGCGGCAGAGGGCCATTGATGAAGAAGTCAATAAGCTGCTTGTTGGTGGCCACATTTGGGAAGTGCAGTATTCAAATTGGCTGGCCAGTCTAATGATGGTCTGTAAGGCGAGCGAAAGCTAAAAAATCTGCATTGACTTCACCGACCTTAATAAAGCATGTCCGAAGGATAGCTTCCCATTGCCTTAGATTGACCAGCTGGTGGACTCCACATCTGGTCATGAGCTTCTCAGCTTCATGGATGCCTTCTTCAGATACAATTAAATAAGGATGAACCCATAGGACAAAGAGAATACCTCCTTCATCACCAAGAAGGGCATTTACTGCTATAAGGTAATGCCCTTTGGCTTGAAAAATGCAAGGGTCACTTATCAGAGATTGATGAATAAGGTCTTCAAAGATCAAATTGGGTACAACATGGAGGTGTATGTGGATGACATGCTGACCAAGAGCACCTGCACTATCGATCATATTGCCGATTTGGAGAAAACTTTCAATAATCTTTAGCGCTACCAAATGAAGCTCAACCCTCATAAGTGTGCATATGGGGTAATCGCTGGGAAGTTCCTAGATTTTCTGGTGACCCAGCGAGGGATTGAGGCAAATTCAAAGAAGATCCAAGCTATTCTAGATATGAGGCAACTAATCAATAAGAAGGTGCAGTGGCTCACTGGGAGAGTGGCCACTCTAAGCCGATTCTTGTCAAGATTAGCCAAAAGATGTCTACCCTTCTTCAAAGCTTTCGTAGAACGAATGGCTTCGAGTGGATAGAGGATTGCCAAAAGCCTTCGAAGAGCTAAAAGAGTTCCTGTCCACCCTATCGTTGCTATCAAAGTCGAGGGAGGGGGAGAGACTCTTTCTTTACCTCGCTACCTTCCCAGAAGTGGTCAGCTCCATTCTCATGCGGCTCGATTCTGCTGGAGCGCATAAGCTTATCTACTATACTAGTAAAGTGCTTCATGATGCAAAGGTCAGGTACTCCAAGACCGAAAAAATTATTTTTTCTCTAATCATCTCTCCTCGGCATCTCAGACCATATTTTTAAGCCCATCTGATCTTGGTGCTCACGGACCAACCCCTCAAAGCTACCTAACTCATCTTGACACCTCTGATCGATTGGCTAAATAGACAATCAAATTTGGAGAGTTCAACTTTTCATTCCAGTCGATATATGCTCAGACGTTAAGCCCGAAAAAGCAATGGAGACCTGGGTTCTTCATGTAGATGGCGCCTCCAACTTTCAAAGGAGCGGAACGGGTCTTATTCTTGTGAGCCCAGAGGGCACAGTGGTGGAGTATGCCCTTCGGTTTCTCTTCAAAGCTACAAATAATCAAGCCAAGTATGAAGCCCTATTAGCCAGAATAAAGCTCGCATGGGAGCTCAGAGTAAAGCGCCTCAAATCCTTCACTGACTCCCAGCTCATTTTTGGACAAATTATCAAATAATATGAAGCACGAGACCCTATTATGTTTCGATATCTAAATAAAGTCAGGTCACAAACCTCCTCATTAACCTATTTCAGCATCAGCTACATTCCTAGGGGCAAAAATGCCAAAGCTGATGCCTTATTGTGGCTGGCCACTTTGGTGGATAACACCCTAGGGAGAACGTATGTCGAGCATCTAGAAACTTTGAGCATTAACATAATGGAAGAAGTCTTGCTAGTCACACAGGAGTCAACATGAATGGATGCTTTTGTTTGCTACCTCACTGATGGAACTCTTGCTGCTGATCGCATGGAGGTCAGGCTGCTCAAATGGAGGGCTTCCAAGTTCGTGCTGCTGAATGAAAAATTATATAAGAGGTCCTTCTCTTATCCTCTCCTCAAGTGTGTTGGCCCTACAGACGCCAATTATATTCTCAAGAGATTCATGAAGGCATATACAGGAACCACCTAGAGGATAGATCACTGGCGTACAAAGCTCTCTGCCAAGGATATTACTGGCTCACCATACGAGAGGATGCTGCTAAGCTGGTCCAAAAGTGCAATAGCTGCTAGCGACATGCCAATGTCCAGCGACAGCCAACCTCTCAACTGAGCCCGCTCTTGGCCATATGGCCATTCGCTCAATGAAGGATGGATATCCTTGGACCATTCCTTCCAGCTTCGGATCAATGGAAGTTCTTGCTTATCGCTATCGACTACTTCATCAAATGGGTCGAGATCGAGGCATTAGCTAAAATTAACGAGAGCAAGATGAAGTCTTTTTACTGGAAGTCCATCATCTGTCGCTTCAACTATTCCACACCATCATCATCGACAACGATCGGTAGTTTGACAATGTTACATTCAAGACGTTCTGCGCCGAGCTGAACATCTGTCATCGATTTACTTCTGTTAGCCATCCACAAACCAACAGAGAAGCCAAAGTCATGAATCAGACCATCCTTCAGGGACTCAGAACCCGATTGGATGAGTTCAAGGGTGTTGGCTTATGGGGGCCAGCATCTCCCTTGTGATTCACTGCCATGGGCTTATGGGGGCCCACATATGGCATCGGTGCTTGATAGCCCAACTAATCGGTGCGTGCCATGTGGATGTACTGCGAAGCCCCTCTGTTTGCCCGCCGCTTAGCGTGGGGCTCTGTGCTGTCGTTGTGAACTATGGGGGTGCCCTGCAGGAATCAGCCTTGGGGCTTAAGGAAATAAAGTACCACCTTTACTGATAGCTATAGCTTTTGGTAAGATGGTAAGGGGCTTGATCCTAAAACCTGGTATTAGAGCGAGGTTGTTAGTTCAAATCCCCCGGGTGTCGCTGGGGGGAGAATTGTTGGCTTATGGGGGCCAGCGTCTCCCTTGTGATTCACCCCCATGGGCTTATGGGGGCCCACATATGGCATCGGTGCTTGATAGTCCAACCAACCGATATATGCCATGTGGACACACTGCGAAGCCCCTCATGTCTGACCGCCGCTTAGCATGGGGCTCTGCCCTACCGTTGTGAACTGTGGGGGGTGCCCTACAGGAATCACCCTTAGGGCTTAAGGAAATAAAGTACCACCTTTATTGATAGCTATAGCTTTTGGTAAGATAGTAAGGGGCTTGATCCTAAAACCTGCTCTGATACCAATTGTTGGAAAAATTATTGAGAAATTATTTACCTAATTATTAATTTTGTTGATTAATAAAAAACCATGAGTATATTCCTTGTGTTTCTGATAGATTTGATAAGTGTTTCAGGAATTAAGATCGGTTATTTATCCAAATGGTACTTAGAAATCAGTTTTGAATTGAATTTTAATGGAATTTATTTAAGTTTAGAACTTAGAGCCGACACCCTAATAGTCTCGAGCTGACTCCAGAGTGTATCAGAATAGTTATATATTTTCAGCACGATTCGAAGTTGACACCTAGAGTTTCGGAGCCGACACTTGAAGTTTCGGAGCCGACACATGAAATTATGGAGCCGACTCTAACCTGAGTTACAGAGACTATGTTTTCGGAGCAATTCTTGGAGCCGACACTTCAGAAATCAGGAGCCGACTCCAGTCAGCGGTGAGTTGACACCTTGTAAATTCGGAGCCGACTCCACGTCGAATCATTTTTTTTCTATTTTGGGAAGATGATTTGGAGCCGACACATGAAAAGTTGGAGCTGACTCCAACCTGTCAGAGGATGATTTTCAAAAGTGCCAGATCAGCTCTAACGGATATATTTTTTTACCTAACCCTCAATGGATATATTTTCTTACGTGGAGAATCATCCAAGGTATATTTCAACAGCTATTTTCTCACCTAATCTCTGATTAAAAAATCTATAAAAAGGGGGATTCGTCCGTTCGAAAAAAAGAAGAGGAAAAATATAGAAAGAAAAATAGAAAAAATATCAAGAAAATTTCCAGAGAAAAAGAGAGAAATTTCAAAGTGAAATCTCTGAGTCCACGCCTTTCATCTGAAGAGAGATTCAATAGAAATCCCAAGCCCTAAAAGTTCAAAATCGAAGGATTTTCGAAGGAGAAAAGAAGAAAAGCAAAAGCCCTATTTCCTCAACCTTCTCTTCAATGAGCTACGTTCAAGATTTAAAGTTCAATACTTGCTCATCCATTCAAAAGAGAAGAGGAAAAGAAGAAAAGCTCAATTCGAAATCACTTCAATCAGGCTTTTCTTATCCTTGTTTATTTACATTGCATATTTGCTCATTTAAGGAGCTTTACTTTGTTGTAAACATTATCTTGATTTGTTGTTTACTAATTTAATCAGGGGGATTGAATTAGTTGAGGTAGTTTACCTTGGAGACAAGCTAGATTAGCTTGGGTTAAGGTTTTGTGCTGGTGAACCTATGAAAACTGGCTGGGTTCATTGTGACCTGTGAAAATCAACAAGTTAGGGTTGTGAGCTTGTAAAACAATTCAACTGTAATCAGAGGATTATAGTGTAGACCCAAGAGTTGCTTGGGAGTGAACGTAGGTGTGGGATACACCGAACCACTATAAATCTTTGTGTGTTTGTTGTGCTTTTGTATCTCTCTCATTTACATTGTGTTCATTACTTACTGCATCACTTCACTTGTGCACTTAATCCTTGTGAAATTGGTTTTAAGTTTTAATTGTTAAATTTTAAAAAGAACCCAATTCACCCCCCCTCTTGGGTTGCCATCTGGGCCAATAATTGATATCAGAGCTTGTGCTCATTTTTATTTGATCTAACAATCAAGAGTTAAAGATCCAAATGGCAACACAAGCTGGATCATCTTTTGCTGAAGGTCAATCCACTAATAGGCCACCCTTGTTTAATGGCTCTAATTATTCATATTGGAAAGCAAGAATGAGGATTTTCATTCAAGCTTTAGATTATGAATTGTGGAGTGTCATTACAAATGGACCTAGTACACCCACACACATTATAGATGGTTCAATAGTTCCTAAGCCTGAAAGGGATTGGAATGAGAATGATAGGAAAATGACTCAGCTTAATGCCAAAGCCATGAATGTTTTATATTGTTCTTTGGATGCAAATGAATTCAACAGAATATCTACTTGTATTTCAACCAAAGAAATATGGGATAGATTAGAAGTTACCCATGAGGGTACTAACCAAGTAAAAGAATTCAAAATTAACATTCTAGTGCACAAATATGAATTGTTTAGCATGGAACAAACTGAATCAATCACATGCATGTACACTAGATTTACAGATATTGTTAATGGTTTGAAAAGTCTTGGTAAAACTTATACTAATTCTGATTTGGTGCACAAAATTCTTAGATCTCTTCTAAGATCATGGGAAGCAAAAGTAACTGCAATCCAAGAAGCTAAAGACTTAAACGTTCTACCTTTGGAGGAGCTACTTGGATCCTTGATGACCCATGAGTTGACAATGAAGCAGCATCAAGAGGAAGAAGTCAAGAAGAAAAGAACCATAGCACTCAAGGCTACATAACTTGATAAGAGCAGCAGCGAGGAAGAAAAAGAAGATGATGAAACAGCTCTCCTTGCAAAGAAATTTAGAAAGTTTATGCAAAGAAGGAGACCCTTCCACAAAAGAAAATCAGGAATTAAGATGGAAGGAGAAAAAGAAAAAGATAAAGAGAAAGAGAAAGAACCTTTGACTTGTTACGAATGCAAAAAGCCGAGGCATTTTCGATCAGAATGTCCTCAACTAAAGAAAGGTTACAAGAAGAAGAAGAAGGCCTATATTGCAACATGGAGTGATAGTGAAGAGTCTTCATCCAAAGAAGAACAAAAAGAGGTTGCAAACATATGCTTCATGGCGAATGACGAAAATGAGGTAAATTCCAAAACCCATGATGATTTTACATTTGATGAATTGCATTTAATGAATTAGTTAGTGATTTTAAGGTTTTGAGAATGAAAAACAAATCTTTGAAAACTGAAAACCTAAATCTTCTCAAAGAGAAAAATGAACTAATTCTTGAGGTTAAAAATCTAAAATCTGAAAATGAAGTTTTACTAAAAGAAAAAGAATCAATTTCTAATGAAAACATTAACTTAAAGAAAGAAATTGATAAATATAAGAATATTGTTGATAGATTTACATATAGCTCAGAAAAATTAAATTTACTTTTAAGTAATCAAAGAGCTGTATTTGATAAAGTCGGATTAGGTTATAGACCTCACATAAAACAAAAATTTATAAATAATTTCTTTATTAAGAAAACAACCAAAAATGATGTTTCATGTTATTGCTGTAATAAAAAGGGACATAAATCATATGAATGGAATTTTAGAAAATCTAACGAGAATTTAATGGTTAAAGGAAAGAAAATATAGGTTCCTAAAGGAACAATATTTATTGCTAGTAACCATGAAGGACCCAAGAAAGCTTGGGTACCTAAACAAAAGATTTGATTATCTTGCAGGAGTGTCTTACGGCCAAAGCATCAAAACAAAAGTCGTATCTTGATGTGGCTGCTCAAGACACATGACGGGTGACAAGGAGCAATTCATCACCCTTGAAGATAAAAGAGAGGAGTTGTTACTTTTGGAGATAATGGCAAAGGCCAAATTATGGGATTTGGTAAAATTCAAATAACTCCATCCACTTTTATAGAAAAAGTTTTATATGTTGATGGTTTAAAGCATAATTTAATTAGCATTAGCCAATTGTGTGATAAAGGTTTCAAAGTTTCCTTTGAAGCTTCTATTTGCACTGTTTCTAATCCCATTGACAATAGCATTATATTTGTTAGAAATAGAAATGGCAATGTATACTTAATTAATTTAGACAATTTGTCTACTAGTAACCATTGCTTAATTACTGATAATGCTAAGGTTAATGAGATCGGATGGCTATGGCATCGTAGATTAGGTCATGCAAGCACACACCTAATTTCAAAATTAATTAGAATGGATTTAGTTAAAGGACTTCCAAAGTTAGATTTTGAAAATAATAGAATTTATGATGCATGTCAATTTGGAAAATAAATTAGAAATTATTTCAAATCCAAAAATATTGTTTCAACTACTAGGCCACTTGAACTACTTCATATGGACCTTTTTAGACCTACTAGAACCACTAGTCTAGGAGGAAAGAAATATGACCTTGTAATAGTAGATGATTATTCTAGATACACTTGGGTATTATTTTTAGCTCACAAAAATGAGACTTTCTTGATATTCCTAAAATTCTTCAAGAAAATCACAAATGAGAAAAGTACTACCATAGTGTCTCTTGGAAGTGATCATGGCACATAATTTAAAAATCATCAATTTAAAAATTTCTGTATTGAAAATGGCATTCATCATAATTTTTCTGCACCTAGAACACTACAACAAAATGGAGTCATAGAAAGAAAAAATAGAACATTAGAAGATATGGCCTGTATCATGCTATGTGAAAGCCAACTCCTAAAGTACTTCTGGGCGGAAGCTATAAATACAGCATGTTACATCCTTAATAGAGCTTTAATTAGACCAATTCTTAAGAAAACTCCCTATGAACTATGGCTTAATAGGAAACCTAACATTAGTTATTTTCATGCATTTTATTGTCGATGTTTTATTCATAATAATGGTAAGGATAATCTTGGGAAGTTTGACGCTAAATCTGATAAAGGTATATTCTTAGGTTATCCACATCTAGTAAAGCCTATAGAGTATTTAAGAAGAAATATTTAATTGTAGAAGAATCAATTCATGTGGTGTTTGATGAGTCTTTAGCATCAAGTTCTGAAAAGATTGATGATGAGGAAGATACAAATTTACTTGAAAGAGATATTGAAAAATTGAATATAGATGTATATTCAGACCATGAACCAGAAGCTAAGGATGATGACTCACCTAAGGATGATGTTATTGATACTACTCGTAATGATATAGATCTACCTAGAGATTGGAGATATGCTTATGGTTATCCTAAGGATTTAATCATAGGTGATCCACCTCAAGGAGTAAGAACTAGATCATCAATGAGGAACATCAATAATCATCTTGCATTTGTGTCTTATATAGAACCCAAAACTATTGAAGAAGCTGAAAAAGATAGTAATTGGATGTTAGCTATGCAAGGGGAATTAAATCAATTTACTAGGAATAATGTATGGTCCTTAGTTGATAGACCCAAAGATCATTCTATTATAGGATCTAAATGGGTATTTAGAAATAAATTAGATAAAATGGCATAGTAATTAGAAATAAAGCTAGATTGGTTGCAAAAGGATATAATCAAGAAGAATAATTTTGATGAAACTTTTGCACCAGTAGCTAGATTAGAAGCCATTAGACTATTACTTGCATTTGCATGTCACATGAATTTTAACTTATTTCAAATGGATGTAAAAGTGTTTTCTAAATGGATTTATAAATGAGAAGTATATAGAACAGCCACCAGGTTTTGAAGATCATGAATTTTCAAATCACGTTTTTAAATTGCACAAAGCATTATATGGTTTGAAACAAGCACCTAGAGCTTGGTATGATAGATGAAGCAAATTTTAATTAAAAATAATTTTTCTAGAGGAAATGTTGATAAAACCTTATTTTTGAAAAGAAAAAATAAAGATTTATTGGTAGTACAAATTTATGTAGATGATATTGTATTCGGTGCTACTAACAATCTTTTGCGTCAAGAATTTGCTAAGTTAATGCAGGGTGAATTTGAGATGAGCTTGATGGGAGAACTCAACTTCTTCCTAGGACTTCAAATAAACAAGAAAGAGAGGAAATTTTCATCAGCCAAACAAAGTACACAAAAGAAATTCTCAAGAAGTTTGGTATGGAACAAGTAAAACCTCCCGGAACACCAATGAGTCCTTCATGCAAGTTAGATAAAGATGAAGATGGTTAGCCTGTTGATCAAAAATATTGTAGAGGTATAATCGGTTCATTACTTTACTTAACAGCAAGTAGACTTGTATTATGTTTGCGGTATGTTCATGTGCACGATATCAATCTGAACCAAAAGAATCTCACTTAATTGTAGTAAAAAGAATACTTAGATATCTAAATGGAACTAAAAATGTAAGATTATGGTATTCTAGAGACTCAATATTAAATTTGATTGCATATTCTGATTCTGATTATGTTGGTTGTAAATTGGATAGAAAGAGTACATGTGGTGCATGCCAATTTTTAGGAAGTAACTTAATCTCTTGGTTTAGCAAAAAGCAAAATTCAGTTGCATTATCAACTGCTGAAGCTGAATATGTTGCAGCTGGAAGTTGCTGTGATCAAATCCTTTTGATTAAGCGACAACTTGAAGATTATGGTATAACACTTGATAAAACACCAATTATATGTGATAGTACTAGTGCAATAAACTTAACTAAAAATCCAATTCAACACTCAAGAACTAAACACATTGAAATTAGATATCATTTTATTAGAGAACACGTAGCTAATAATGACATTTGTCTTGATTATGTTTGTCCTGATGAACAATTTGCTGACATTTTTACAAAACCCCTAAGTAAAGAAAGATTTTGTTATCTTAGAGGAGAATTAGGAGTTTGTGATCAATTGAAATGATTTTTAAATCTCTTAGGAATGATTATCTTGAATTCAATCATTTTTTTCTAATTTTCTTTTGATTTTAAGGAAAATTTATCTAGATATTTGAACCCCTTGATCCATCACATTCCAAAGTTGATTTATCCAAAATTTGATGACAATCCGGATAAGTTTCAGATTCTTTGAAACTCTTATTCTTTTTCACTGAAACTGTCTTGGAGCCGATACCATAGTTATTGGAGTCGACTCCAGTTTTGTCTGACATTTTGGAGCCGATACCTGCCTTTCCAGAGTTGACTCCACTTCGGGCGCTGACTATGTTAGCGACATGGAGCCAACACCTCGCTTTGCGGGAGTCGACTCCAAATGGTCCCAGGTTGATTTATTTAGGACAGAGTCGACACCTTTCTCATTTCAATCAACTCCTAACCTTTCCAAACTTTTCCAAATCCTTCCCAACTCTTCCTAAAACCCAAGATTTCTCAAATTAACCATTTTCTAGCACTCAATGGCACCCAAACGTAGGGGATCCTTGTTTAGAGGAGCAGTGATGACCGAAAAACGAACGGTGAGGCGTTCGGCGCAACAACCCTCTCCGAGTTCGTCCTCTACCTCATTCGCTTCGACACCAAGCATCATTCCAAGCCCTTCTTCACCTCAAATC
The DNA here is from genome assembly GCA_900491605.1 of Calamus simplicifolius. Lineage (NCBI taxonomy): Eukaryota > Viridiplantae > Streptophyta > Magnoliopsida > Arecales > Arecaceae > Calamus > Calamus simplicifolius. The sequence continues at coordinate 802,713 of UESW01004461.1, read as the reverse complement.
GACACCCTTGCTGGCCGTGTGATCACTATGGGCAGAAAAGTTGATTTTCATTTCTTTAAGGCCGAGGGTTTTTTTATTGGGCGGTAGTTAAAGGAGCTAGGATGGGAGAAGGTTTGTTCGCTTGATGTTCCTACTTATCCTGGTTTAGTTAAGGAGTTTTACCATAATTTGTCGAGAGAAGATGGAGGTCTTGTAAGTTTTGTTAGAGAATTTGAAGAGGTTAGGGCAAACCAGTTGCCCCTAGATCTCATATTATTACATAATATTTATGGTAGGATTTTATTCCCAAAGACCGGCAGATTTGAGTATGTCTCGGAGCGAGACATTGTTATCATAGACAGTATTCTGATAGGTCAGCCAATAAATTTAGCTAGGATGATGCTATGGTATATGGCTGAGGCTGATAGCAAGAAGAGATCAACCTTGCCTTACAGCATGATTTTGACTTTAGCATTTCAAAGCCAAGGGGTAGTTATTTCAGATAATGAACCTATGAAGAGCCTTAGGCACACTGATTATTATAGCATAGCTACTGTGCATCGTATGGGGTTCGTGAAGGTTAATGGTAATTGGGAAAGGAAAGGACACCTAGAGGACAAGGTAGGTGATATTAGAGCTACTGCACCATCAAAGGCTGGACCATCCATGAGGCATCCTTCACTTGAGCCCAGTAGATCATCACCACCACCAGCACCTACACCAGCACCTGCATCTGTTTCTGTTCCTACTTATGGATTTTTCTTAATTCAAATGGAGCAACTAAAGGAACTCTTTGCTTGTCATGAGGAAAGAATGAAGATTGAATTTGATAATAGACTTATGAGTATAAGAGAGTTGTATTACTCCCTGGAAGATAAAGTAAACAGAATTGAATCATCCTTTGGAACTTCTTCTGAGGCCTTGAAATGTGATTTAATGTAAATTTTTAAGAAGATCAAGGACATTGGAGGAGATTCTGATACATATTCAAAGTGTAATGCGGAGTTACAAGAAAAAGTAACTATGGCAGCATCTTTGGTAAAGAACTTATTAAATGATTTTATGAAGATACAAAAGGATGGAATGGAGAAGATTTTAGAAGAGCTTAAGAGACTTCTTAGATTTTCTTAGATTTTGATACTTCTTGATGTTATTAGTTTTTGATGTTTAACTTACATTTTGATGTAATTAAACTTTGATGTTTAGTTTTCTTCTTGATGTAATAGGAATGATAGTTTGTTATAGTTGAATGATGTAATGAAGCAATTATGTAATGAATATTTTGATACTTAATGAATATCACATTTGATCTTTGAAGCATTGAATTTTAATGAATGAATTTCTTAATTCTGGCGTTTGATATTAATTTAAACCTATTTGCACCTTCTTAACCTTTTTGTTGATTACAAAAAGAGGGGGAGAGAAGAGGTATTTGTATATGCATAAAGATAAGGGAGAGAAGAGATATTTGTATATACATGTACAATGGTAAAAGATAATGAAGATAATATATGTTAAATGAACATTTATATCAAAAGGAATTAAGATATGCAGTAAAGTTTCAATAAACTTAACATATGCACACATATAGGGGGAGCTATCTCATTAAGGGGGAGCTTAACCTTAATTTTAAAATGTTTTATCAATTATGCATTAATTGATTATGCATATACTCAATGTTTTTGTCATCATAAAAAAGGAGGAGATTGTTGAAGAAATTATTGAGAAATTAATTATCCAATTATTAATTTTGATGATTAACAAAAAACCATAAGTATATTCCTTGTGTTTTTGATAGATTTGATAAGTGTTTCAGGAGTTAAGATCGGTTATTTATCCAAATGGTACTTAGAAATCAGTTTTGAATTGAATTTCAATGGAATTTATTTAAGTTCAGAACTTAGAGTCGACACTCTAACAGTCTCAAGCCGACTCCAGAGTGTATCAGAATAGTTATATATTTTCGGCACGGTTCGAAGTCAACACCTAGAGTTTCGGAACCGACACCTAAAGTTTTGGAGCCGACACATGAAATTGTGGAGCCGACTCTAACCTGAGTTACATAGACTATGTTTTTGGAGCAATTCTTGGAGCCGACACTTCAGAAATCGAAAGCCGACTCCAGTCAGCGGTGAGTCGACACCTTGTAAAATCGGAGCCGACTCCACGTCGAATTGTTTTTTTACTATTTTGGGAAGACGATTTGGAGCTGACACATGAAAAGTTGGAGCCGACTCCAACCTGTTAGAGGACGATTTTCAAAAGTGCCAGATCAGCTTTAACGGATATATTTTTTCACCTAACCATCAACGGATATATTTTCTTGCATGGAGAATCATCCAAGGTACATTTCAACGTTTATTTTCTCACCTAATCTCGGATTGAAAATTCTATAAAAAGGGGGATTCGTCTGTTCGAAAAAAAGGAAGAGGAAAAATAGAGAAAGAAAAAATGAAAAAAATATCAAGAAAATTTCTAGTGAAAAAGAGAGAAATTTTAAAGTGAAATCTCTGAGTCCACGCCTTTCATCTGAAGAGAGATTCAAGAGAAATCCCAAGCCCTAAAAGTTCAAAATCGGAGGATTTTCAAAAGAGAAAAGAAGAAGAGCAAAAGCCCTATTTCCTCAACCTTCTCTTCAACGAGCTATGTTCAAGATTCAAAGTTCAATCCTTGCTCATCCATTCAAAAGAGAAGAGGAAAAGAAGAAAAGAAGAAAAGCTTAATTTGAAATCACTTCAATCAGGCTTTTCTTACCCTTGTTTATTTACATTGCATATTTGCTCATTTAATGAGCTTTACTTTGTTGTAAACATTATCTTGATTTGTTATTTACTAATTCAATCAGAGGGATTGAATTAGTTGAGGTAGTTTACCTTGGGGACAAGCTAGATTAGCTTGGGTTAAGGTTTTGTGCTTGTGAACCTGTGAAAACCGGCTGGGTTCGTTGTGACCCCATGTAAAACAATAAGTTAGGGTTGTGAGCTTGTAAAACAACTCAACTGTAATCAGGGGATTATAGTGTGGACCCAAGAGTTGCTTGGGAGTGGACGTAGGTGTGGGATACACCGAACCACTATAAATCTTTGTGTGTTTGTCGTTCTTTTGTCTCTCTCTCTCATTTACATTGTCTTCATTACTTACTGCATTACTTCACTTGTGCACTTAATCCTTGTGAAATTGGTTTTAAGTTTAAATTGTTAAATTTTAAAAAGAACCCAATTCATCCCCCCTCTTGGGTTGCCATCGGGGCCAACAAAGGGCCAATGGATGGAGGAGCTCCGAGCATGCTATGGGCATATCATACAACACTAGAGTTTTGGAGCCGACACTTGAAGTTTCGGAGCCGACACATGAAATTATGGAGCCGACTCTAACCTGTGTTACAGAGACTATGTTTTCGGAGCAATTCTTGGAGCCGACACTTCAGAAATCAGGAGCCGACTCCAGTCAGCGTGAGTTGACACCTTGTAAATTCGGAGCCGACTCCACGTCGAATCATTTTTTTGCTATTTTGAGAAGACGATTTGGAGCCGACACATGAAAAGTTGGAGCTGACTCCAACCTGTCAGAGGATGATTTTCAAAAGTGCCAGATCAGCTCTAACGGATATATTTTTTTACCTAACCCTCAACGGATATGTTTTCTTGCGTGGAGAATCATCCAAGGTATATTTCAACAGCTATTTTCTCACCTAATTCTGATTGAAAAATCTATAAAAAGGGGGATTCGTCCGTTCGAAAAAAAGAAGAGGAAAAATATAGAAAGAAAAATAGAAAAAATATCAAGAAAATTTCCAGAGAAAAAGAGAGAAATTTCAAAGTGAAATCTCTGAGTCCACGCCTTTCATCTGAAGAGAGATTCAATAGAAATCCCAAGCCCTAAAAGTTCAAAATCGAAGGATTTTCGAAGGAGAAAAGAAGAAAAGCAAAAGCCCTATTTCCTCAACCTTCTCTTCAATGAGCTGCGTTCAAGATTTAAAGTTCAATACTTGCTCATCCATTCAAAAGAGAAGAGGAAAAGAAGAAAAGAAGAAAAGCTCAATTCGAAATCACTTCAATCAGGCTTTTCTTATCCTTGTTTATTTACATTGCATATTTGCTTATTTAAGGAGCTTTACTTTGTTGTAAACATTATCTTGATTTGTTGTTTACTAATTTAATCAGGGGGATTGAATTAGTTGAGGTAGTTTACCTTGGAGACAAGCTAGATTAGCTTGGGTTAAGGTTTTGTGCTGGTGAACCTATGAAAACTGGCTGGGTTCATTGTGACCCGTGCAAATCAACAAGTTAGGGTTGTGAGCTTGTAAAACAACTCAACTGTAATCAGGGGATTATAGTGTAGACCCAAGAGTTGCTTGGGAGTGAACGTAGGTGTGGGATACACCGAACCATTATAAATCTTTGTGTGTTTGTTGTGCTTTTGTATCTCTCTCATTTACATTGTGTTCATTACTTACTGCATCACTTCACTTGTGCACTTAATCCTTGTGAAATTGGTTTTAAGTTTTAATTGTTAAATTTTAAAAAGAACCCAATTCACCCCCCCTCTCGGGTTGCCATCTGGGCCAATAATTGATATCAGAGCTTGTGCTCATTTTTATTTGATCTAACAATCAAGAGTTAAAGATCCAAATGGCAACACAAGCTGGATCATCTTTTGCTGAAGGTCAATCCACTAATAGGCCACCCTTGTTTAATGGCTCTAATTATTCATATTGCAAAGCAAGAATGAGGATTTTCATTCAAGCTTTAGATTATGAATTATGGAGTGTCATTACAAGTGGACCTAGTACACCCACACACATTATAGATGGTTCAATAGTTCCTAAGCCCGAAAGGGATTGGAATGAGAATGATAGGAAAATGACTCAGCTTAATGCCAAAGCCATGAATGTTTTATATTGTTCTTTGGATGCAAATGAATTCAACAGAATATCTACTTGTATTTCAGCCAAAGAAATATGGGATAGATTAGAAGTTACCCATGAGGGTACTAACCAAGTAAAAGAATTCAAAATTAACATTCTAGTGCACAAATATGAATTGTTTAGCATGGAACAAACTGAATCAATCACATGCATGTACACTAATTTACAGATATTGTTAATGGTTTGAAAAGTCTTGGTAAAACTTATACTAATTCTGATTTGGTGCACAAAATTCTTAGATCTCTTCTAAGATCATGGGAAGCAAAAGTAACTGCAATCCAAGAAGCCAAAGACTTAAACGTTCTACCTTTGGAGGAGCTACTTGGATCCTTGATGACCCATGAGTTGACAATGAAGCAGCATCAAGAGGAAGAAGTCAAGAAGAAAAGAACCATAGCACTCAAGTCTATATAACTTGATAAGAGCAGCAGCGAGGAAGAAAAAGAAGATGATGAAACAGCTCTCCTTGCAAAGAAATTTAGAAAGTTTATGCAAAGAAGGAGACCCTTCCACAAAAGAAAATCAGGAATTAAGATGGAAGGAGAAAAAGAAAAAGAAAAAGATAAAGAGAAAGAACCTTTGACTTGTTACGAATGCAAAAAGCCGGGGCATTTTCGATCAGAATGTCCTCAACTAAAGAAAGGTTACAAGAAGAAGAAGAAGGCCTATATTGCAACATGGAGTGATAGTGAAGAGTCTTCATCCAAAGAAGAACAAAAAGAGGTTGCAAACATATGCTTCATGGTGAATGACGAAAATGAGGTAAATTCCAAAACCCATGATGATTTTACATTTGATGAATTGCATTTAATGAATTAGTTAGTGATTTTAAGGTTTTGAGAATGAAAAACAAATCTTTGAAAACTGAAAACCTAAATCTTTCAAAGAGAAAAATGAACTAATTCTTGAGGTTAAAAATCTAAAATCTGAAAATGAAGTTTTACTAAAAGAAAAAGAATCAATTTCTAATGAAAACATTAACTTAAAGAAAGAAATTGATAAATATAAGAATATTGTTGATAGTTTACATATAGCTCAGAAAAATTAAATTTACTTTTAAGTAATCAAAGAGCTGTATTTGATAAAGTCGGATTAGGTTATAGACCTCACATGAAACAAAATTTATAAATAATTTCTTTATTAAGAAAACAACCAAAAATGATGTTTCATGTTATTGCTGTAATAAAAAGGGACATAAATCATATGAATGGAATTTTAAAAAATCTAACGAGAATTTAATGGTTAAAGGAAAGAAAATATAGGTTCCTAAAGGAACAATATTTATTGCTAGTAACCATGAACGACCCAAGAAAGCTTGGGTACCTAAACAAAAGATTTGATTATCTTGCAGGAGTGTCTTACGGCCAAAGCATCAAAACAAAAGTCGTATCTTGATAGTGGCTGCTCAAGACACATGATGGGTGACAAGGAGCAATTCATCACCCTTGAAGATAAAAGAGGAGGAGTTGTAACTTTTGGAGATAATGGCAAAGGCCAAATTATGGGATTTGGTAAAATTCAAATAACTCCATCCATTTTATAGAAAAAGTTTTATATGTTGATGGTTTAAAGCATAATTTAATTAACATTAGCCAATTGTGTGATAAAGGTTTCAAAGTTTCCTTTGAAGCTTCTATTTGCACTGTTTCTAATCCCATTGACAATAGCATTATATTTGTTAGAAATAGAAATGGCAATGTATACTTAATTGATTTACACAATTTGTCTACTAGTAACCATTGCTTAATTACTGATAATGCTAAGGTTAATGAGATCGGATGGCTATGGCATCGTAGATTAGGTCATGCAAGCACACACCTAATTTCAAAATTAATTAGAATGGATTTAGTTAAAGGACTTCCAAAGTTAGATTTTAAAAATAATAGAATTTATGATGCATGTCAATTTGGAAAATAAATTAGAAATTATTTCAAATCCAAAAATATTGTTTCAACTACTAGGCCACTTGAACTACTTCATATGGACCTTTTTAGACCTACTAGAACCACTAGTCTAGGAGGAAAGAAATATGATCTTGTAATAGTAGATGATTATTCTAGATACACTTAGGTATTATTTTTAGCTCACAAAAATGAGACTTTCTTGATATTCCTAAAATTCTTCAAGAAAATCACAAATGAGAAAAGCACTACCATAGTGTCTCTTGGAAGTGATCATGGCACAGAATTTAAAAATCATCAATTTAAAAATTTCTGTATTGAAAATGGCATTCATCATAATTTTTCTGCACCTAGAACACTACAACAAAATGGAGTCATAGAAAGAAAAAATAGAACATTAGAAGATATGGCCCGTACCATGCTATGTGAAAGCCAACTCCTAAAGTACTTCTGGGCGGAAGCTATAAATACAGCATGTTACATCCTTAATAGAGCTTTAATTAGGCCAATTCTTAAGAAAACTCCTTATGAACTATGGCATAATAGGAAACCTAACATTAGTTATTTTCATGCATTTTATTGTCGATGTTTTATTCATAATAATGGTAAGGATAATCTTGGGAAGTTTGACGCTAAATCTGATAAAGGTATATTCTTAGGTTATCCACATCTAGTAAAGCCTATAGAGTATTTAAGAAGAAATATTTAATTGTAGAAGAATCAATTCATGTGGTGTTTGATGAGTCTTTAGCATCAAGTTCTGAAAAGATTGATGATGAGGAAGATACAAATTTACTTGAAAGAGATATTGAAAAATTGAATATAGATGTATATTCAGACCATGAACCAGAAGCTAAGGATGATGACTCACCTAAGGATGATGTTATTGATACTACTCGTAATGATATAGATCTACCTAGAGATTGGATATATGCTTATGGTTATCCTAAGGATTTAATCATAGGTGATCCATCTCAAGGAGTAAGAACTAGATCATCAATGAGGAACATCAATAATCATCTTGCATTTGTGTCTTATATAGAACCCAAAACTATTGAAGAAGCTGAAAAAGATAGTAATTGGATGTTTGCTATGCAAGGGGAATTAAATCAATTTACTAGGAATAATGTATGGTCCTTAGTTGATAGACCCAAAGATCATTCTGTTATAGGATCTAAATGGGTATTTAGAAATAAATTAGATGAAAATGGTATAGTAATTAGAAATAAAGCTAGATTGGTTGCAAAAGGATATAATCAAGAAGAATGAATTGATTTTGATGAAACTTTTGCACCTCTAGCTAGATTAGAAGCAATTAGACTATTACTTGCATTTGCATGTCATATGAACATTAATTTATTTCAAATGGATGTTAAAAGTGTATTTTTAAACGGTTTTATAAATGAGAAAGTTTTATAGAACAACCACCAAGTTTTAAAGATCATGAATTTTCAAATCATGTTTTTAAATTACACAAAGAACTTTATGGTTTAAAACAAGCACCTAGAGCTTGGTATGATAGATTAAGCAAAATTTTAATTAAAAATAATTTTTTTAGAGGAAATATTTATAAAACCTTATTTTTGAAAAGAAAAAATAAGATTTATTGGTAGTACAAATTTATGTAGATGATATTGTATTCGGTGCTACTAACAATCTTTTGCGTCAAGAATTTGCTAAGTTAATGCAGGGTGAATTTGAGATGAGCTTGATGGGAGAACTCAACTTCTTCCTAGGACTTCAAATCAAACAAGAAAGAGAGGAAATTTTCATCAGCCAAACAAAGTACACAAAAGAAATTCTCAAGAAGTTTGGTATGGAACAAGTAAAACCTCCCGGAACACCAATGAGTCCTTCATGCAAGTTAGATAAAGATGAAGATGGTTAGCCTGTTGATCAAAAATATGTAGAGGTATAATCGGTTCATTACTTTACTTAACAGCAAGTAGACTTGTATTATGTTTGCGGTATGTTCATGTGCACGATATCAATCTGAACCAAAAGAATCTCACTTAATTGCAGTAAAAAGAATACTTAGATATATAAATGGAACTAAAAATGTAAGATTATGGTATTCTAGAGACTCAATATTAAATTTGATTGCATATTCTGATTCTGATTATGTTGGTTGTAAATTGGATAGAAAGAGTACATGTGGTGCATGCCAATTTTTAGGAAGTAACTTAATCTCTTGGTTTAGCAAAAAGCAAAATTCAGTTGCATTATCAACTGCTGAAGCTGAATATGTTGCAGCTAGAAGTTGCTGTGATCAAATCCTTTTGATTAAGTGACAACTTGAAGATTATGGTATAACACTTGATAAAACACCAATTATATGTGATAATACTAGTGCAATAAACTTAACTAAAAATCCAATTCAACACTCAAGAACTAAACACATTGAAATTAGATATCATTTTATTAGAGAACATGTAGCTAATAATGACATTTGTCTTGATTATGTTTGTACTGATGAACAATTAGCTGACATTTTTACAAAACCCCTAAGTAAAGAAAGATTTTGTTATCTTAGAGGAGAATTAGGAGTTTGTGATCCATTGAAATGATTTTAGATCTCTTAGGAATGATTATCTTGAATTCAATCATTTTTTTCTAATTTTCTTTTGATTTTAAGGAAAATTTATCTAGATATTTGAACCCTTGATTCATCACATTCCAAAGTTGATTTATCCAAAATTTGATGACAATCCGGATAAGTTTCAGATTCTTTGAAACTCTTATTCTTTTTCACTGAAACTGTCTTGGAGCCGATACCATAGTTATTGGAGTCGACTCCAGTTTTGTCTGAGATTTTGGAGCCGATACCTGCCTTTCCAGAGTTGACTCCACTTCGGGCGCTGACTATGTTAGCGACATGGAGCCGATACCTCGCTTTGCGGGAGTCGACTCCAAGTGGTCCCAGGTTGATTTATTTAGGACAGAGTCGACACCTTTCTCATTTCAATCGACTCCTAACCTTTTCAAACTTTTCCAAATCCTTCCCAACTCTTCCTAAAACCCAAGGTTTCTCAAATTAACCATTTTCTAGCACTCAATGGCACCCAAACGTAGGGGATCCTTGTTTAGAGGAGCAGTGATGATCGAAAAATGAACGGTGAGGCGTTCGGCGCAACAACCCTCTCCGAGTTCGTCCTCTACCTCATTCGCTTCGACACCAAGCATCATTCCAAGCACTTCTTCACCTCAAATCGACACCCTTGCTGGCCGTGTGATCACTATGGGCAGAAAAGTTGATTTTCATTTCTTTGAGGCCGAGGGTTTTTTTATTGGGCGGTAGTTAAAGGAGCTAGGATGGGAGAAGATTTGTTCGCTTGATGTTCNCTTGGCCATGAACAATGCTCGACCTCGGCCTCGGCCATGAACAATGCTCAGTCACCCCAGCCTCGGCCTCGGCCTGGGCATAAAAGTCGATTTTTACTTCTTTGAGGCAGAGGTTTTTCTATTGGGCGGCAGTTAAAGGAGCTAGGATGGGAGAAGGTTTATTCTCTTGATGTTCCTACTTATTCTGGTTTAGTTAAGGAGTTTTACCATAATTTGTCGAGAGGAGATGTAGGTTGTAAGTTTTGTTAGAGGAAAAAGAATTCATTTAACTGCTGAGATATTAGGAAACTTTTAGAGATTCCTGTTGTTGGACTAATTGCAAATTCCCATAGTGAGAGATCAGGAGCATTATTAAGAATGCTAGGAAGGGAGGTCACAGAATTTGAAGAGGTTAGGGCAAACCAGTTGCCCCTAGAGCTCAGATTATATAATATTTGTCATCAGATTTTATTCCCAAAGACAGGTAGATTTGAGTATATCTCAGAGAGAGACATTGTTATCATGGAATGTTCTGATAGGTAGCCAATAAATTTAGCTGGGATGATGATATGGTATATGGCTGAGGCTGGTAGCAAGAAGAGATCAACTTTGCCTTACGACATGATTTTGACATTAGCATTTCAGAGCCAAGGGGTAGTTATTTCAGATAGTGAACCTATGAAAAACCTTAGACACACAGATTGCTATAGCATTGCCACTGTGCACCGTATGGGGTTCGTGAAGATTAATGAAAATTGGAAAAGGAAGGGACACCTAGAGGACAGGGCAGCTGATACTGGAGCTACTGCACCATCAGAGGCTGGACCATCCATGAGGCATCCTTCACCTGAGCCCAGTAGATCATCACCAGCACTAGCACCTACACCAGCACTTGTATCTGTTTCTGTTCCTACTTCTGGATTTTCTTCAATTCAAATGGAGCAGCTAAAGGAACTCTTTGCTTGTCATGAGGAAAGAATGAAGATTGAATTTGATAATAGACTTATGAGTATAAGAGAGTTGTATTACTCCTTGGAAGATAAAGTAAACAAAATTAAATCATCCTTTGGAACTTCTCCTAAGGCCTTGAAATGTGATTTAATGCAATTTTTTGAGAAGATCAAGGACATTGGAGGAGATTCTAATACATATTCAAAGTGTAATGCGGAGTTATAAGAGAAAGTAACTGTGACAGCATCTTTGGTAGAGAAGTTATTAACTGATTTTATGAAGATACAAAAGGATGGAATGGAGAAGATTTTAGAAGAACTTAAGAGGCTTCTTAGATTTTCTTAGATTTTGATACTTTTTGATGTTATTAGTTTTTATGTTTAACTTACATTTTGATGTAATTAGACTTTGATATTTAGTTTGCTTCTTGATGTAATAGGAATGATAGTTTGTTATAGTTGAATGATGTAATGAAGCAATTATGTAATGAACATTTTGATACTTAATGAATATCATATTTGATCTTTGAAGCATTGAATTTTAATGAATGAATTTCTTAATTCAGCGTTTGATATTAATTTAAACCTATTTGCACCATCTTAACCTTTTGTTGATTACAAAAAGGAAGAGAGAAGAGATATTTATATGCATAAAGATAAGGGAGAGAAGAGATATTTGTATATGCATGTACAATGGTAAAAGATAATGAAGATAATATATGTTAAATGAACATTTATATCAAAAGGAATTAAGATATGCAGTAAAGTTTCAATAAGCTTAACATATGCACACACATAGGGGGAGCTATCTCATTAAGGGGGAGCTTAACCTTATTTTTAAAATGTTTTATCAATTATGCATTAATTGATTATGCATATACTCAATATTTTGTCATCATCAAAAAGGAGGAGATTGTTGGAAAAATTATTGATAAATTATTTACCTAATTATTGATTTTGATGGTTAACAAAAACCATGAGTATATTCCTTGTGTTTCTAATAGATTTGATAAGTGTTTCAGGAATTAAGATCAGTTATTTATCCAAATGGTACTTAGAAATCAGTTTTGAATTGAATTTCAATGGAATTTATTTAAGTTCAGAATTTGGAGCTGACACCTAGAACCACTCGAGCCGACTCCAGAGCGTATCGGAACAGTTCAGAATTTTGGCATGGTTCGGAGCCGACACCCGACCTGGCAGAGCCGACTCCAACCTGAGATATAGAGAAACTGTTTTCTGCTTCAAAAGCCGAAGCTGATACATGGATTTCAGGAGCCGACTCTAACCTGATTCACAGAGACTATGTTTTCGGAGCAATTCTTGGAGCCGACACTTCAGAAATCGGAAGCCGACTCCAGTCAGCGGTGAGTCGACACCTTATAAAGTCGGAGCCGACTCCACGTCGAATCGATTTTTTTGCTATTTTTGGGAAGACGATCTAGAGCTGACACATGAAAACTTGGAGCCAACTCCAACCTGTCAAGGACAATTTTTAAAAGTGTCAGATCAGCTCTAACGGATATATTTTTCCACCTAACTCTGAACGAATATTTTTTTGCGTGGAGAATCATCCGAGGTACATTTCAACGGCTATTTTCTCACCTAATATCGGATTGAAAAATCTATAAAAAGGGGGATTCATCCGTTCGACATAAGAGATAGAAAAAGGAAGAAAAAGAGGAAAAATATCGAAAAAATTGAGAGATATATCCAGTAAAAAAGAGAGAAAAAATCTCTGAGTCCGCATCTATCATTCAAAGAGAGATTCAAGAGAAATCCTAAGCCCTAAAAGTTCAAATTCAGAGGATTCTCAAAGGAGAAGAGAAGAAGAGCAAAAGCCCTATTTCCTCAAAGTTCTCTCCAACAGATTTCGGTCAAGAATCAGAGCTGAAGCTTGATTCAACCATTCAAAAGAGAGGAGGAAAGAAGAAAAGAAGAAAAAGCTCAAATCCACTTAGTTTCAATCAGGCTTTTCTAACCCTTGTTTATTTGCATTGTATATTTGCTCAAAGGAGCTTTACATTGTTGTAAACTTTAAATTGATTTGTTGTTGTCTAATTCAATCGGGGATTGAATTAGTTGAGGTAGTTTACCTTGGGGACAAGCTAGTTTAGGTTGGGTTAAGGTTTTGTGCTGGTGAACCTGTAAAAACCGGCTGGGTTCGTTGTGACCCGTGTAAAACAACAAGTTTGAGTTGTGAGCTTGTAAAACAACTCGGCTGTAATCAGGGGATTATAGTGTGGACCCAAGTGTTGCTTGGGAGTGGACGTAGGTGTGGCTAACACCGAACCACTATAAATCTTTGTGTTTGTCGTGCCTTTGACTCTCTCTTTCTATCTTCTTCATATTGTGCATAGTAGTTAATAATTCACTTCACTTGTGCACTTTCATTAAGAAATTATTTTTAAAGGGATAAATTTTTTAAAGAACCCAATTCACCCCCCTCTTGGGTTGCCATCTGGGCCAACATGATGATTAACAAAAGCCATGAGTATATTTCTTGTGTTACTAATGTAATTAACAAGTGTTTCAGGAACTTAGAAAGGTTAAGTTATTCGAATGATATACACAATTAAGTTTGAATCAAATTTTTAATGAAAAATATGTAAGTTCAAAAATTGGAGCCGACACCCACTGTGTCTGGAGCCGACCCCAGGGCGTATCATAACAATTCTATACTTTTGGCATGGTTTAGAGTCGACACATGGTATTCCGGAGCTGACTGTAACCTAAGTTACAGAGAAGTGCTTTCTGCGTCAGTTTTTGGAGCCGACACCTAGAAATTTTAGAGCCGACTCTAACCTGAGAACAGAGAGTATATATTTTGAACATCGTTAGAGTCGACACCCTCGAAAATTAGAGCTGACTCCAGAATGCGTCGAGCCGACACCACAGTTTCTCGAAGCCGACTCCCCAACAGACATTTTGTTACTATTTTTGGAAACCCAACTTAGAGCAACACATGAAAAGTTGGAGAACAGAATTTCAAATCTATCAGAACGGATTCCAACGATAACATTTCTTCACCTAACCTCCAACGGATATATTTCTTTGCGTGAGGAAGAATTCCAAGTACTTTGTAACGACTATTTTTCACCTAATCTTGGATTAAAGAAGATTATAAAAGGGAGTTCGTCCGTTTGAAAAATAGAGAACAAAAAAACGAAAGAAAACAAAAAATAGAGAGAAAGAAAAAGAGGAAAATCACTGTGCTGCCATCAATAGAGGAGTGATAGAAGAGAAATCTAAAGTCGTTTCAAGATCGAATCCAAAAGATTTCCAAAATTTTGAAGGAAAAGAGAAAGAGCCCTAAATTCTGAACTTCTCTTCAACAAGCTTTGGTCAAGAATCAAAATTCAAATCTGTTTAGCCGATTCAGAAGAGAAGAGGAAAAGAAGAATAGAAGAAAAGTTCAACTTTAAATCACTTCCAAATCAGGCTTTTCTAATCTTGTTTTATTTACATTGCATATTTGCTCATTTGAGGAGCTTTAAATTGCTGTAAACATTTATTTGAATTGTTTGTTGTCTAATTCAATCAGGGGATTGAATTAGTTGAGGTAGTTTACCTTGGGTAAGCTAAGTGTAGCTTACGGTGGGTTGTGTGCTGGTGAACCCATGAAAACCGGCTAGGTTCGTTGTGACCCCGTGTAAAACAACAAGTTTGAGTTATGATCTTGGAAAACAACTTAGCTGTAATCAAGATAATTATAGTGTGGACCCAAGAGTTGCTTGGGAGTGAACGTAGGTGTTGGTAACACCGAACCACTATAAATATCTTGTGTTTGTCGTGATTGTCTCTCTCTCTTATTGTGCTTTACATTATTGCATCACTTCACTAGTGCACTTAATCCTTGTGAAATTGGTTTTAAGTTTAAATTGTTAAATTTTAAAAAGAACCCAATTCACCCTCCTCTCTTGGGTTGTCTGGGCCAACACACCTAAAGTCTATAAATAGGACTCGTTACTTGCATTTCATTCGATCAATCAAATCCCTTTCTTCTCTTAGGCATTTGCATACTCTCCTAAAGAAGTATAGTATATAGTGCATAGAAAAAGAGAGAAAAGTATTCTTGGTTTAATTTTTTGGTGAATTATAGTGCTGCTTTCACCAGAAGAAGACCGTTGTATCCTGGGAGACAATCGTCACAAACCGTAAGCACCTATGCGGGACAAAATTATCTTAAGGACATAGAGTTAAATTCTAGATTTGGTCTTAATCAAGTAGCAATCTGCATCAACAATCTTAAGATAATTTTTTTCTTTCTATCATGGAAGTGCTATTGCAGATGGCTACAATGACTGCATCCATTCAAGCCAAGAAACCAAAGAAGTTCTCCAAAACTGACTTCAAGAGGTGGCAACATAAGATGCTATTCTACCTCACCACTCTGAATATGGCCATAGTACTGAATGAAGATCCATCCGTCCTAAAGGAAGGGGAGACCGATAAGCAAGTGGTTGCTGTAGTAGATGCATGGAAGCATTCAGACTTCCTATGCAAGAACTACATCCTCAATGGTTTGGATAATACTCTGTATAATGTGTACAACAGTATTGTTACTGCCAAGGAGTTATGGGCATCCCTGGATAAAAAGTATAAGACAGAGGATGCTAGACATAAGAAGTTTGTGGTCGAAAGGTTTTTAGACTATAAAATGATCGACCACAAAACTATTATGGAGCAAGTCCAAGAGCTTCAGATCATCCTGCATGAGATACATGCAGAAAGAATGTCTCTCAGTGAGCCATTCCAAGTAGTTGCTATCATTGAGAAGCTACCACCATCATGGAAGGACTTCAAGAACTACTTGAAACATAAGCAGAAGGAGATGGGATTTGAAGATCTAATTGTCTGCTTAAGAATCGAAGAAGACAATAAAAGCCATGATAAGAAGATAGGAGGACAACCTATTGAGCCTAAGGCCAACCTCATAGAAGGACAAAGAAACGCAAGTTTCCTGGCGAAGGCTACAAACAGAAGAAGGGAAATCCAAAGAAATTCAAGGGAAAGTGCTTTGTTTGTGGAAAGTAAGGACACAAATCCAAGCACTACTGTTTCAAGGGGAAAGAAAAGAAAGAGGTCAACATTACTGAAACCCTATCCCAAGGAGTATCCGAGATGATGCTGTCAGCTGTTGTGTTTGAAGCGAACATGGTTGACAAAGCTAATAAGTAATACATCGACACTGAAGCTACTAGACATGTCTACTCTGATAAAAGTATATTTTCATCATATACTCCTATCAATGGTAGAAATCTGGTTATGAAAAATTCTGCTACATCCAAGATAGAAGGACTTGGCCGCATAGTACTCAAGAGGACATTTGGAAAGGAACTTCTATTGAATGTACTTCATGTTTCAGATATTCAAAGAAATATGGTGTTAGGCTCCCTCCTAAGCAAACATGGCTTTAGGATGATTTTTGAGTCTGACAAATTTGTACTCAATAAGGGGGGATATTTATTGAAAGGGGTTACTTAAATAATGTATTATTTAAGGTAAATGTAATGACTATACACCGTAACCTTGAAATGAATACAAATTCTTCTTCTATTTATATGGTTGACTCTTCTTGTTTATGGCATGATAGATTAGGACATGCAAATTTTAATTCATTACAAAAATTAATGAAATTAGAAATATTACCTAATCATGAAATCGATCCACATTACAAGTGTGAAGTGTGTGTTGAAGCTAAGTTAGCAAAAACACCATTTCCTTTAGTAAAAAAAAATACTAAACCTCTTGACTTAATTCATAGTGATCTATGTGATTTAAAGTCGGATTAAACTCATGAAGGTAAAAAGTATTTTATAACATTTATTGATAATTCAACAAGATACTGCTATGTGCATCTACTAAAGTCTAAAGATGAGGCTTTAGAAATATTTAAATGTTATAAGAATGAAGTTGAAAATCAACTTGGTAAAAAGATTAAGGCTATAAGAAGTGATAGAGGTAGAGAATACGATGCACCTTTTGACGAATTCTGTCAAGAGCATGGCATTTTTTATTAAACTACGGCTCTTTATTCACCTCAATCTAATGGAATTGCGGAACGCAAAAACTGTATATTGAAAGAAATGATGACTGCTATATTAATAAATTCTGGTACACCATAGAATTTATGGGAAGAAGCAATTCTCTCTGCAAATAATATTCTTATCAAGATATCTCTTAAGAAGAAGGATGTTACTCCATATGAGTTATGAAAAGAAAAGAAGCCTTCTTACAATTACTTAAGAGTGTGGGGGTGTCTAGCTAAAGTAGCTATTCCGGATCTTAAAAAGGTCAAAATAGGACCTAAAATTATTGATTATATTTTTATCGATTATGCACAAATAATAGTGCATATCGCTTTCTTGTGTATAAATCAGATATATTTAATAAACAAAAAAATACAATCATGGAATCTCGGAATACATCATTTTTTGAAGATATATTTTCAAGCAAAGAAAAATTAAAAATAAGTTTAAATAAAAAACTTATGATAACACTACTAGTAGTAATCATTAGGAAAAGTATCCTGAAAATGAACTCAAACGCAGTAAGATACCAAAAGTTACAAAGTCTTTTGGTCCTGATTATGTAACTTATATGTTACAAAATGAACCTCAGACATTCAAAGAGGCAATATCTACCCCAAAAGTATCCTTTTGGAAAGACGTTATTAATAGTGAAATTGAGTCCATCATGCACAATCATACCTGAGAGTTGGTAGACTTACCATCTGGTATGAAACCTCTGGGGTGCAAGTGGATTTTTAAGAAAAAACTAAAGGCTGATGAATCAATTGATAAGTATAAAGCCAGATTAGTGACTAAAGGCTTTAAACAAAAAGAAGGAATAGACTTCTTTGATACATATTCACCAGTAAGTAGAACAACATCTATAAGAATGTTAATCGCTTTTACAGCTATTAATAATCATAAAATTCATCAAATGGATGTTAAAACGGCTTTTCTAAATGGTAAATTTGATGAAGAAATATATATGAAACAGCTGAGCAATTTTGTTATTCCTAGGCAAGAAAAGAAGGTGTATAGACTTGTTAAATCCTTATATTGATTAAAACAAGCTCCTAAGCAATGGCATATAAAATTTGATAATGTCATGTTATCAATGTTGGGAATTATTTATACTAGATATGAATCAAATTCATGAAAATATTGCAGAAGATATAATACAAAATTCCCAGATATCCAAGATCCTTAGGAACAAATTCATTAAATCTCAAATAAAATCTAATTTTATTCATACCTGAGTCCTTTATCGATGTAGATGAGGATGAAGCCGGTTAATCCTTTTCCACTAGCCGTCCACGTGTCCGGCCTCTAACGGTGATCCATGCGAAGAAGAAGGGATGAAGACCTCCAAGGTATGAAGATGATACTACATGATAGAGAGAGGGGTGCTAGCGCCTCTTGAATCCCTTTACAGAAATACAAAAGATATTTTGAAGAAAGATTTAATCTTTTTCTTCTCATACTCTTCATTCTTAGCAGGAAGGAACTATATTTATAAGTTGAAAATGAGACGTTCCAAAGAGGAAGAGACCTCTCTTCATGGTAAGAAACTCCCATCATTATGGTAAGAAACTCCTCCCATCTTCATGGTAAGAAACTCCCATCTTCATGGTAAGAAACTCCTCCCATCTTCATGGTAAGAAACTCCCATCTTTAGGTAAGAAACTCTCATATTCATGGTAAGTTTAATCCAAGTGTCACAATCTCAGCCTTTGAAATTAGGAGTTGGTTATCCCATAACTACATGCCCTAATTTGTATGTGTTCATCATCGAACCGTAGAGATTCATCATGCCTCATCCCATGGGCATGATTCCATTTTCACATGGCTGAGATTGAACATCCATACCTGAATAATCAAAGCCATCCATCACATCGATCAAGTCACATATCGGCATCCAATTATTTGTTCATCATATGTACAAATAATTTATCCTTAACATTCCTTTTATTATAATGGATCATATCCATTACTATTATATCTTCTTTAAATTGGGTCTCACCCAATTATTTAATTGATCATTTTATTTGAATTAAATTTAATTTAATTCTCATTTTAATTCATCCAAAATTTTTCTTAATGCGTGTGACCCATTAGGCCCTTTAATATGTTGGCAATAATGATGTCCTAATCATAGACCCTAGGAATGATTGGACAACTCTTTGTCCAAGGCAACAACATGATTATAGATCATGAGAGGCCTCTAGCAAAGCATCATGACCACCCAACTGCCAAAGGTTTTATTGATGTGACCATCAATATCTGTCCATGAACGGTTACCGTATGATAAAATCCTTTCGACACATATCCTAGATCAATCAATGGTATGGAATGTGTCAACCCTGTAATTGATCTTTGTTTACTTGATCTTAGGAAAAATTGACTCATATGAATTAGAACTTCGAAACCATTTTGAATTCCAACTCAACCATGCAAGGATTTAATAATCAATTTAATCCATCAAATGGCCATTGGATATAACCCTTTCTATCGAGGGAGACGAATCCTTTCTTGATCAAACATCATCTTTATGTGCTTCATGTCATACCCAACCGACACCATATTTGCCACCCATGGCTAGAGCGATGTTTGGATGTCGTCAAAATATGACATTCCACACATGAGATGCAATAAAGATTTCAAGTCAAAGGATCACTCACACCACCGTCATTAGAGATCAACCATCGACACTATATAGAATATCCATATGGGATCTCTGTACGGGTCATCCAATGCATCGTTACAATAACGAGCATCCACACACCTATCCAAGTATCTTCATACTTCAGCTTGTGAAATCAGCTGCTCACCCCAAGGGTAAGGATATGCAATGTGTGCTAGTCTCACGATGTTCGATGGTGTCCAGTTCCATCTACACATCGACTAGGGAAGTTTAAAGAATCGAACCATAACATGCAATTTGAATCTCACAATTTGTAATCTCTATTACAAATTTCATATGCACGGTTCACATTCTTTTGGACTTTATCTCACAGACAAATATATCAAATATATTATAAAAGATATCTGGATAGATAAAGAAACCATTTTATTTGATTTGTATTCGTAGAATGTATATAGCATCCAATCCGATTGGATCTAGGGCATACACTAACAATCTCCCACTTGCACTAGAGCCATTCACCCATGTATTTAATACCGAGTGACTTAACATGATTATCATGCTTCTGCTGCGGTATGGCTTTAGTGAGCGTATCAGCTACATTATCCTCAGTGAAGACTCGTTCTATTTTTACATTATTTCTACCAATAATCTCTCTAATTATATGGTATCTCCTGAGTACATGTTTGGATCTCTGATGAGACTTTGGTTCCTTAGCTTGCGCAATAGCTTCATTGTTGTCACAATACAAGTATACTAGATCAGCAATGCTTGGAATCACACCAAGTTCAGTGATGAACTTTTTGATCCAAACCGCTTCTTTGGTTGCATCTGATGCTGCGATGTACTCGGCTTCAGTCATAGAGTCGGTAGTCGTCTCCTGCTTGGAACTTTTCCAGCTGATTGCACCGCCATTGAGTGTAAAGATATAGCCTGATTGAGATTTATAATCATCTTTATCAGACTGAAAACTAGGATTCGTATAACCCTAAATTATTATTTTGGGTCCTCCATAAACCAAGAACATATCCTTAGTCCTTCGTAAGTACTTAAGGAATTCTTGACGGCCATCAAATGTTTCTCACCAGGGTTTGCCTGGTATCTACTAGTGATACTCAATGCATAAGAAAAATCAAGTCTCGTACATAGCATCATATACATGATGGATCCGATTGCTGAGGCATATGGAATCCTATTCATGTGCTCTCTCTCCATTTGGGTCTTAGGACTCATGTCCTTGGAGAGATGTATCCCATGCGATACCGGCAGGAATCCCTTCTTGGATTCCTCCATGCTAAACCATTTTAGCACTTTATCTATGTACGTTGATTGGGACAATCCAAGCAACCTCCTAAATCTATCTCTATAGATCTTAATACCCAGTATGTAGGCTGCTTCTCCCAAATCTTTCATGGAGAACTTGTTGGACAATCATTCCTTCACTTCTTGCAGCAAGGATACATTGTTTCCTATCAATAATATGTCATCTATATAATATCTGGAAAACAATAACACTCCCACTAACCTTCTTATACACACATGGATCATCCTCATTTTAATAAAATCAAACTTTTTGATTGTTTCATCAAAACGGATATTCCAACTTCTAGAGTCTTGCTTAAGTCCATAAATGGACCTTTGTAGCTTGCATACCTTTTGAGAATCAATGGATTCAAAACCCTCAGGTTGTATCATATACACATCCTCCACTAAATCACCATTTAGGAAGGCGGTCTTGACATCCATTTGCCATATCTCATAATCGTAATAGGCTACAATCGCAAGCAAAATCCTTATAGACTTAAGCATGGCTACGGACGAAAAGGTTTCATCAAAGTCAACACCTTGCCTTTGCTTGTAACCTTTTGCAACTAGCCTCACCTTATAGGTAATCACATTACCATCCATGTCTGTCTTCTTCTTGAAGACCCATTTGCACCCAATGGGTTTTATTCCTTCAGGTGGATCAACCAAAGTCCATACTTGGTTGTCGTACATGGAGTCCATTTCAGACTTCATGGCTTCAAGCCATCTCTTGGAGTTAATGTCACATATTGCTTCCTCGTAGTTAGTAGGTTCATCTTCTATAAGAAATCTATATCTCTCATGAATATGATGTGTTCTACTAGACCTACGTAACTGATGTATACTTGGAGCTACCTATGGCTCCACCATATCTGATAGAGGCTCACGTAAATATTGCTTGAATGTGAGTTGAGTCTCCTGCTCAACTCCCACTACATTTGACATTTGCTTCATGTCATCTAATCGGTCTGTGTAAATTTGTGGTTCTTGAGTTTCACTAATCTCAATATTTCTTCCACTGTCGTTTCTTAGAAAAATCTCATTCTCTAGGAATATGGCATGCCTTGAGACAAAAACCTTTTGCTCGAGTGGATGGTAGAAGTAGTATCCTTTTGTTTCTTTAGGATATCCCATAAAATTACACTTGTCGGATCTAGCTCCCAGCTTGTCTGACTCATTACACTTTACATAAGCGTAGCAACCCCAAATCCTTAGATGACTAAGGGTTGGTTTCTTTCCACACTATATCTCATAGGGAGTGGAACTGATCGACTTAGATGGAACTCGGTTTAGAGTGTATTCGGCTGTGTATAGGGCATAACCCCAAAACATTTTTGGAAGATTTGCAAGGCTCATCATTGATCGCACCATATCTAATAATGTGTGATTTCTCCTTTCTGATACACCATTATGTTGTGACATACCAGGAGGAGTCCACTGAGAGAGAATCTCATTCTCTTTCAAATATTCTAAGAACTCATGGCTTAAGTATTCCCCACCTCGATCTGATCGAAGTATCTTAATACTTTTGCCACTTTGTTTTTCTACCTCGAATCTGAATTCTTTAAATTTTTCAAAGGCTTCAGATTTGTGCTTCATCAGATATACATAACCATACCTGCTATGGTCATCTATAAATGTAATGAAGTAAGAAAAACCTTCTATTGCTTGAATATTAATGGGACCACATACATCTGAATGTACTAGTCCTAAACATTCAGTTGCTCGCTCACCCCTTTTAGTAAAGGATGACTTAGTCATTTTACCACGTAAGCATGACTCACATTCCTCAAACGATTCTCAATCGAATGAGCCCAAGTAGCCATCCTTATGTAACTTGGTTAAACGTGTTTCATTTACATGGCCTAAACGACAGTGCCATAGGAATGAGTTCTTAGAATTATTTGATTTAAATTCTTAGTTTTTATATTGAGAATAGGGCATTGTAAATTCAAAACATAAATCCCGTTGAACATTTCAGCAAAACCAAAGAACATTTCATTTTAAAATTGAAATTCCTTTATTTCCAATTTCAAATGTATATCTATCATTTACAAGACATGAAACGGAAATAATGTTCTTTGTTATGTTTGGAACATAGTAACAATTATTAAGCTCCATTACAAGCCCAGTGGGCAAAGACAAAGAACAAGATCCTATAGCTAAAGCAGCAACCTTTGCTCCATTTCCCATGTACAGGATCACTTCATCTTTTTCCAGCTTTCTACTACTTTTATCATCTGCATATTAATACAAATATGAGATCCACAACCGGTATCCAATACCCAAGTGGAATAAGAAGTAACAGAAGAAAACATCTCAATCATAAATATACCTGATGTAAAAACATCTATATGTTTCTCTTCTTTCAGGCTAGCCAGATAAGCCTTGCAGTTTCGCTTCTAGTGCTCTTCCTTGCCACAGAAGTGACACTTCCCCTTGGCTACTTTGTTTTTCTTAATGCCCTTATTTGGTTTAGTCGTCTTGGCCTTTTGGACCTTATTCTTCTTTGGCCGCTTCTTACGAGCGCCAGAAGACTCCACGACCATAACCTACTCCTTTTCTTTCTTAATGTTGGGCTCGGCATTTGTCAGCATATTCGCGAGCTCAGGTAGAGATGTCTCTAGCTTGTTCATATTGAAATTAAGAACAAACTACAAATAGCTGGGAGGTAATGACTGTAGAACCAAGTCAATACTTAGTTCATGATCCATCACAAAACCCAATCATGCCAACTTCTCAATCAGATTGATCATTTTTAGTACGTGGGCACCCACTGATGAATCCTCAGTCATTTTGCACTGAAACAGCTCTTTAGAAGTTTGAAACCTCTCATATCGAGATTGTGCACCAAACAACTCTTGTAAGTGCATCAAAATCTCCTAAGCATTCATATGCTCATGCTGTTTCTGAAGATCAGATAACATTGAGGCCAACATCAAACATGTGGCCATGTCTTCAACATCTTTATACCGGTTGTATGCCACATGAACCTCAGTCGGAGCATCCGCTGGTGGGACCTCCAGTGCAACCTCATCTAGGACAAAAAGAATTTTCTTAGATCAAAGAACGATCCTTACATTCTTTAGCCAATCAGGGAAGTTGAGTCCAGTCAATTTGTTGGATTCTAAAATATTCCTAAGGTTGATGTTTACACTCATGGTTTCTCTGATAACCTATATAAAATTAGAACGAGTCAATTATTATGAATACTAATCACCAACTTAATATGGTAATTCTAGATGTTTAATTAAGTTAGTTTCTCCCACTATTTTATCAAGGTTAATAGCCCTCTCTATTAATCTGGAGAAATTGGCATTCAATTTCCTTAGTGGGCTAGGATCCTCATTTGAATTACCTTGACCTTGGCTTTGGTACAACAAATCTCGGTAAGCCAAATTTGGTAGATTATCATCAATCATATCTAATGTGACTCCTAGATCATTTAGGAGACATTGCCTTATCAATCACATCCATATGTGATCACCCTAAAGTTTGCCTCTAGATTAGACTGACCCTGACTTTGACCAATTATGCCAGCTAATCTAGTTAAGTCAACCCATTGTTCCACAATCAACTCCTCATAAGTACATTCGACCTCGGCTTTGGCATGACAAATCTCATGACCTAATCATTTTGTATCATGTGAACAATGGAAGGCTTATGACTTAATATTCATGGAGGAATTTAGCGCATATAGGTCCCATCTACATCTACAATATTTGTACTATGTTAGGTTACATATCCTATATGTATATTTTAGATTAATCTCAATTAACCTTAATATCATAAGATCCAATCTATGATTGGGACTCCTAATCAAATTAGGATCCTGATCACTATCTAATTTAGGAACCCTAATCATGTGACCAAATCAATTGCTACCATCCTGATCAACCTTAATTGATTTAATCAATTAAGAGCTTTCCCTAACAATGGCCAGATCAGCTGATCAATAGGGTCCTATTTAGCATACCCTTCGATCCCATTGAATGGGTTTTCCCAGGCAGCGAACGGAGCAATTAAAAATCATGATCAAACCTTTCTAGACACCAATGTAGTTAAGCCCAATTGATTAGATCAATTATGGGATCATAGGATCAAACAATGACATGGTTAAGTCTAAGTTTCCTAAATATTTATCATCTATTACATTTTATGATAACTTTAGATAGTGATCTAGCTAGGGTATTATGATAAGAATTCTTAATTTAAATTTTAAAATTTTCTTATCATTTATTACATGTTATGACATGTTGGTATCACATCCCATATAAATCCTAATGTCTCTAACAAACCCTAAAGTTTTCAATGTTCATTATCATAAGAATATTAGATCTTAATCATATCAATCATCATGCTAAAATTAAATCCTAAACATGATTTCTAGGATTTCAGCATATAGTATCTATCATGCATAAATAATAATTACTATTTTAACATGACACATATATGATTAATTATTGTTTATTATCATATAATAAACCTTTTCCTCTATATTTCAAAGTACTCTATTTGAACATGATAATGAATATGCATAAATCTAAATAATTTTGTTTATCATCAAATAATAAATATTTTATTATATTTTAGATTTATTATCAACATATGAAAACTCATCATGATTTTAAGCATAATAAATAATTATATTATCAATCATATTGACTCAAGTATTCTATCAGATTAATGAATCTATAGCCTAAGGGGGCTCTGATACCACTGCTGGGAATTATTTATACTATATGAATCAAATTCATGGAAACATTGCGGAAGATATAATACAAAATTCCCAGATGCCCAGAATCCTTAGGAACAAATTCATTAAATCTCAAATAAAATCTAATTTTATTCATACCTGAGTCCTTTATCGATGTAGATGAGGATGAAGCCAGTTAATCCTTTGCCATTAGCCGTCCATGTGTCCGGCCTCTAATGGTGATCCATGCTGAGAAGAAGGGATGAAGACCTCCAAGGTATGAAGATGACACTACGGGAGAGAGAGAGAGGGTGCTAGCGCCTCTTGAATCCCTTTACAGAAATACAGAAGTTATTTTGAAGAAAGATCTAATCATTTTCTTCTCATGCTTTTCTTTCTTAGTAGGAAGGAACTATTTATAAGTTGAAAATGAGACGTTCCAAAGAGGAAGAGACCTCTCTTCATGGTAAGAAACTCCCATCTTCATGATAAGAAACTCCTCCCATCTTCATGGTAAGAAACTCCCATCTTCATGGTAAGAAACCCGTTCCATATTCATGGTAAGAAACTCCCATCTTCATGATAAGAAACTCTTATATTCATAGTAAGATTAATCCAAGTGTCACAATCTCAGCCTTTGAAATTAGGAGTTGGTTATCCCATAACTACATGCCCTAATTTGTACGTGTTCATCATCGAACCGTAGAGATTCATCATGCCTCATCCCATGGGCATAATTTCATCTTCACATGGCTAAGATTGAACATCCATACCTGAATAATTAGAGCCATCCATCACATGGATGAAGTCACATATCGGCATCCAATTATTTGTTCATCATATGTATAAATAATTTCTCCTTAACATTCCTTCTATTATAATGGATCATATCTATTATTATTATATCTTCTTTAATTTGAGTCTCACCCAATTATTTAATTGATCATTTTATCTGAATTAAATCTAATTTAATTCTCATTTTAATTCATCCAAAATTTCCTTAATGCGTGTGACCCATTAGGTCCTTTAACATGTTGGCAATAACCATGTCCTAATCATAGACCCTAGGAATGATTGGACAACTCTTTGTCCAAGTCAACAACATGATTATAGATCATGAGAGGCCTCTAGCAAAGCATCATGACCACCCAATTGCCAAAGGTTTTGTTGACGTGACCATCAACACCTGTCCATGAACGGTTACCATATGATCAAATCCTTTCGTCACATATTCCAGATCAATCAGTGGTATGGAATGTGTCAACCCTGTAATTGATCTTTGTTTACTTGATCTCAGAAAAAATTGACTCATATGAATTAGAACTTTGAAACCATTTCGAATTCCAACTCAACCTTGCAAGGATTTAATAATTAATTTAATCCATCAAGTGGCCATGGGATATAACCCTTTCTATCAAGGGAGACGAATCCTTTCTTGATCAAACATCATCTTCATGTGCTTCATGTCATACCCAACCGATACCATATTTGCCATCCATGGCTAGAGCGACGTTTAGATACCGTCAAAGCATAACATTCCACATATGAGATGCAATGAAGATCTCAAGTCAAAGGATCACTCACACCACCGTCATTAGAGATCAACCATCGACACTATATAGAATATCCATATGGGATCTCTGTACGGGTCATCCAATGCATCATTACAATAACGAGCATCCACACACCTATCCAAGTATCTTCATACTTCAGCTTGTGAAATCAGCTGCTCACCCCAAGGGTAAGGATATGCAATGTGTGCTAGTCTCACGATGTTCGATGGTGTCCAGTCCCATCTACACATCGACTAGGGAAGTTTAAAGAATCGAACCATAACATGTAATTTGAATCTCATAATTTGTAATCTCTATTACAAATTCCATATGCACGGTTCATATTCTTTTAGACTTTATCTCACAGAAAAATATATCAAATATATTATAAAAGATATCTGGATAGATAAAGAAACCTTTTTTTTTTTGTATTTATAGAATGTATATAGCATCCAATCCGATTGGATATAGGGCATACACTAACAATTAAATGGATTCAAAATAAATGAATGTGATAAATGTATATATGCCAAAATCATACCTAAAGGGTATGCAATAATCTACTTATATGTAGATGACTTGTTAGTCATAAGTAGTAATACTGAAATGATTAAATAGATAAAGAAAATGTTAGTCAAACATTTCGATATGAAAAATATGGGTATTGCAGTTGTTATACTAGGAATTCAAATCACTAGAACATCTAGGGATGGCAACGGCCCGGGGATGGACCAAGGCAGTCTATATCGGTACCCATCCCTGTTAGGAAAAACATCCCCGTTCCTCACCCCGTTAAGCTATTATAGTTAACGGAGCGGGAACGGGGATACCCGACCGAGCAAACACGGGGTACCCGTTTGCCCATTTACATAAAAAATAAAATTATTTTATTAAATTTATAATTTATTAAAAATTAAAAAAATAAAATTAATTAGGATAAGATAGAATAAACCTCAACAACCAATCGTTGATATTGATACATCTAACATATTAGCTTTAACATCGTAACAAAAGAATGCATTCAAATTTCAAAGCAAAAAATAAAGAGATATCTTTCTTTAGAAATAAAAGAAAAGGATGAGCGTACCAAAGAAAAAAAAAAGGTGTTGGAGGGCGTCGATGAGGCATCGATGAGGCAGCAATTGAAGACGATGGAGTAGATTCAGAACTTCAGAGTTCAGATCAGCGATTGGAGATGATGGAGAGACTTTAGAACTTCAGATCGGCTACATGAAAGAGGAAGAGCAAGAGATGATGCGTGAAAGAAGGCAGAGCAAAATTAGTCATTATATAAAGCTAACGGGGACGGAGATGGGTAAACGGGGATAGGACGGAGAATATCGTTCCCGGACCATTTATCCGTTTAGCCGTTAACGAAAAATCCTTGTTACCCGTTTAACCGTTTAAAATGGAGATTCTCCGACCCGTTAAAAATGGTACCGACCGGGTAAATAGGGAAACAAAAAAAATTGTCATCCCTAAGAACATCTGAAGAAATAATATTATCTTAATCTTATTATATTAAGAAAATATTAAATAAGTTTAACAAGTATGATCTAGCCCAGTGAAAATACCTGTAGTTGTTAATCTATATTTGGCTAAGTATACTGGAAAACCCATATCTCAGTTGGAATATTCATGTATAATTGGCAGTTTAATGTATGTCATGAATTACACTCGTCCTGACATAGCATATGTTGTCAATAAGTTAAGCAGATTCACTCGAATCCAGGTCCAAGTCATTGGATAGCTCTAATAAGGGTATTAAGATATCTGTGATATACCCTAAGTTATGGATTATATTATTCATGATATCCAGCTATACTAGGAGGATACAGTGATGCAAATTTAATATCTTACACAAAAGACACAAAATCCACTAGTTGATATGTATTCACCTTAGAAGGAGGTATTGTGTCATGGAAATCTTCTAAGCAAACATGTATAGCTTGATCCACTATGGAATCTGAGTTTATTGCTTTAGAAAAGGCTGTTGAAGAAGCAGAATGGCTTCGAAACCTTTTAGAAGATGTTTCATGTTGGTCAAAGCCTGTGTCTACAATATGCATGCATTGTGATAATCAATCAGCGATTTGCAGAGCATAGAATAAGATGTATAATGGTAAGTCTAGACATATATGTCGTAGGCATAATTCCATTAAGTAGTTACTCCAGGTTCCCACTACTTCGAGTCACTTGACACTACCACGTGATCGACTAACCACCTACAGCCGTCACGTGACCCACTAACCATCTGTAACTGCACGTGGACACTATTCATAACAGTGCATGCCATACGCGACTAGGCCCACCTGCCACCTGTGATACGGCACCTGGCAGGGGGCTGGCATGGTGGGACACCTCTGACATGCTCAGTATTGGTTGTGACCCGTCTTTGTCAGCCTGGCCATTTGTCCACTATCAAACAACAATGTCTCAGAATTAATCACCTTCCAAAAGCGGAAAAGAGGGATCTTCGAACAGTCATAAGAACCTTTGCTCACAACGAGGGAAAGGATATGAACTCAAGCCCTCTAGCTAGTTTCCTTTAGCTCTTTCTTTACTGTTCCCAAGTTGCTTACTTGAGCATCGGAGGGTCCCCACTAGTGCAATCGATCCCCAAAAACATTCTTGCAGGGACTCTGTTCAGAAGGAAGCTCTTCGTTCGGAAGGAAGCTCTCCGTTTTTCGACGTTCGAGGAGCGCAACTTGGAGGCAATAGATTGGCACGCCAGGTAGGGGGAAGAGAGAAAGGTAGTAAGCTTCAAACCAGCCAGCTACAGACTCTTTCCAAAGCAATCAAGAAGATGGTGGTGATGCACGCACAAGAGGTTTCTACCAGCTGTGCCGAAGGGCATCGCCAGGGAGCTGAGAAATTAGAGGTCGGTCTCCTCGCTCCCCAGGTCAGCGTTTCTGCACAGCCACCGCCACCTTCACCGCAGCAGGATGATCGAATCGCCACCCTGGCTATGCAAGTCCAATAACTTGTAGCAATGGTTCAGGTGCTGCAGCAGCAGCCAGCGACCACACCGCAGCACCTGGAACCACCCTCATCGGTCCTGGCGATGGTCCAGCCTAGCCAGCAGTCCATCAACGAAAGATCTCCTCTTTGGGAGGCCCGCCGTCGCCACGCCTCGCCTAGGCATCACCGCCGGGAGGCTTCCAAGAGGCCCCAGTCTCCCTTTCGCCATGACAGCGCTTCTTCCAAGCGGCGGCATGGGAAGGATATAGAGCGCACACGTCCACATCAGTGCCACCCCTCCCAATCCTTGGGATCTTTGAGGGAGGGGTCCTTCGACGGCCGAATTGCTCACCGGGCCAAGCAACGGCTAGACGAGTACAACCAGCGACTGAAAGAGCTCAGCCATAAGATCACCAACCCACCGGAGACATATTACGACAGTCGTCCTCCATTGTCCCGCCGCATCATGGAGGAACCGATCTCAACCCGGTTTTGCCTCACTCAACTAGACCTGTACGATAGTACCACCGATCCTCTGGACCATCTGAAGAGCCAAAAGGTCCTCATGCAGGTCTAAGGGGCGACCAACTCCCTTCTCTGTATCGCCTTTCCCGCCACCCTGCCAAAGGCGGCCCGAGCTTGGTACTCCTACTTGCCGCCGCACAGCATCAACTTCTTCCGGTAGTTGGAGAGGGCCTTCCTAACGCACTTCGATGCATGCTGAAAGATTCCATGGGTGGCAGACAGTCTGTTCACCATCCAGCAGAGGGGCAACGAGTCATTCAGAGATTTCATAGCCTGGTTCAAGGAGGTCGCGCTCAAAATCTACAACCTCGAGGACTCAGTACCACTCTGGCCTTGAAACGAGGGCTCCGCTCATCCTGCTTTGCCTATTCCCTCGACAAGAAGCCCCCTGATTCTTACGCCGAGTTGCTGAGCCAGGTACAGAAGTACATCCACACTGACAAGGCCAACTCTTTTCGGTGCGAGACAAACGGGGGTTCCAACAAGATGCAAGCCCGTTCCGAGCTTGCTGAGGCTCGACTCAGGAGGCCTAAGCCTACCTATCGATCGGATAACCGTCCGCTAGCACTCACCCCCAGGGAGGGACCCTTTACCCCTTTGCTCGTCCCAATATCTCACATCCTGATGGAAATCAAGAGCGAGTCGTATCTCCAGTGCCCTCCTCCCATGAAACCAAGGACCTCTGCAACAAAAATTTCTACTGTCGTTTCTACCGGGACCATGGCCACAACACAGAAGACTATCGCCAGTTGAAGAAGGCGATTGAGGATCTCATTTAGCGTGGCCAGTTAGGAAAGTTCGTCCAGCAGGAGAACCCAAATGCACCTGGCCCATCTGCACCTCCGCCTCCCTAAGTCAGCATTGATAAAGTCTCGACCGAAAAGACTATGGCTATGATTTTCTGGAGGGTAGGCAGCACTTCCAAAAGGCCATAAGGGAATGAGGGGCTAGATTCTGTAATTTTCTTTTTTAAAAGGGACCTAAAGAGGATAGTTAATGACAATGATGATAGCATCGTCGTATCAATGACGATTGCGAAACACCCTATAAAGAGAATCTTGGTTGACAGTGGAAGTTCGGTCGATGTTCTTAGTTATGATTCCGGGTGACCGGCAGGGCCTCCTCTGTGGCCTCGATGCTCGAAGCCTCCAAATGCTCTGCATATGTTCTTCCTAGGGTCCCGTTGACCAAAGTGGCCAAACGGGATAATGCATCAGTTATGACGTTGTCACCCCTGGAAATGTAACTGACACGAAAGCAGGCAAAAAGGGAGGCCTGGGATTGGACCTTACTTAGGTAATGGGACATGATAGGATCTCGGGCCTAGTACTCTCCAGCAACCTGTTCGGAGACAAGTTGAGAGTCGGTGAAGGCTCTGAGATACTTTGCTCCGAGCTCCTTGGCCAGCTTCATTCCCGCTAACAAGGGTTCATACTCCACTTGATTCTTGGTGACGGGAAAAAAGAAACGGAGGGCGTACTCCACCGCCTCTCCCTCTAGGCTTGCTAGGATGATCTCGGCTCCACTCCCTTAGGAATTAGATGCGCCATCCACATGAAGGATCCAATCCTCTCCTCCTGCCTCGGCCATCATGTTTGAGGACTCCGAGTGGATTCCTTCGACTGCTCCTCGGCCCATGTGCACTCGATCAGGAAGTCAGCTAACACCTGGGACTTCATCGTTGACCTTGGTTGGAAGGACAAGTCGATCTTCCCCAACTTGATGGTCCACTTTGCCAGCCGACCAGAGGTGTCAGGATGGGACAGGGTCGTTCTGAGTGGTGGGTCCGTAAGCACCACGATAGGGTGGGCTTGGAAGTAAGGCCTGAAATGCTGAGCATAGATAATCAAAGCAAAAATGATCTTTTCGGTCTTGAAATACTTAGTCTTCACATCATAAAGCACCTTGCTGGTATAATAAATCGGCCTCTGTGTTTCGTCGGCGTCCATGCGAACGAGCACGGAGTTGACCGCCTTGGGAGAAGCTGCGAGGTAGAAGAAGAGCTCCTCTCCGCCGTGCGGCTTGGACAGCAATGGTAGGGAGGATAGGAACTCCTTTAGCTCCTCGAAGGCCTTCTAACACTCCTCCGTCCACTCGAAGCCGTTAACCTTGCGTAGTGCTTTGAAGAAGGACAGGCATCTCTCTGCTGACTTGGACAGAAAACGGCTTAGAGCTGCCATTCTCCCGATCAAACGTTGCACCTCCTTCTTGTTAGTTGGGGGCTTCATGTCAAGGATGGCTCGGATCTTGTCGAGGTTCGCCTCGATCCCCCGCTGCATCACCATGAAGCCTAGGAACTTGCCAGCTGTAACCCCGAAGGCGTACTTGCAGGGATTCAGCCTCCACCCTTGATAAGAGACCAGCGGCCACCGGGCGACCCCTGGCGGGGGCCCGACCAATGATTCGCTGCTGGGACAGAGGAACGAGGTCTTCGGAGGAAGGAGAAGAAGAGGACCAGGAAGGTGGAGGAGATGGGGAGGCTTGCTGATGCGAGGATGAAAATTGATCCTCGGAAGGGACAGATGGAGACCAAGATGGAGAAGAGGCCATGGGAGAGAAGCTCAGGATGATCGGAGGGACTAACCTGGATGAAGGGGGGAAGAACAGCGAGAACAGTGGGATTCAGATAAGGCTCGGACAGGGTGAGAGCTCGGGGACGAAGACGAAGATCTCAGAAGCAGAATATCAAGTTCAGAGCTTTCCTCTGGCTATACACCAGCTTCAAATCGTCCTGCCTAGTCCAGCTAACCATGTGGATGCCCACCATAGGCGATGATGCCTCGACAGGCATCCGACACGCGGAACACTCCGCCTTCAACCAATCGCGAAGCTTCGGTGACGTCAACATTATGATGGCAATGATGACGGTTGTTTTTTCATAGGTTTCGAAAGGACTCCCCCATTTCAAGAAGGGTTCCCATAGATCTAACGATTGATATGGGCGATAGCACTGCGACATCCCAAGTCACTTGCGCTAAGAAATCGCTATCCCCAAGGATACGCGTCCCTTCATGATTGACGACACACCGGGATAAGCCATCTGGGAGTCTTTACGCCCCTTTTGCCAGGCAAGGAGTGGGCCGACATCGTCTCAGGAGCGAGGGGCATTTGATGTGGCTGATCGAGCCGCATTAGGGTTGACCAGAGAAGCAACTGACGAACCCCCAACCTCGGCCTCCGAGGCTCCCTCGACCTCGGCCTCCAAGACCCCCTCGGCCTCGGACCTCGGGTCCCCTCAGCCTCGGACCCAACGTCCCCTCAGCCTCGGACTCCAGGTCTCCTCGGCCTCGAACTCTAGGTCCCCACTACCTCAAGCCGCCTGACCACGTGTTTCACTAACCACCTGTAGCCGCCATATGGTCCACTAACCGTCTGCAACTGTGCGTGGCCACTATCCGTAACGGTGCATGCCTGATGCGACTAAGCTCATCTGCCACCTATGGCGCCGCGCCTGGCAAGGGGCTGGCAGGGTGGAATACCTCTGACATGCTCAGTGTCAGTTGCGACCCATCTTTATCAACCTGGCCACCTGTCTACTACCAAATAACAACGTCTTGAAATTAACCACCTTTCAAAAGTAAAAAAGAGGGATCTTCGAACAGGTATAAGATCCTTCGCTCACAATGAGGGAAAGGATCTGAACCCAAGCTTGCTAGCTATTTTCCTTTAGCTCTTTCTTCACTGTTTCGAGTTAATTACTTGAGCGTCGGAGGATCCCCACCAGTATAATCTGTCCTCGAAACTTTCTTGCAAGGATTCTATTTGGAAGGAGGCTCTCCGTTTTTCGACGTTCAAGGAGCGTAACTTGACAGCAATAGATACTAGCACCAATCTTCATCTAAGCTTCATATGATATCTAGTAGAAAAGAGCCGCAAAGAATTGGATAACTTGCATCCAAGCTCAGTCCTAATAAAGTTAACATATAGGGCCATGGATGACATAAGCACCCTTGCATATATTAGATTCTTTGTTGCCATCAAAATTCATCTCTCAAGGGAGTAAATGAGCATGGAATGATGCATTGATTATACAATGGAAACCATATGTTTCCTTTCTTATGAAACAAATGTTTCAATTTATGTTTGGAGAGAGGCATTTCAAATAGTAATATTTTGAAGAATGCTGATTAAAAAATCTATCATTCCCGCTTCCTAGATAAAGTATACAATATAAGTTATGGGATGGCGAGTTAGTTTAGAAGTCGTTCATATATCCTTATTTATTTTATTATTATTTTAATGGAAAAAAAAGTTAAAGCTAGAATAAACATGTAAATATTATTTCTTGCATGTTTATAATATTTATATTATTTTTTCATATTTATTTTTAAAATATTTATATTATTTTGCATTATTTTTTTTATTTTTTATTATTCTATTTAATGATATTAAAGAAAATACGAATATTTTTTATCTAAATAAAATCATTGCAAAATTGTTTGCCCTCTCGCAAGTGAATTCATAGCTCCATTGGTCGGTAAGCGTTAGGATAAAAGGTATATTTATAAATGAGTGGCTTAATATATCATAAGGTCATCATCTAAAGCTAGCAAGAAACATGAGGTTTATTTTTTTAAAAGAAAAGTCTTGTCTCACGGTGATGATGTGATGCGAAGGTCTTTTTTTTATCATACTTTTTTTTTTTTTTTTTCAAGTTGATCAGCTGTAGCCCACCTTTCTTTTTCTGAAGGATACGATTTTGTGGACCGATCTTTGATGCTTTATGCATCAAGCATGCAGATTGATCGTAGGTTTGTGTCATCGCACGTACTGCAGCCCAAGGATTGATAAAAGCGTGCGGATTGATGCATGCTTTGTGGATGGAAGGCCGGTGCGTAAAGACTTTTCGTTTTCTGATATCCAATAGGCGAGTCAGGCCAACTAGGAACAGTGGAACACTTGGTCATGCTAGGGTCCAGGTGTGCACTATTTTTCTCAGAAGAAAATTATCCTATAAAGCGAAGAGACCGAACATAAAGGCGGAAATAGCTCCATAGGTGATGTGATGATAATGGAGGAATTCGACACGAGTGGGTTAGAACGAGGCTCTTGAGCTGAACTGACCACGCCCCACACCAATAATAGATACACAAACTACTAATGATTCACACCTGCAGGCAGAAGGGGGTCCGTCAAGGGAGTTGGGGAAGAAGAAGCGGTCCTTCTCCAGCCACAACCAACTCCATTTAACCAATTCCAGCGAGAGAGCACCAAATACGTCAGCCCAGAAGAGAAGAAGCCATAGAACCATCCAATGTTGTAGATAAAGACGAAGGCCGCCGGAGTGAACTCGAGCACCCCCAGCTTGTGAAGAAAGCCCGGCACTGTCGGCAGCAGGCTTACCACAACCGTTACCATCGCCGCCACGTTGTACCCGTGGCGGTAGTAGTAGGCCCCGTCGGGGCTAGCGGAGTAGAGCTCGTCGACGTCAAGGATCGTGCGGCGGAGGACGTAGTAGTCGGACAGGAGGACGCCGGTAAGGGGCCCCATTATGGCGGAGCAACCGACAAGCCACGTGTAGAGGAAGCTGTCGGGTGAACTGTATACCCTCCACGGCTGGAAGGCGATGCCTACGAGCGCGGTGAGGAGCGCGCCGGACTTGAAGTTGAACGTGGAGGGGCTGAGGCTGACCAAGGCGTTGGCCGGAGCAACGACGTTTGCTGGGATGTTGGTGGTCGAGATAGCAAGGGTGATGCCAGGGATGGCGAGAATTTTGGCGACAACGCCGTCGATATGGCTGACGAGCTTGATGGGGTCGGAGATGAGCCCGCCGAAGATAGTTTCGGTGGCGGAGGTGACGGCGAGGCCGACGAAGGCGAAGGAGCCCATGAAGAGGGGGAGCCCCAGTTGACCGAGAACCTGGTCGGCCTGGCTCCGGGCATAGCGCGAGAAGTCGGAGATGCTCAGCGCCATGTTTGCCCAGGTGCCGACATTGGCGGTGAGGGAGGGGAAGAAGAGGACCCAGAACTGGGGCCAGGTGAGCCGCGGGGGCTGGGACAGCATGGGGCCGAAGCCGCCGGCCCGGACGTAGGCCCAGACGAGAAGGAGACCGACGAGGAAGATCAGGACCGGCGCCGAGTATTTCTCGAGTTGGCGGATACCCCTTACTCCTCTCCATACGACGGCCAACTGGACGAGACAGAAGAGAAGGAAGCAAGCGAGCTCCAAGGGGGAAGTGGCGAGCCAGTGAAGGGGACGGGAAAAAGAGGAAGAGTGGAGGGATGAGGGGAGGAGGAGAAAGAGGGCCTGGCCGCCGATCCAGGACTCGATGCCGAACCAACCGCAGGCGACGAGGGCGCGTAGGAGGGCGGGGACGTGGGAGCCGCGGACGCCGAAGGCGGCGCGGGCGAGGACGGGGAAGGGGACGCCGTAGCGGGTGCCGGGGGCAGCGGCGAGGAGGAGGGGGAGGAGGATGATGGCCTCGGCGGCGACGACGACGGCGATGCCCTGCCACCAGGCCATGCCCTCCTCCACCAGGCTGCCGGCGATGTAGTAGGACGGCACGCTGGTTACCAGCCCCACCCAGAGGCTGGCCATGTCCCACGCCGTGGCCGTGCGCTGGTGGTGGGGTACCGGCCGGATATCACGGTTGCCGGCCGCCTGATTTCCCGGCTCTCCTGTTCCGGCAGTCATGATGGCCGGCCGCGAGAGGGATTGGACAAAACTAGGGGAGGAAGGCGAGGAAGTGATGCGTTGGGGGTTGTGTTATGACTTATTGCGCGGGACCCGGAATGGTTAACCTCGTCTGTTTGGATGGAAGGGAATGGAGGGGGAGGGAAAGGGAAAGAAGGTAAAAGATTAAGTTATTTTATTTGAAAGAAGGTAAAAAAGAGGGAGAAAAGAATGGGAGTAATCGGTTCTTCTTTTTTTTTTCAGCAAGCATAAATTTATTAACCCCAAATTGGAAGCTAAGCGGAAGGAAAAAAGTTAAAGGCATACTTTATGGAAAGACTAAAATACCTCTTTATTTTCTATTCTTTATTCTTTTACTTCCGGTTTATTTTTTATTTTGAAGGGATATAATTATCACATAACTCTTCCCCTTCTTTTTCCCTCTCTCTATACAAACAAAATAATTGATATTACCCTTCCTTTCCCTTTCATCCTTTCCAAACAAAAGAAGAAGAGCAACCATTCCTTCCCCTTCCTTTCCCTTCTATCCCTTTCCTTCTTTTTACTTTCTCTTTCCTTCCCTTCCAAAGATCCAAACAAAGCCATAAGTTAGAACTAGAAAGGATTAGTAACAGGTTATTTGGCTCGTTTGGCTTCATAATTTTGATGGGAACGGATGCTGTTGACCTTGATCCGGTTTCTCTTTATCTCTCTCGCATACTATTGCACAAGATTTAGGTGGAGACTTGATCAGCTACAAAGAAGCGAGAGAAATATTTTAAAAAAAATTAATAAAAGGCTCTGATGGGTCTAGTTGACCCCATGGGCCACAATGACAGCATCCGAACTTGGCAACTCGACCTTCCCCAGTCCATCACCTTTTCTCTCTCTATTTCGTCCGGAGCCAGCTTCCCTTTGGCCTTGTATGGCCTCGGCCTTGGGTCTTCCCCTCGGCCTCGTGTGGCCTCAGTCAGCCTCGACCCCAATCGGCCTCGGCTCCAGTCGGCCTCGACCCCAGTCGGCCTCAGCCTCGGCCATGAACAGTGCTCGGCCACCTCAGCCTCAGCCATGAACAGTGCTCGGCCACCTTGGCCATGAACAATGCTCGACCTCGGCCTCGGCCATGAACAATGCTCAGTCACCCCAGCCTCGGCCTCGGCCTGGGCATAAAAGTCGATTTTTACTTCTTTGAGGCAGAGGGTTTTTCTATTGGGCGGCAGTTAAAGGAGCTAGGATGGGAGAAGGTTTATTCTCTTGATGTTCCTACTTATTCTGGTTTAGTTAAGGAGTTTTACCATAATTTGT
Organism: Calamus simplicifolius; assembly: GCA_900491605.1. Taxonomy (NCBI): domain Eukaryota; kingdom Viridiplantae; phylum Streptophyta; class Magnoliopsida; order Arecales; family Arecaceae; genus Calamus; species Calamus simplicifolius. Next base: position 764,023 of record UESW01004461.1, on the reverse strand, counting down.
CGAGAGGAGATGTAGGCTTGTAAGTTTTGTTAGAGGAAAAAGAATTCATTTAACTGCTGAGATATTAGGAAACCTTTTAGAGATTCCTGTTGTTGGACTAATTGCAAATTCCCATAGTGAGAGATCAGGAGCATTATTAAGAATGCTAGGAAGGGAGGTCACAGAATTTGAAGAGGTTAGGGCAAACCAGTTGCCCCTAGAGCTCAGATTATTATATAATATTTGTCATCAGATTTTATTCCCAAAGACAGGTAGATTTGAGTATATCTCAGAGAGAGACATTGTTATCATGGACAATGTTCTGATAGGTAGCCAATAAATTTAGCTGGGATGATGATATGGTATATGGCTGAGGCTGGTAGCAAGAAGAGATCAACTTTGCCTTACGACATGATTTTGACATTAGCATTTCAGAGCCAAGGGGTAGTTATTTCAGATAGTGAACCTATGAAAAACCTTAGACACACAGATTGCTATAGCATTGCCACTGTGCACCGTATGGGGTTCGTGAAGATTAATGAAAATTGGAAAAGGAAGGGACACCTAGAGGACAGGGCAGCTGATACTGGAGCTACTGCACCATCAGAGGCTGGACCATCCATGAGGCATCCTTCACCTGAGCCCAGTAGATCATCACCAGCACTAGCACCTACACCAGCACTTGTATCTGTTTCTGTTCCTACTTCTGGATTTTCTTCAATTCAAATGGAGCAGCTAAAGGAACTCTTTGCTTGTCATGAGGAAAGAATGAAGATTGAATTTGATAATAGACTTATGAGTATAAGAGAGTTGTATTACTCCTTGGAAGATAAAGTAAACAAAATTAAATCATCCTTTGGAACTTCTCCTAAGGCCTTGAAATGTGATTTAATGCAATTTTTTGAGAAGATCAAGGACATTGGAGGAGATTCTAATACATATTCAAAGTGTAATGCGGAGTTATAAGAGAAAGTAACTGTGACAGCATCTTTGGTAGAGAAGTTATTAACTGATTTTATGAAGATACAAAAGGATGGAATGGAGAAGATTTTAGAAGAACTTAAGAGGCTTCTTAGATTTTCTTAGATTTTGATACTTTTTGATGTTATTAGTTTTTTATGTTTAACTTACATTTTGATGTAATTAGACTTTGATATTTAGTTTGCTTCTTGATGTAATAGGAATGATAGTTTGTTATAGTTGAATGATGTAATGAAGCAATTATGTAATGAACATTTTGATACTTAATGAATATCATATTTGATCTTTGAAGCATTGAATTTTAATGAATGAATTTCTTAATTCAGCGTTTGATATTAATTTAAACCTATTTGCACCATCTTAACCTTTTTGTTGATTACAAAAAAGGAAGAGAGAAGAGATATTTATATATGCATAAAGATAAGGGAGAGAAGAGATATTTGTATATGCATGTACAATGGTAAAAGATAATGAAGATAATATATGTTAAATGAACATTTATATCAAAAGGAATTAAGATATGCAGTAAAGTTTCAATAAGCTTAACATATGCACACACATAGGGGGAGCTATCTCATTAAGGGGGAGCTTAACCTTATTTTTAAAATGTTTTATCAATTATGCATTAATTGATTATGCATATACTCAATATTTTTGTCATCATCAAAAAGGAGGAGATTGTTGGAAAAATTATTGATAAATTATTTACCTAATTATTGATTTTGATGGTTAACAAAAACCATGAGTATATTCCTTGTGTTTCTAATAGATTTGATAAGTGTTTCAGGAATTAAGATCAGTTATTTATCCAAATGGTACTTAGAAATCAGTTTTGAATTGAATTTCAATGGAATTTATTTAAGTTCAGAATTTGGAGCTGACACCTAGAACCACTCGAGCCGACTCCAGAGCGTATCGGAACAGTTCAGAATTTTGGCATGGTTCGGAGCCGACACCCGACCTGGCAGAGCCGACTCCAACCTGAGATATAGAGAAACTGTTTTCTGCTTCAAAAGCCGAAGCTGATACATGGATTTCAGGAGCCGACTCTAACCTGATTCACAGAGACTATGTTTTCGGAGCAATTCTTGGAGCCGACACTTCAGAAATCGGAAGCCGACTCCAGTCAGCGGTGAGTCGACACCTTATAAAGTCGGAGCCGACTCCACGTCGAATCGATTTTTTTGCTATTTTTGGGAAGACGATCTAGAGCTGACACATGAAAACTTGGAGCCAACTCCAACCTGTCAAGGACAATTTTTAAAAGTGTCAGATCAGCTCTAACGGATATATTTTTCCACCTAACTCTGAACGAATATATTTTTTTGCGTGGAGAATCATCCGAGGTACATTTCAACGGCTATTTCTCACCTAATATCGGATTGAAAAATCTATAAAAAGGGGGATTCATCCGTTCGACATAAGAGATAGAAAAAGGAAGAAAAAGAGGAAAAATATCGAAAAAATTGAGAGATATATCCAGTAAAAAAGAGAGAGAAAAATCTCTGAGTCCGCATCTATCATTCAAAGAGAGATTCAAGAGAAATCCTAAGCCCTAAAAGTTCAAATTCAGAGGATTCTCAAAGGAGAAGAGAAGAAGAGCAAAAGCCCTATTTCCTCAAAGTTCTCTCCAACAGATTTCGGTCAAGAATCAGAGCTGAAGCTTGATTCAACCATTCAAAAGAGAGGAGGAAAAGAAGAAAAGAAGAAAAAGCTCAAATCCACTTAGTTTCAATCAGGCTTTTCTTACCCTTGTTTATTTGCATTGCATATTTGCTCATTTAAGGAGCTTTACATTGTTGTAAACTTTAAATTGATTTGTTGTTGTCTAATTCAATCGGGGGATTGAATTAGTTGAGGTAGTTTACCTTGGGGACAAGCTAGTTTAGGTTGGGTTAAGGTTTTGTGCTGGTGAACCTGTAAAAACCGGCTAGGTTCGTTGTGACCCAGTGTAAAACAACAAGTTAGAGTTGTGAGCTTATAAAACAACTCAACTGTAATCAGGGGATTATAGTGTGGACCCAAGAGTTGCTTGGGAGTGGACATAGGTGTGGCTAACACCGAACCACTATAAATCTTTGTGTTTGTCGTGCCTTTGACTCTCTCTTTTATCTTCTTCATATTGTGCATAGTAGTTAATAATTCACTTCACTTGTGCACTTTCATTAAGAAATTATTTTTAAAGGGATAAATTTTTTAAAGAACCCAATTCACCCCCCCTCTTGGGTTGCCATCTGGGCCAACATGATGATTAACAAAAGCCATGAGTATATTTCTTGTGTTACTAATGTAATTAACAAGTGTTTCAGGAACTTAGAAAGGTTAAGTTATTCGAATGATATACACAATTAAGTTTGAATCAAATTTTTAATGAAAAATATGTAAGTTCAAAAATTGGAGCCGACACCCACTGTGTCTGGAGCCGACCCCAGGGCGTATCATAACAATTCTATACTTTTGGCATGGTTTAGAGTCGACACATGGTATTCCGGAGCTGACTGTAACCTAAGTTACAGAGAAGTGCTTTCTGCGTCAGTTTTTGGAGCCGACACCTAGAAATTTTAGAGCCGACTCTAACCTGAGAACAGAGAGTATATATTTTGAACATCGTTAGAGTCGACACCCTCGAAAATTAGAGCTGACTCCAGAATGCGTCGAGCCGACACCACAGTTTCTCGAAGCCGACTCCCCAACAGACATTTTGTTACTATTTTTGGAAACCCAACTTAGAGCAACACATGAAAAGTTGGAGAACAGAATTTCAAATCTATCAGAACGGATTCCAACGATAACATTTCTTCACCTAACCTCCAACGGATATATTTCTTTGCGTGAGGAAGAATTCCAAGTACTTTGTAACGACTATTTTTCACCTAATCTTGGATTAAAGAAGATTATAAAAGGGAGTTCGTCCGTTTGAAAAATAGAGAACAAAAAAAACGAAAGAAAACAAAAAATAGAGAGAAAGAAAAAGAGGAAAATCACTGTGCTGCCATCAATAGAGGAGTGATAGAAGAGAAATCTAAAGTCGTTTCAAGATCGAATCCAAAAGATTTCCAAAATTTTGAAGGAAAAGAGAAAGAGCCCTAAATTCTGAACTTCTCTTCAACAAGCTTTGGTCAAGAATCAAAATTCAAATCTGTTTAGCCGATTCAGAAGAGAAGAGGAAAAGAAGAATAGAAGAAAAGTTCAACTTTAAATCACTTCCAAATCAGGCTTTTCTAATCTTGTTTTATTTACATTGCATATTTGCTCATTTGAGGAGCTTTAAATTGCTGTAAACATTTATTTGAATTGTTTGTTGTCTAATTCAATCAGGGGATTGAATTAGTTGAGGTAGTTTACCTTGGGTAAGCTAAGTGTAGCTTACGGTGGGTTGTGTGCTGGTGAACCCATGAAAACCGGCTAGGTTCGTTGTGACCCCGTGTAAAACAACAAGTTTGAGTTATGATCTTGGAAAACAACTTAGCTGTAATCAGATAATTATAGTGTGGACCCAAGAGTTGCTTGGGAGTGAACGTAGGTGTTGGTAACACCGAACCACTATAAATATCTTGTGTTTGTCGTGATTGTCTCTCTCTCTCTTATTGTGCTTTACATTATTGCATCACTTCACTAGTGCACTTAATCCTTGTGAAATTGGTTTTAAGTTTAATTGTTAAATTTTAAAAAGAACCCAATTCACCCTCCTCTCTTGGGTTGTCTGGGCCAACACACCTAAAGTCTATAAATAGGACTCGTTACTTGCATTTCATTCGATCAATCAAATCCCTTTCTTCTCTTAGGCATTTGCATACTCTCCTAAAGAAAGTATAGTATATAGTGCATAGAAAAAGAGAGAAAAGTATTCTTGGTTTAATTTTTTGGTGAATTATAGTGCTGCTTTCACCAGAAGAAGACCGTTGTATCCTGGGAGACAATCGTCACAAACCGTAAGCACCTATGCGGGACAAAATTATCTTAAGGACATAGAGTTAAATTCTAGATTTGGTCTTAATCAAGTAGCAATCTGCATCAACAATCTTAAGATAATTTTTTTTCTTTCTATCATGGAAGTGCTATTGCAGATGGCTACAATGACTGCATCCATTCAAGCCAAGAAACCAAAGAAGTTCTCCAAAACTGACTTCAAGAGGTGGCAACATAAGATGCTATTCTACCTCACCACTCTGAATATGGCCATAGTACTGAATGAAGATCCATCCGTCCTAAAGGAAGGGGAGACCGATAAGCAAGTGGTTGCTGTAGTAGATGCATGGAAGCATTCAGACTTCCTATGCAAGAACTACATCCTCAATGGTTTGGATAATACTCTGTATAATGTGTACAACAGTATTGTTACTGCCAAGGAGTTATGGGCATCCCTGGATAAAAAGTATAAGACAGAGGATGCTAGACATAAGAAGTTTGTGGTCGAAAGGTTTTTAGACTATAAAATGATCGACCACAAAACTATTATGGAGCAAGTCCAAGAGCTTCAGATCATCCTGCATGAGATACATGCAGAAAGAATGTCTCTCAGTGAGCCATTCCAAGTAGTTGCTATCATTGAGAAGCTACCACCATCATGGAAGGACTTCAAGAACTACTTGAAACATAAGCAGAAGGAGATGGGATTTGAAGATCTAATTGTCTGCTTAAGAATCGAAGAAGACAATAAAAGCCATGATAAGAAGATAGGAGGACAACCTATTGAGCCTAAGGCCAACCTCATAGAAGGACAAAGAAACGCAAGTTTCCTGGCGAAGGCTACAAACAGAAGAAGGGAAATCCAAAGAAATTCAAGGGAAAGTGCTTTGTTTGTGGAAAGTAAGGACACAAATCCAAGCACTACTGTTTCAAGGGGAAAGAAAAGAAAGAGGTCAACATTACTGAAACCCTATCCCAAGGAGTATCCGAGATGATGCTGTCAGCTGTTGTGTTTGAAGCGAACATGGTTGACAAAGCTAATAAGTATACATCGACACTGAAGCTACTAGACATGTCTACTCTGATAAAAGTATATTTTCATCATATACTCCTATCAATGGTAGAAATCTGGTTATGAAAAATTCTGCTACATCCAAGATAGAAGGACTTGGCCGCATAGTACTCAAGAGGACATTTGGAAAGGAACTTCTATTGAATGTACTTCATGTTTCAGATATTCAAAGAAATATGGTGTTAGGCTCCCTCCTAAGCAAACATGGCTTTAGGATGATTTTTGAGTCTGACAAATTTGTACTCAATAAGGGGGGATATTTATTGAAAGGGGTTACTTAAATAATGTATTATTTAAGGTAAATGTAATGACTATACACCGTAACCTTGAAATGAATACAAATTCTTCTTCTATTTATATGGTTGACTCTTCTTGTTTATGGCATGATAGATTAGGACATGCAAATTTTAATTCATTACAAAAATTAATGAAATTAGAAATATTACCTAATCATGAAATCGATCCACATTACAAGTGTGAAGTGTGTGTTGAAGCTAAGTTAGCAAAAACACCATTTCCTTTAGTAAAAAAAAATACTAAACCTCTTGACTTAATTCATAGTGATCTATGTGATTTAAAGTCGGATTAAACTCATGAAGGTAAAAAGTATTTTATAACATTTATTGATAATTCAACAAGATACTGCTATGTGCATCTACTAAAGTCTAAAGATGAGGCTTTAGAAATATTTAAATGTTATAAGAATGAAGTTGAAAATCAACTTGGTAAAAAGATTAAGGCTATAAGAAGTGATAGAGGTAGAGAATACGATGCACCTTTTGACGAATTCTGTCAAGAGCATGGCATTTTTTATTAAACTACGGCTCTTTATTCACCTCAATCTAATGGAATTGCGGAACGCAAAAACTGTATATTGAAAGAAATGATGACTGCTATATTAATAAATTCTGGTACACCATAGAATTTATGGGAAGAAGCAATTCTCTCTGCAAATAATATTCTTATCAAGATATCTCTTAAGAAGAAGGATGTTACTCCATATGAGTTATGAAAAGAAAAGAAGCCTTCTTACAATTACTTAAGAGTGTGGGGGTGTCTAGCTAAAGTAGCTATTCCGGATCTTAAAAAGGTCAAAATAGGACCTAAAATTATTGATTATATTTTTATCGATTATGCACAAAATAATAGTGCATATCGCTTTCTTGTGTATAAATCAGATATATTTAATAAACAAAAAAATACAATCATGGAATCTCGGAATACATCATTTTTTGAAGATATATTTTCAAGCAAAGAAAAATTAAAAATAAGTTTAAATAAAAAAACTTATGATAACACTACTAGTAGTAATCATTAGGAAAAGTATCCTGAAAATGAACTCAAACGCAGTAAGATACCAAAAGTTACAAAGTCTTTTGGTCCTGATTATGTAACTTATATGTTACAAAATGAACCTCAGACATTCAAAGAGGCAATATCTACCCCAAAAGTATCCTTTTGGAAAGACGTTATTAATAGTGAAATTGAGTCCATCATGCACAATCATACCTGAGAGTTGGTAGACTTACCATCTGGTATGAAACCTCTGGGGTGCAAGTGGATTTTTAAGAAAAAACTAAAGGCTGATGAATCAATTGATAAGTATAAAGCCAGATTAGTGACTAAAGGCTTTAAACAAAAAGAAGGAATAGACTTCTTTGATACATATTCACCAGTAAGTAGAACAACATCTATAAGAATGTTAATCGCTTTTACAGCTATTAATAATCATAAAATTCATCAAATGGATGTTAAAACGGCTTTTCTAAATGGTAAATTTGATGAAGAAATATATATGAAACAGCTGAGCAATTTTGTTATTCCTAGGCAAGAAAAGAAGGTGTATAGACTTGTTAAATCCTTATATTGATTAAAACAAGCTCCTAAGCAATGGCATATAAAATTTGATAATGTCATGTTATCAATGTTGGGAATTATTTATACTAGATATGAATCAAATTCATGAAAATATTGCAGAAGATATAATACAAAATTCCCAGATATCCAAGATCCTTAGGAACAAATTCATTAAATCTCAAATAAAATCTAATTTTATTCATACCTGAGTCCTTTATCGATGTAGATGAGGATGAAGCCGGTTAATCCTTTTCCACTAGCCGTCCACGTGTCCGGCCTCTAACGGTGATCCATGCGAGAAGAAGGGATGAAGACCTCCAAGGTATGAAGATGATACTACATGATAGAGAGAGGGGTGCTAGCGCCTCTTGAATCCCTTTACAGAAATACAAAAGATATTTTGAAGAAAGATTTAATCTTTTTCTTCTCATACTCTTCATTCTTAGCAGGAAGGAACTATATTTATAGTTGAAAATGAGACGTTCCAAAGAGGAAGAGACCTCTCTTCATGGTAAGAAACTCCCATCATTATGGTAAGAAACTCCTCCCATCTTCATGGTAAGAAACTCCCATCTTCATGGTAAGAAACTCCTCCCATCTTCATGGTAAGAAACTCCCATCTTTAGGTAAGAAACTCTCATATTCATGGTAAGTTTAATCCAAGTGTCACAATCTCAGCCTTTGAAATTAGGAGTTGGTTATCCCATAACTACATGCCCTAATTTGTATGTGTTCATCATCGAACCGTAGAGATTCATCATGCCTCATCCCATGGGCATGATTCCATTTTCACATGGCTGAGATTGACATCCATACCTGAATAATCAAGCCATCCATCACATCGATCAAGTCACATATCGGCATCCAATTATTTGTTCATCATATGTACAAATAATTTATCCTTAACATTCCTTTTATTATAATGGATCATATCCATTATTATATCTTCTTTAAATTGGGTCTCACCCAATTATTTAATTGATCATTTTATTTGAATTAAATTTAATTTAATTCTCATTTTAATTCATCCAAAATTTTTCTTAATGCGTGACCCATTAGGCCCTTTAATATGTTGGCAATAATGATGTCCTAATCATAGACCCTAGGAATGATTGGACAACTCTTTGTCCAAGGCAACAACATGATTATAGATCATGAGAGGCCTCTAGCAAAGCATCATGACCACCCAACTGCCAAAGGTTTTATTGATGTGACCATCAATATCTGTCCATGAACGGTTACCGTATGATAAATCCTTTCGACACATATCCTAGATCAATCATGGTATGGAATGTGTCAACCCTGTAATTGATCTTTGTTTACTTGATCTTAGGAAAAATTGACTCATATGAATTAGAACTTCGAAACCATTTTGAATTCCAACTCAACCATGCAAGGATTTAATAATCAATTTAATCCATCAAATGGCCATTGGATATAACCCTTTCTATCGAGGGAGACGAATCCTTTCTTGATCAAACATCATCTTTATGTGCTTCATGTCATACCCAACCGACACATATTTGCCACCCATGGCTAGAGCGATGTTTGGATGTCGTCAAAATATGACATTCCACACATGAGATGCAATAAAGATTCAAGTCAAAGGATCACTCACACCACCGTCATTAGAGATCAACCATCGACACTATATAGAATATCCATATGGGATCTCTGTACGGGTCATCCAATGCATCGTTACAATAACGAGCATCCACACACCTATCCAAGTATCTTCATACTTCAGCTTGTGAAATCAGCTGCTCACCCCAAGGGTAAGGATATGCAATGTGTGCTAGTCTCACGATGTTCGATGGTGTCCAGTCCATCTACACATCGACTAGGGAAGTTTAAAGAATCGAACCATAACATGCAATTTGAATCTCACAATTTGTAATCTCTATTACAAATTTCATATGCACGGTTCACATTCTTTTGGACTTTATCTCACAGACAAATATATCAAATATATTATAAAAGATATCTGGATAGATAAAGAAACCATTTTATTTGATTTGTATTCGTAGAATGTATATAGCATCCAATCCGATTGGATCTAGGGCATACACTAACAATCTCCCACTTGCACTAGAGCCATTCACCCATGTATTTAATACCGAGTGACTTAACATGATTATCATGCTTCTGCTGCGGTATGGCTTTAGTGAGCGGATCAGCTACATTATCCTCAGTGAGACTCGTTCTATTTTTACATTATTTCTACCAATAATCTCTCTAATTATATGGTATCTCCTGAGTACATGTTTGGATCTCTGATGAGACTTTGGTTCTTAGCTTGCGCAATAGCTTCATTGTTGTCACAATACAAGTATACTAGATCAGCAATGCTTGGAATCACACCAAGTTCAGTGATGAACTTTTTGATCCAAACCGCTTCTTTGGTTGCATCTGATGCTGCGATGTACTCGGCTTCAGTCATAGAGTCGGTAGTCGTCTCCTGCTTGGAACTTTTCCAGCTGATTGCACCGCCATTGAGTGTAAAGATATAGCCTGATTGAGATTTATAATCATCTTTATCAGACTGAAAACTAGGATCGTATAACCCTAAATTATGATTTTGGGTCCTCCATAAACCAAGAACATATCCTTAGTCCTTCGTAAGTACTTAAGGAATTCTTGACGGCCATCAAATGTTTCTCACCAGGGTTTGCCTGGTATCTACTAGTGATACTCAATGCATAAGAAAAATCAAGTCTCGTACATAGCATCATATACATGATGGATCCGATTGCTGAGGCATATGGAATCCTATTCATGTGCTCTCTCTCCATTTGGGTCTTAGGACTCATGTCCTTGGAGAGATGTATCCCATGCGATACCGGCAGGAATCCCTTCTTGGATTCCTCCATGCTAAACCATTTTAGCACTTTATCTATGTACGTTGATTGGGACAATCCAAGCAACCTCCTAAATCTATCTCTATAGATCTTAATACCCAGTATGTAGGCTGCTTCTCCCAAATCTTTCATGGAGAACTTGTTGGACAATCATTCCTTCACTTCTTGCAGCAAGGATACATTGTTTCCTATCAATAATATGTCATCTATATATAATATCTGGAAAACAATAACACTCCCACTAACCTTCTTATACACACATGGATCATCCTCATTTTTAATAAAATCAAACTTTTTGATTGTTTCATCAAAACGGATATTCCAACTTCTAGAGGCTTGCTTAAGTCCATAAATGGACCTTTGTAGCTTGCATACCTTTTGAGAATCAATGGATTCAAAACCCTCAGGTTGTATCATATACACATCCTCCACTAAATCACCATTTAGGAAGGCGGTCTTGACATCCATTTGCCATATCTCATAATCGTAATAGGCTACAATCGCAAGCAAAATCCTTATAGACTTAAGCATGGCTACGGACGAAAAGGTTTCATCAAAGTCAACACCTTGCCTTTGCTTGTAACCTTTTGCAACTAGCCTCACCTTATAGGTAATCACATTACCATCCATGTCTGTCTTCTTCTTGAAGACCCATTTGCACCCAATGGGTTTTATTCCTTCAGGTGGATCAACCAAAGTCCATACTTGGTTGTCGTACATGGAGTCCATTTCAGACTTCATGGCTTCAAGCCATCTCTTGGAGTTAATGTCACATATTGCTTCCTCGTAGTTAGTAGGTTCATCTTCTATAAGAAATCTATATCTCTCATGAATATGATGTGTTCTACTAGACCTACGTAACTGATGTATACTTGGAGCTACCTATGGCTCCACCATATCTGATAGAGGCTCACGTAAATATTGCTTGAATGTGAGTTGAGTCTCCTGCTCAACTCCCACTACATTTGACATTTGCTTCATGTCATCTAATCGGTCTGTGTAAATTTGTGGTTCTTGAGTTTCACTAATCTCAATATTTCTTCCACTGTCGTTTCTTAGAAAAATCTCATTCTCTAGGAATATGGCATGCCTTGAGACAAAAACCTTTTGCTCGAGTGGATGGTAGAAGTAGTATCCTTTTGTTTCTTTAGGATATCCCATAAAATTACACTTGTCGGATCTAGCTCCCAGCTTGTCTGACTCATTACACTTTACATAAGCGTAGCAACCCCAAATCCTTAGATGACTAAGGGTTGGTTTCTTTCCACACTATATCTCATAGGGAGTGGAACTGATCGACTTAGATGGAACTCGGTTTAGAGTGTATTCGGCTGTGTATAGGGCATAACCCCAAAACATTTTTGGAAGATTTGCAAGGCTCATCATTGATCGCACCATATCTAATAATGTGTGATTTCTCCTTTGATACACCATTATGTTGTGACATACCAGGAGGAGTCCACTGAGAGAGAATCTCATTCTCTTTCAAATATTCTAAGAACTCATGGCTTAAGTATTCCCCACCTCGATCTGATCGAAGTATCTTAATACTTTTGCCACTTTGTTTTTCTACCTCGAATCTGAATTCTTTAAATTTTTCAAAGGCTTCAGATTTGTGCTTCATCAGATATACATAACCATACCTGCTATGGTCATCTATAAATGTAATGAAGTAAGAAAAACCTTCTATTGCTTGAATATTAATGGGACCACATACATCTGAATGTACTAGTCCTAAACATTCAGTTGCTCGCTCACCCCTTTTAGTAAAGGATGACTTAGTCATTTTACCACGTAAGCATGACTCACATTCCTCAAACGATTCTCAATCGAATGAGCCCAAGTAGCCATCCTTATGTAACTTGGTTAAACGTGTTTCATTTACATGGCCTAAACGACAGTGCCATAGGAATGAGTTCTTAGAATTATTTGATTTAAATTCTTAGTTTTTATATTGAGAATAGGGCATTGTAAATTCAAAACATAAATCCCGTTGAACATTTCAGCAAAACCAAAGAACATTTCATTTTAAAAATTGAAATTCCTTTATTTCCAATTTCAAATGTATATCTATCATTTACAAGACATGAAATGGAAATAATGTTCTTTGTTATGTTTGGAACATAGTAACAATTATTAAGCTCCATTACAAGCCCAGTGGGCAAAGACAAAGAACAAGATCCTATAGCTAAAGCAGCAACCTTTGCTCCATTTCCCATGTGCAGGATCACTTCATCTTTTTCCAGCTTTCTACTACTTTTATCATCTGCATATTAATACAAATATGAGATCCACAACCGGTATCCAATACCCAAGTGGAATAAGAAGTAACAGAAGAAAACATCTCAATCATAAATATACCTGATGTAAAAACATCTGTATGTTTCTCTTCTTTCAGGCTAGCCAGATAAGCCTTGCAGTTTCGCTTCTAGTGCTCTTCCTTGCCACAGAAGTGACACTTCCCCTTGGCTACTTTGTTTTTCTTAATGCCCTTATTTGGTTTAGTCGTCTTGGCCTTTTGGACCTTATTCTTCTTTGGCCGCTTCTTACGAGCGCCAGAAGACTCCACGACCATAACCTACTCCTTTTCTTTCTTAATGTTGGGCTCGGCATTTGTCAGCATATTCGCGAGCTCAGGTAGAGATGTCTCTAGCTTGTTCATATTGAAATTAAGAACAAACTACAAATAGCTGGGAGGTAATGACTGTAGAACCAAGTCAATACTTAGTTCATGATCCATCACAAAACCCAATCATGCCAACTTCTCAATCAGATTGATCATTTTTAGTACGTGGGCACCCACTGATGAATCCTCAGTCATTTTGCACTGAAACAGCTCTTTAGAAGTTTGAAACCTCTCATATCGAGATTGTGCACCAAACAACTCTTGTAAGTGCATCAAAATCTCCTAAGCATTCATATGCTCATGCTGTTTCTGAAGATCAGATAACATTGAGGCCAACATCAAACATGTGGCCATGTCTTCAACATCTTTATACCGGTTGTATGCCACATGAACCTCAGTCGGAGCATCCGCTGGTGGGACCTCCAGTGCAACCTCATCTAGGACAAAAAGAATTTTCTTAGATCAAAGAACGATCCTTACATTCTTTAGCCAATCAGGGAAGTTGAGTCCAGTCAATTTGTTGGATTCTAAAATATTCCTAAGGTTGATGTTTACACTCATGGTTTCTCTGATAACCTATATAAAATTAGAACGAGTCAATTATTATGAATACTAATCACCAACTTAATATGGTAATTCTAGATGTTTAATTAAGTTAGTTTCTCCCACTATTTTATCAAGGTTAATAGCCCTCTCTATTAATCTGGAGAAATTGGCATTCAATTTCCTTAGTGGGCTAGGATCCTCATTTGAATTACCTTGACCTTGGCTTTGGTACAACAAATCTCGGTAAGCCAAATTTGGTAGATTATCATCAATCATATCTAATGTGACTCCTAGATCATTTAGGAGACATTGCCTTATCAATCACATCCATATGTGATCACCCTAAAGTTTGCCTCTAGATTAGACTGACCCTGACTTTGACCAATTATGCCAGCTAATCTAGTTAAGTCAACCCATTGTTCCACAATCAACTCCTCATAAGTACATTCGACCTCGGCTTTGGCATGACAAATCTCATGACCTAATCATTTTGTATCATGTGAACAATGGAAGGCTTATGACTTAATATTCATGGAGGAATTTAGCGCATATAGGTCCCATCTACATCTACAATATTTGTACTATGTTAGGTTACATATCCTATATGTATATTTTAGATTAATCTCAATTAACCTTAATATCATAAGATCCAATCTATGATTGGGACTCCTAATCAAATTAGGATCCTGATCACTATCTAATTTAGGAACCCTAATCATGTGACCAAATCAATTGCTACCATCCTGATCAACCTTAATTGATTTAATCAATTAAGAGCTTTCCCTAACAATGGCCAGATCAGCTGATCAATAGGGTCCTATTTAGCATACCCTTCGATCCCATTGAATGGGTTTTCCCAGGCAGCGAACGGAGCAATTAAAAATCATGATCAAACCTTTCTAGACACCAATGTAGTTAAGCCCAATTGATTAGATCAATTATGGGATCATAGGATCAAACAATGACATGGTTAAGTCTAAGTTTCCTAAATATTTATCATCTATTACATTTTATGATAACTTTAGATAGTGATCTAGCTAGGGTATTATGATAAGAATTCTTAATTTAAATTTTAAAATTTTCTTATCATTTATTACATGTTATGACATGTTGGTATCACATCCCATATAAATCCTAATGTCTCTAACAAACCCTAAAGTTTTCAATGTTCATTATCATAAGAATATTAGATCTTAATCATATCAATCATCATGCTAAAATTAAATCCTAAACATGATTTCTAGGATTTCAGCATATAGTATCTATCATGCATAAATAATAATTACTATTTTAACATGACACATATATGATTAATTATTGTTTATTATCATATAATAAACCTTTTCCTCTATATTTCAAAGTACTCTATTTGAACATGATAATGAATATGCATAAATCTAAATAATTTTGTTTATCATCAAATAATAAATATTTTATTATATTTTAGATTTATTATCAACATATGAAAACTCATCATGATTTTAAGCATAATAAATAATTATATTATCAATCATATTGACTCAAGTATTCTATCAGATTAATGAATCTATAGCCTAAGGGGGCTCTGATACCACTGCTGGGAATTATTTATACTATATATGAATCAAATTCATGGAAACATTGCGGAAGATATAATACAAAATTCCAGATGCCCAGAATCCTTAGGAACAAATTCATTAAATCTCAAATAAAATCTAATTTTATTCATACCTGAGTCCTTTATCGATGTAGATGAGGATGAAGCCAGTTAATCCTTTGCCATTAGCCGTCCATGTGTCCGGCCTCTAATGGTGATCCATGCTGAGAAGAAGGGATGAAGACCTCCAAGGTATGAAGATGACACTACGGGAGAGAGAGAGAGGGGTGCTAGCGCCTCTTGAATCCCTTTACAGAAATACAGAAGTTATTTTGAAGAAAGATCTAATCATTTTCTTCTCATGCTTTTCTTTCTTAGTAGGAAGGAACTATTTATAAGTTGAAAATGAGACGTTCCAAAGAGGAAAGACCTCTCTTCATGGTAAGAAACTCCATCTTCATGGTAAGAAACTCCTCCCATCTTCATGGTAAGAAACTCCCATCTTCATGGTAAGAAACCCGTTCCATATTCATGGTAAGAAACTCCCATCTTCATGATAAGAAACTCTTATATTCATGGTAAGATTAATCCAAGTGTCACAATCTCAGCCTTTGAAATTAGGAGTTGGTTATCCCATAACTACATGCCCTAATTTGTACGTGTTCATCATCGAACCGTAGAGATTCATCATGCCTCATCCCATGGGCATAATTTCATCTTCACATGGCTAAGATTGAACATCCATACCTGAATAATTAGAGCCATCCATCACATGGATGAAGTCACATATCGGCATCCAATTATTTGTTCATCATATGTATAAATAATTTCTCCTTAACATTCCTTCTATTATAATGGATCATATCTATTATTATATCTTCTTTAATTTGGGTCTCACCCAATTATTTAATTGATCATTTTATCTGAATTAAATCTAATTTAATTCTCATTTTAATTCATCCAAAATTCTCCTTAATGCGTGTGACCCATTAGGTCCTTTAACATGTTGGCAATAATCATGTCCTAATCATAGACCCTAGGAATGATTGGACAACTCTTTGTCCAAGTCAACAACATGATTATAGATCATGAGAGGCCTCTAGCAAAGCATCATGACCACCCAATTGCCAAAGGTTTTGTTGACGTGACCATCAACACCTGTCCATGAACGGTTACCATATGATCAAATCCTTTCGTCACATATTCCAGATCAATCAGTGGTATGGAATGTGTCAACCCTGTAATTGATCTTTGTTTACTTGATCTCAGAAAAAATTGACTCATATGAATTAGAACTTTGAAACCATTTCGAATTCCAACTCAACCTTGCAAGGATTTAATAATCAATTTAATCCATCAAGTGGCCATGGGATATAACCCTTTCTATCAAGGGAGACGAATCCTTTCTTGATCAAACATCATCTTCATGTGCTTCATGTCATACCCAACCGATACCATATTTGCCATCCATGGCTAGAGCGACGTTTAGATACCGTCAAAGCATAACATTCCACATATGAGATGCAATGAAGATCTCAAGTCAAAGGATCACTCACACCACCGTCATTAGAGATCAACCATCGACACTATATAGAATATCCATATGGGATCTCTGTACGGGTCATCCAATGCATCGTTACAATAACGAGCATCCACACACCTATCCAAGTATCTTCATACTTCAGCTTGTGAAATCAGCTGCTCACCCCAAGGGTAAGGATATGCAATGTGTGCTAGTCTCACGATGTTCGATGGTGTCCAGTCCCATCTACACATCGACTAGGGAAGTTTAAAGAATCGAACCATAACATGCAATTTGAATCTCATAATTTGTAATCTCTATTACAAATTCATATGCACGGTTCATATTCTTTTAGACTTTATCTCACAGAAAAATATATCAAATATATTATAAAAGATATCTGGATAGATAAAGAAACCTTTTTTTTTATTTGTATTTATAGAATGTATATAGCATCCAATCCGATTGGATATAGGGCATACACTAACAATTAAATGGATTCAAAATAAATGAATGTGATAAATGTATATATGCCAAAATCATACCTAAAGGGTATGCAATAATCTACTTGTATGTAGATGACTTGTTAGTCATAAGTAGTAATACTGAAATGATTAAATAGATAAAGAAAATGTTAGTCAAACATTTCGATATGAAAAATATGGGTATTGCAGTTGTTATACTAGGAATTCAAATCACTAGAACATCTAGGAATGGCAACGGCCCGGGGATGGACCAAGGCAGTCTATATCGGTACCCATCCCTGTTAGGAAAAACATCCCCGTTCCTCACCCCGTTAAGCTATTATAGTTAACGGAGCGGGAACGGGGATACCCGACCGAGCAAACACGGGGTACCCGTTTGCCCATTTACATAAAAAATAAAATTATTTTATTAAATTTATAATTTATTAAAAATTAAAAAAATAAAATTAATTAGGATAAGATAGAATAAACCTCAACAACCAATCGTTGATATTGATACATCTAACATATTAGCTTTAACATCGTAACAAAAGAATGCATTCAAATTTCAAAGCAAAAAATAAAGAGATATCTTTCTTTAGAAATAAAAGAAAAGGATGAGCGTACCAAAGAAAAAAAAAAGGTGTTGAAGGGCGTCGATGGGGCATCGATGAGGCAGCAATTGAAGACGATGGAGTAGATTCAGAACTTCAGAGTTCAGATCAGCGATTGGAGATGATGGAGAGACTTTAGAACTTCAGATCGGCTACATGAAAGAGGAAGAGCAAGAGATGATGCGTGAAAGAAGGCAGAGCAAAATTAGTCATTATATAAAGCTAACGGGGACGGAGATGGGTAAACGGGGATAGGACGGAGAATATCGTTTCCGGACCATTTATCCGTTTAGCCGTTAACGAAAAATCCTTGTTACCCGTTTAATCGTTTAAAACGGAGATTCTCCGACCCGTTAAAAATGGTACCGACCGGGTAAATAGGGAAACAAAAAAAATTGTTATCCCTAAGAACATCTGAAGAAATAATATTATCTTAATCTTATTATATTAAGAAAATATTAAATAAGTTTAACAAGTATGATCTAGCCCAGTGAAAATACCTGTAGTTGTTAATCTATATTTGGCTAAGTATACTGGAAAACCCATATCTCAGTTGGAATATTCACGTATAATTGGCAGTTTAATGTATGTCATGAATTACACTCGTCCTGACATAGCATATGTTGTCAATAAGTTAAGCAGATTCACTCGAATCCAGGTCCAAGTCATTGGATAGCTCTAATAAGGGTATTAAGATATCTGTGATATACCCTAAGTTATGGATTATATTATTCATGATATCCAGCTATACTAGGAGGATACAGTGATGCAAATTTAATATCTTACACAAAAGACACAAAATCCACTAGTTGATATGTATTCACCTTAGAAGGAGGTGTTGTGTCATGGAAATCTTCTAAGCAAACATGTATAGCTTGATCCACTATGGAATCTGAGTTTATTGCTTTAGAAAAGGCTGTTGAAGAAGCAGAATGGCTTCGAAACCTTTTAGAAGATGTTTCATGTTGGCCAAAGCCTGTGTCTACAATATGCATGCATTGTGATAATCAATCAGCGATTTGCAGAGCATAGAATAAGATGTATAATGGTAAGTCTAGACATATATGTCGTAGGCATAATTCCATTAAGTAGTTACTTAAAATTGGTATAATTTTTATTGACTATATTCAGTCAAGGAAAAACCTAGTGGATCCATTGACAAAGGGGTTACTAAGAGATCGAGTAAACTGTTTATCGAGGGGAATGGGTTTAAAATCTATAACAGAAAAATCTTTATAGTGGATACCCAACCTATCTGACTGGATATCCCAAGATTTACGTTCAAAAGGGACAACTAAATTATGAAGAGATTTGCATAGCACTAAGGATTTCTAATCCTACTTATTCCTATGATAATGTGCTACTTGCTAAAGAGTACTAGGACAAGCATTACTTTTAATGATTCTTATCATCTTATGATATGAATTTTATGTGGGATATAGCATGATACTCTTAATAAGAATCACCTATGTGAGTGTGAACTTGACCAATTCTATAAGAATTTTAAGGTTTTAATTCTCTAAAGCACTCATAAAACCAGAAGATGTTCGAGGCCAAAATGAACATAACCATGAGAACCAAAAGAATGCTCGGAAAGAAGTTGTGTGATTGTTATTATTTTAGTTTACACAAAAAGCTGAAAACTCAAGACATTATGTTTACTTTTTAGCAAATAAACTCGATAACAACTCACTAAGGAAGATTCAAAGCCACAAGCTACCTATCCTGATACAACTTATTCCATTGTACTCTCTAAAGTATCTGCATATTCATTTGCATTAAAATCACTTATTATGGGCGGATAAACCTTTGATGATCTTTGATCAAATTTTAATTTTCATTCATGTAGGAGATTGTTGGGTAATAGGCCAATAGGCCTTGAATACCGAAATGGGCCTTGAAAGCCCATTACATCCTTATGTGTGTGAATGAGAAATTGAGAGAACTTTTAGTCCCATATTGAAAGTATTAAGAAAGGAAGGTTCACTTATATAAAAACCTCTTCCTTTCTTAATACGTAACATCACCCGCGTGTACGTGTATGCGTGCGCTCATGCGCGTGCAATGTGCGCATGTGCGAAAGGCGCAATGAGCGCTTTATAGGCGCATTTTGCACTTCGCACGTCTATGCAGGATGAAATTGTCTTAAGGATATAGAGTTAAACTCTAAACTCAGTCTTAATCAAGTAGCAATCTATGCCAACATTTTCTTATTTTTTAATTTCGTGTTCTTCTGTGAATGCATTAGATAGAAAAAATAATAATTACATACTTATAACTCAAGTCTAATTACTATCCATTAACTTTTACTCAAATTTTTGAACTACATGATTTTGGTCCACTAACAAAGTTAATTAGTCAAATAAATTATAAATGGTACCAGAGTCGATCTGAATATGCGAAAGTTAGTGAATATAAGGAAAGAACTATCCATAGAATAGTGGTAGAATTTTATCATGGCATAAAGCCACTCTTACAGCACCAAAATGATCCAGCTTAGGAGTAGATTCTGATTAGCTTGTGGCATTCGATGAGAACGTTGCATCATAAGAAGAAATATTGTAATACTTTTAAAATAATTTTATATTGAATAAAAAAATATTATATGTTTATAACTTAAGTTTATTTGTTATTAATACTTTCATTCAAGTTTTGAATTATATGGTTTTAATCTGTTAACGAAATTAATTCAATCAGTAAATAAGCTTGAGGCATTATAGGATAAAAATGGAATAGTTTTATTTGCCCTTTTATTCATAAGGAACAAAGGGTTTTATAGCAGAATCCATAGCCGAGGATGTTCAGACTTGGACTTGAATCTGGACTAGAGTTGAGGAAGCTTGGATCTAGCTTGCACCAAAACGAAGCCCCCCATGCTAGCGTGCCGCGGTAATCAGTGCCAAGAGCCATAAAAGAACAAACCCCTCCTCTTGGTTTGAATCAGTATCGATTAGGGATATACCGAAGTACACATTCTATAGAGCATTGCGTGAGTGATGGAAAAATGAAGGTGCATTCTAATTTTAAATAAATATTTTCTTTGAAAAAAAAAATATTAAAAGCTTTTGTAAAGCTGTCTTTTAAGTGCTGCATCTCTGATTGTAAATTTTAAATTTTACTTTTTGGTTACAGCCTAAAATATCATTTAGTTGAACAATTTAAGTATCATTTTTTAAGGTTTTAATGATTCCTACATGCACAATAAATATTAGGAAAACAATAATATAAGATTTTAAACGTTATTACACATTAATTTTAGAATATAAAAATTAAAAATTTCCTTTTATATTATTATATAAAAAGAGTTATAGTTAAAAGAGAGGTCCAAATCAATCATGATTTAAATTATTAGTTTCATGTACGAATGGCGTCCTTGAGATCCTCGGGTTGGGATATGGTGTGCGGAAGCGCTTACAGTGCTAGATTGTGCGACAAGGGTTTAAGAAAAATAGTTAAAGCTAAACAAATCAATTAAATTAAAAATTTTAAAAAGATTATAAATAAAGGGATTTTAATATCATGTTTAAATTATTTATGGATGATGTTGTAAAGAAAAAAAAAATCAAAGGTTATAAAAAATGCTATAAGGATTGAAGGCATGCTCAACAAGAGATTGAATGGATGAAATAAAATAAATAGAAGACATTTCTATTAGCACTAGGTCTCCCTTGTCCATGGTCAAAGCATGGTAAGTGGTTGGAGGGTTTCTATCGATAAACCTTCACATTTGCATCACGTTTTGGGAGAAAAAGCGGGGTCAGCATCTGTTACTGGTCCGATGATGCCAGCGTTTAATTGTAGCCCAGCAAATCAAACCAAACCAAACCTAATGCGACGGATAAAGTCACGTGTAAATTAACGAATGGCATTAACTAACAGCAAAAGTCGAAAGATGTGAGTCCCGATCTTCTGAATAGTCTCATCTCTAAGCTTGGTTCCAACCTTTCAGTTAGCCTCATCTTCGTACTTGATTCTGACCTCTAGATAGCCTCCTCTTCGGACTCAGTCTAGACCTCCAAGGCGGCCTCCTTCTAGTCAACCTCGTCTTTGAACTCGGTCCTGACCTTCTAGGCAATCTTCTCTCTGAACTCGGCTTCGACCTTTAAGGCGGCCTTCTCCTAGACGGCCTCATCTTCGGACTCAGTTCCAACCTCCTAGACGGCCTTCTCTTCAAATTGGGCCAATCAATTGCTTATGGCCCAAATGCCTGACAAAGCTGGGTCCATCAATTGCCTATGGCCTAAATGCCAGACAAATTGGGCTTACCAATTATTTACGGCCCATGTAACTGATAAGGCTGGCCTCACCAACTGCTTATGGCTTGCATATTTGATGGAACAAACTCCATTGGTTCTTAAAAGTCATCATTCATCATGAGACTTTAATTATTCGGATCAAATAAGTTTAAAAAATCATCATCCATCATGAGTTACTAATCACTTAAATCAGATGAGCCCAAAAGATTATCATTCATCATAAGATACCAATTATCCAGATCAATGAAACAAACTCCAAACTTTCTAAGCAAGCCTCACAACACAAAGAATATTTATAAAATAGATAAGAAATTTTTTGACCAGATATAAATATTTAATATTTAAAAAATATTTTTATCTTAAAAAAACTTTCTTTGTTAAACTTCCTGAAGTTCATCATTAAAATTCTGATTACTAACTTTTGAGCATTAAAAAGCTCATCAAAATATTTAATTTCTAAAACTATTTGCTGACCTCACCTTAGAGTAAAAGTTGATCCGTAAACTCTAAGTGTACCTATAGATGCTCACAAATATCAACTCACGGTCATCAAGCATCATCAAAATCAAATCAAATCAAACCTGGCATCCGAAAGTCTTCGGCAGCCATCAGTCATCTGAAGAGTTCTGATCTCTTTTTTTTTTTTTTTGAAAAAAAAACACCTTTTCCAAGGTGATTGACGACTGCCATGTGCTAATATTTAAACACATCAATATAAAAGTAGTTAATAAAAATTAGTACAAAAATCAACCCACACGGCGCGCATGGGCATGTTCCTGGTTCACGCATTTACGTATAAATGCGTCTTGCTGTTTTATTCTCTCAAGGAAACAAAGCCTCAAACAATGTGAAAGGTTGAAATTAATTAAGGGGGGGGGGGGGGGGGGATGAGATTTTAGTCAGCCATTCGTTGCGCAATGCTTGAGAGGCAAAGCAGCAAAGCGGCTCCACTGGAGAGAGGTGGAAGGAGGGACGAAATGAGCAGCGAAACGAACGAGCATATGAGGTCGAAAGTCCTTTCAAATGATAATTTAGCGAGGATAGGTAGTACCAAAAACTTTGGATTCGATCCTGAGCAAAGCTAAAGTGTGATGCTTTGTCTATGTACCCTTCAATTCAAAACTTTGGATTCGATCCTGAACAAAGCTAGCTAAAGTGTGATGCTTTGTCTATGTACCCTCCAATTCTATTTGTGGCTCTTTTTCCTCTTTTTTTTTTTTTTAATTTAAGCATCATCTCACGTTCATTCAAGCATCAAGTTATAATAGTAACAAAAAAAAATTTGAGATAAGCACAAAAATTCTAAGGGCCAACAAGCAGTGCATCATGATTTGTTAATATATTCATGATGATATATAGTATTACTATTGAACTTTTTAGCTCATGCATTGCCTCTCTATTGTATAATATTTCAAAAGGATAATAATAATGCTTACTTATTGAATTCAAACATGTATACGGAGCATCAAGAGTGAGATTTAGTTTTTAATTTCTTATATAATTTAAAATTGATGTAAATATTCTGATATAATGATTCTTATATACTTTATATAGTTGTATATTAATGTTGTTACCATATTTTGAGATATAAGATATATAAGATTTTAGCTTTTGCTAATATTATCATGATTATCCTTTATATATTTTTGTCATTAGAAAGAAAATTAAAAATTAAAAATTTCTTAAGCAATATATAGCATATAGCCAAATGCATCCCTCTTTTTTCCAAACCTTACCATCCCTTATATTTTTATAAAAATATTCTCAACCTCTCTGCGTCGTTCTACTTCATATATCCTTTTAAATTTCTTAGCATTGCAATATGATTAATCAATTCAAGTGAGTCGGATTGGTGAAGGTGTAGAATTTTTCATCAAGTCGGTCCTATTTTCTGTACAACTTGGTAAAGGTTTGAAGTTGTTGGAGGGTGAAAAATTCAAGAGGCATGGGAGGTAGTAGCTCCTAAAATCTTTATATATTAGAAAACTACCTTGTGGATGAAGTTTTGTATTGAAAAACCTTATCATTGAAATATTAATCATCTCGCCTAGCAGAGATGCCAACTCACAAGTTAAGAGAGTTTCTTCAAAATTACATCAAAGGGCACAGAATCTAATTGCTCCATGATTAAGATGGAGGATTTAGAAGTTGTCATGCAAATCAAGGGTTGAGAGTTTCACCTACTAAAATTTAGCATCTTTTCTTAGGCAAACTATGATGCTCACTAGCAATATTGTGCAAATATGTGTTCTTGGCATATAGACATATAGAAAGATTGGTAATGCTTAGATGGTATTTAGATGCTTGCTAGTCATACTTATCTGTATTTGGGGTTATATAAGGATGGAATATCAAGATTTGAAATTAAGAATATCATGTTTGATTTGCAAGGATCATAGTTGCAATAAATAGCTTTCTAATATTTATTTGTACCTATAATTGGCACCATAGATATCAATACTCACTAAAAACCTCTAAGGATCAAGCATGTAGGTAAGTTTGATACTGTCTACCACTTGATTTGGGATAGCAGATAATGAATTTAAATACATGTACAATCAATTACATATCAAGGACTTTGGCAATAAGGGAACCTTAAAACTATATAGACAAAAATAAATCACAAATACCTCACGTAATGGAAAAAAATCAAGATTGGGTTTAGATGGAAAATGTCTAATAAGTTTAGATCTTGAATCGAGGGATTGGTTTAGATAGACATTGGGGCTAAGGTTTAGGGTTTTAGCCCTAAGGCAATTAGGTCCTTGAAAGGCTAATTTTGATTGTTAAGGCAAAGGATAGGGAGGTAGAAAGAAGTGAAGGGGATGAATGAGAGGATGAGAAGAGAAGCTCAAGATGAAGGCATGGAAGAGAAAAAGGATAAGCGAGGGGAAAGGAGGTCAAGGAAGTAAATATCAAACAAAGGTGGTCCAAGGCAAGAGGTGATGGACGAGCATAAGCAAGAGGCGAGAGTGTTCCCATGGGAATTGAAAGTTACATGGAGAAAACACCAACCGATGTGTGATAATTATGAGAGAAGCCCATCATTGTGCCCTTTCCCACACACTTTAAGTTTTGTCTCATTTGATCACTGTAGAATGTGAGGCACTGCTGCAACCCCAACGTCATGTCTCCATTTATTTTACATTAAACCAAATAGCATAGAAAAGTCATTTACAATGTCATAAATTATTTTACTACTTGAGGAGGAATAGTGATAAAAGATCGTGAAAGAAGAATTCTTCTTAGGTTAGTCATTCCGTCAACAATCTCATCAGTATCACTGCAAAGCCAAAAAGGATTTAATTTGAACTAAGAGCAGCCTTAAATTTGAATCAAAACATAAGAATTTAAAGAATAATGTTTCTACTATAGTATTATGGATTAATGATCAATTAAACAGTCATGAAAAAAAATGAAAGGAAGTGGAGAAAAATAAATGAAAAAGACCATAAAATATTTTATTTAGAAGAAAAAATCATAGTAACCCATTCCCCTTCAAGAGATTTTTTTTTTTTTTTTTAAATCTTGAATCTCAAAGGTAAGAAGGTTGAGCGTTTTAAACTCTAGAAACCAAGGTAAGAAAGGAAAGAAGAAATATCTTAGTAATTTATATCTCACTATTTTTTGCCCTAAAAACCTTGAATCTCCTCTTTCCAATAACAAAAGATATATTTGTCAATTTATGAATTTCTTCCTTTTTTTCTTCCTTCCATTCTCTTCTTCTTTTTCCTCCAAAAATTTAAACAGGCCATGCAAAACATCCATTATGTCATCTTCCAATCGAAAGATTGAATAAGATAACCAAACTTTTAACAAATTAGGTTATATCATTGTAAGAAAATAATTATTGAATTAACTCTTCACCTCTACAACTTGTATAATAGTATTCATAAGCTTTTAGGTCTTTTTCTTTGTTGAAAAATAAAAATATAAAAATATAATAAAAATAACCACTCTTTGAGATACGCTTCTAACCACGGCATCCACACCCCGCCAAACTGAAATTGCATCTTAATTTTTTGAGAGCAAGATAGCAATTAAAGTTGTTGCTTTATAAATCTGTCCTCTATTTTATTCAATCATGTAAGCAAAATCATCATATAATTATAATGCAAGCCCAGAATGTAGAATTTGGAATGTGTCTGATGCCATACCAATCAAGCCATTGTAGGCTGGAGAGGTTCCAACAGAGAGGGAAGGGTGGAAACCTCGTCGTTCCTTCTCCAGTAGGAAAGGACCCAATAGATCACTGCGGCAGAGAAGAAGCCAAAGAACCAGCCGTTGTCATGGATGACTACGAACACCTCCGGCATTGCTTCCAGGATTCCGGCCTCGTGAAGAAATCCTGGGACGACAGGCGCCACGCTGAAAACCAGAGCAGCAAACGCTGCAACATTAAATCCTCCTGAATAATAGTACGGCCCTCGAGGATCAGCAGAGTACAAGGCATTCACATCGAGCGCCGTCCGGCGAAGTATGTAATAGTCCGCAAGAACAATCCCCGAGACTGGGCCGAGCAACGCGGAGTAACCCACGAGCCAAGTGTAGACGAAGCTCTCGCTGGACTCCATGATTCGCCACGGCTGGAAGGCGACACCGATGAATGCCGTCAGCAGAGCGCCCCCCACGAAGCTGAGGGCGGTGGGGCTGAGACTGACGAGCACGTTGGCAGGGGCGACAAAATTGGCAGGAATGTTGGTGGTGATGGTGGCAAGGCTGATGCCAAGGATGGCGACGATAATGGTGAAGGTTCCGCCAATCTCTGCTAGGAGATTAATTGGATTGGAGATCACTCTACCGTATATGACTTCTGTGGAGGAAGTGATGGCCAGGCTGGCGAATGTGAACAAACCCATGAAGATTGGCAAGCCCAGCTGGCCGACAATCTGATCGGACTGGCCGACGGCGAACCGGGTGAAGTCCGGTATGTTCAGTGCGAGGCCGGACCAGGTGCCGACGGTTGCGGTCAGGGAAGGGAAGAAGACGGACCAGAACTGTGAGGGGGAGAGGCGGGAGGGAGTGGAGAGCATCTCTCCGAAGCCGCCGGCTTTGAAGTACGCCCAGCAAAAGAGCCAGCCGGTCAGCAGGACGAGCACCGGAGCGGAGTACTTCTCAAGCGCTCGAATTCCGGCCATGCCTTTCCAGAGGATGGTCACCTGGAGCAGCGAGAATAGAATGAAGCAAGAGAATTCGAGCACCGACGTGCCGAGCCAGTGGATTGGATCGGCGAACGAGGAGGAGTCCTTGATTGAGTGAGGGAGGAGGAGGAAGATGGCCTGGCCGCCGATCCAGGACTCGATGGCGCACCAGCCGCAGGCGACGAGGGCGCGGAGGAGGGCGGGGACGTGGGCGCCGCGGACGCCGAAGGCGGGGCGGAGGAGGATGGGGAAGGGGATGCCGTAGCGGGTGCCGGCGTGGGCGGTAAGGATGAAGAGGGCCAGAAGGATGGTGCTGCCGATGATAATGGTGGCGACGCCTTGCCACCAGGACATGCCGAGGTCGACGAGGCTGCCGGCGAAGTAGTAGTTGGGAACGCTCACCACCATGCTCACCCAGAGGCCGGCGATGCCCCACCGGGTTAAGGTGCGCTTGGTGGCGGTGATCGGGCCGAGCTCGCTACCGATGAGGCTCGCGTCCGGCTCGAATTCGAGCCCATCTTCAGTGCTTGGGAGCATTTCCGGAGGGGGGAGGGGTGAAAGCGAAAGAGAGAAGTCTTGATTGATGTCTAGGTTGGGCAGAGGAAGAGGTGGGGGGAGGAGAGCGGTGGGCGTGCTGACTCGACCCGTCGCTGCAACAGAGAGAGCCGGCGGGTCACCGGTTTAGGGAGCAGGGGGGCCGATGGATATATGACAGACTAAACCGGGCAAATTTGGGGAGCGCCAGATTCGTACGGACAGTTACGTAATGACTAATGAGAACTTTTATGGTGTGGGATGGCGATGTTAGTGGGCACAGTATTATGGTATCGTGACATAGAAATGCCTAAAAAGAGTTTCCACACATGTTTATCCTTCAAATATCTTGGAAGCTTTCTATTTTTTCTGTATAACAATCATATTCGAACGTTCCTTCAGTATTGTATAGCTGCCAGCCTACCATGATTGTATATTCTTTTCATTTTATTCAATCCAATTAATCTAAAATCATAACCATGTTGTATAAATAATTATAAATGCATATGATCTGAGTTTTTTATTAAACTTTTCATAGAATCAAGATGGGTCAATTAACGCTGCCAGTAGTCCTTCATCTTTATATTGAGAGCTGCTTTTTTTTATTTATTTTTTAGTTGTGACACTCTTTTGTCCCTGATACTTATGCTTCATCGTCCTTCATGAACTATCAATGGTGCGGATACAGAATAGAATTTTTAACTTTTTATGGATATCTGATTAGTTATTGATGCTGCCAGATCACTCCTTCAAACGTTCGCGAGCATTCGATCGCCTTCTCCAGCGAGCCCGAAATCCTCCAGCGAGCTTCTCGCGTCTGGAAGCCTGCAAAAAGTCCCGAAGGACGGAGATTCCAGCGGGGACCCTCCGACGCTCAAGTCAATGCTCTGGGCAACAGCCATGAGCTTAAGGAAGCTCGAAAGAGAAAGAGAGAGAGGCTTGGAGAAGAGCTCTCTGTGAGTAAAAATGAGCGTTTTAGAGTATTGTTGTGGTTATCAGTTCTTAGTTACCTGGTTGGGGGTCCCTCTTACCCATTTTATATGTGCTTAGAGTTTGTCTGGCTTGAGTGGTTGAGATCGTAATGATGACTTTGATGGGTGAAGTGTCAGAGCTGATGTCTATGAGGCATGAAATTTTGCCACTTGTCAGAGCATTTAAGGTGATGGCAGGGCTTGCTTCCTCCTTTGGCGTGTCAGGGCTGCAGGTTAAATCCCATCAAAGTGGGTGGCTGCAACTGGTTGGTGGGTCAAGTTCATTAGAGTGGGTGGCCATTTGATTTGACCGCTGCATGGAAGAGAGATAAAAGGTGGTGGAGTCTCATCACCATCACGAGCCACACATCTGTCTAAGATGGAAGAGTTGAGAGTTGAAGCCAGCTGTCCCTTGTAAAGTGTTGATTATAGAGTGCTTGCATGGCACTGTTCATGGCCGGGGCCGAGGTGGCCGAGCACGTGACCTTTATGAGGCCATAAATGCCTTTGTGCGAGAGACATGATGTGGCTGTGAAAGCCGAGACGGGACGATGCCGAGGCGGGGCCGACTTGGAAGAGGCCATTAAATGTGTCGAGGCGGGGCCGACTTGACCGACTTGGAAGAGGCCATTAAATGTGCCGAGATGGGGACGACTTGAATGAGGCGGGGCGACTTGAATGAGAGGGCCGACTTGAATGAGGCGGGGCCGACTTAGAAGAGTCCGAGATGGGACGAGGCCGGGCCGACTTGAATGAGGAATAGGCCGACTTGAATGAGGCGGGGCCGACTTGAATGAGAGGGCCAACTTAAATGAGGCGGGGCCAACTTGGAAGAGGCCCACTTGAATGAGGCGGGGCCGACTTGAATGAGAGGGCCGATTTAAATGCCTGAGGCCGGGTGACTTGAATGAGAGGGCCAACTTGAATGAGGCAGGGCCACTTGAATGAGAGGGCCGACTTAAATGAGGCGGGGCCGACTTGAATGAGAGGGCCGACTTGAATGAGGCGGGGCCGACTTGGAAGAGGCCGGCGGAGTGACTTGGAAGAGGCCACTAAATGTGCCGAGGCGAGGCCGACTTGGAAGAGGCCGGGACGAGGCCAACTTGGACTTCTCCCTTCCTTCGCGTCCGTGACGCTCCACTCCATTAGATGCTAGCCTACGTGACAACCATAAATGTCGGGGCCGAGATGGAGTGCCGAGGCGAGGCCGACTTGGACTTCTCCCTTCCTTCGTGTCCATGACGCTCCACTCCATTAGATGTTGGCCTATGTGGCAGCCATAAATGCAGGGAGGGAATAAGGAAATAAATGCCTTAGAGCCACGTGGTGGGATGCACGTGGCCTTTATAAGGCCATAAATGCTTTGGTGTGAAAGACATAATATGGTTGTAAAGCCGAACGGGAGTACCGGGCGAAGCTACCGAGCGGGAGTGCCGTGGCAAGATTTCCGTGGCCGAGCGGGAGTGCCGGGGCAAAGCTGGCCGAGCGGGAGTGCCGCGGCAAGATTTTCGTGGCCGAGCGGGAGTGCCGAGGCGAAGCTATCGAGCAGGAGTGCCGCGGCAAGATTTCCGTGGCCGAGCAGGAGTGCCGAGGCAGGCACTTTTTCCTCTCTTTGCCTACGTGGTGCTCCATTCCAATGAATGAGAGGGCCGACTTAAATGAGGCGGGGCCGATTTGGAAGAGACCGACTTGAATGAGGTGAGGCCGACTTGGAAGAGGCCGGGATGATACGATGTCAAGGCTGGGCCGACTTAAATGAGGCGGGGCCAATTTGGAAGAGGCTGACTTGAATGAGAAGGCAAACTTAAATGAGGCGGGGCCGATTTGGAAGAGGCCGACTTGAATGAGAGGGGGCAGACTTGAACGAGCGGGCCAATTTGGAAGAGGCCGACTTGAATGAGAGGACCAACTTAAATGAGGCGGGGCCGATTTGGAAGAGGCTGACTTGAATGAGAGGGTCGACTTGGACTTCTCCCTTCTTTTGCGTATGTGACGCTCCACTCCATTAGATGCTGTCCTACGTGGCAGCCATAAATGCCGGGGCCGAGATGGGGAGTGCCAGGCGAAGCTGGTCGAGCGGGAGTGCCATGACAAAGCTGGCCGAGCGGGAGTGCCAGGGCGAAGCTGTCCGAACGGGAGTGCCACGACAAGATTTCTGGGCTGAGCTGGAGTGCCGAGACGAGACTTTTTTCTCTCCTTTGCCTACATGGCGCTCCATTCCAATAAATGCTGGCCAAGTCATTATGACTGTTTTTGCACCATTAAATGCTCAACCAACATCATTCTCCACCATTAAATGCTTGACTACTGGCCATTAATGACCGAAGGTGGCCTTTGAGAACCCTCACACGTGACGTGGCCCTTTTTCCTTTTTGTTCTCTTATGACGAGATACTTGTTGCAGCTGGGAGCAATATCGTGGATGAAATATTTAATACCCATCATGCCATTTGAAAAGAAAGCCAAGTAGAATAGTGAGGCCGCTTAGGAATTAAGCGTCCAAGAAGGCCGCCGCGGCGCCTAAGAAAATCGTTTGAAAATTGCTATCTTGAGAGGATGCCATCCAAAAATTGTTGCCTTTATTGCCCATGAGGTCAACTGGCCCCATCAGTTATGATTCAAGTCTTGAGTTGGGAAATAAAGTTTAGTTTATTTTGAGTCCGTCCAGTTCATTTTATTCTAAATTGAGTCATATCCAGTTCAGTTTATTTTAATGTGAGTCCTGTAGTAAGTTCATCAGCTTACAAGAGGAGACATCAGTATTGAAGCAGAAGACAAGGCCATCACAGTCAGACATAGCAACTGCTAAATTCAAGTTGGTGCCACACCTACTTTAAGCAGCCCACATGCCACCTAGCAGAGCAAGCAACCTTCCCGATCTGGATGATCATTTTTCTCATCTGGACGCCACAGATTTCATGCTGAATCCAGCTGCCGCTGATTGCATCTAGAAAATCACATTCCTCATCTGGACGTTGCAAATTTCATGCCAAATTAAGCTGCCGCTGATTGCATCTATAAGATCACCTTCCTCATCTGGACGCTGCAGATTTCATGCCAAATTTGATTAGGGCGCCTTTTTTCCTTTTTTCATATCTGTATTTTCTTGGGTCCCAAGTCTCTTGCTCTATAAAAGAGACCATCTTGTATGAATGATGTATCTTTTATTATTAATCAATCAATCCAAGTTTTGAGTTATTGTGATTTTTGTTAATTGGTTCTCTGGTACTCTTGTTTCCCTCCTCCTGCGCGTGCTAACATCCCAAGTCTTTAGGAGAAACCCTAGTCGCCACCTTTGTCTTCCAATAGTGGATGCCCAAGAGCCCTTGGCTGGCCTACCCTTTTCTCTACTCCTTCTTTGTCTTTTTCCTCTATTCTAAATTTTCTCTATTATTCTTTAACCCTTGTATGGTGATCTTGCAGATCCCTCAGTAGTCACAAATCTAGAATTCAAGGTGATCGTCATCCAGGTCAGCGGATACTTGGCCGCAGATCCGTAGGCTCAAGGATTGATCATTTAGGGCGCATTCGCCAGGCAGAGCAACCCCTTCAATACTTTGTGTTGATCCATTTATTGATTTTGATATTAATAAAGGAATTGAGTATATTTATTTGATTACTAATGGATTTTATAAGTGTTTCAGGACTTAAATTTATTTGATCAATTTAAAGGAATTAAGAAATGAATTTTGAATCAAATACAAATCAGAGATTTCAAAGTTTCAGAGCTTGGAGTCGACACCTAGAAAGTCTGGAGCCGACCCCATGGCCAATTCAATTTTAATCTGATTTTTGATACAACCTGGAGCCGACACCTAGAGTTTCGGAGCCGACACCTAAGGTTTCGGAGTCGACACTTACAGTGTCTGGAGCCGACTCCGATGCGGGGACAGAACGTTGATTTTTTGAGCATCCTGGAGCCGACACCTACAGTATTCGGGAGCCGACACCTGACGACGGCGAGCCGACACTTACTTTTGCGGAGCCGACTCCACGACGAACTCAGATTTTACTATTTATGGAAAAACGATTGGAGCCGACACCTGAAAAGCTGGAGCCGACTCCAACCACCTGGACGAAAAATTAAAAATGCCAGATCAGCTCTAACGGTAATATTTTTGATTTCTGACATCTAACGGCTATTTTTTATGAATGGAAAATCCTTCCAGGTACACTCCAACGGCTAGATTTCCACCCAAAAATGAATCAAAGGAAAATCTATAAAAAGGGGAAAAACAACCGTTTGAAAGAAGATAGAAACGGATAGACAAAAATCAAAAATCAAAATCCGAGAAGTCTTGAGCCTTATATCCAAGAGAGGAGCTTTCAAATTCAAAACCTTCCACTCCACAAAGCTCAAAGAAGAATCCAAGCCGTTCAAATAGTGAAAAATCGGAGGATTCTCAACTAGAAGAAAGAGACCAACTTTTCAATCTTCTCAACTGCATCTACTGTGAAGAATCGGAGCTGAGGCTTGATTCAACCCAGCAAGGAGAAGAGGAAAAGAAGAAAAGAAGAAAAGCTCAAAGCCAAACAACTTCAAACCAGGCTTTTCTAAACCTATTTACTTTTCTTTGAATATTTGCTCATTAAGGAGCTGTGAAAATTTGTAAAACATTCTTATACTTGTTTGTGCCTAGTTCAATCAAAGGGGATTGAACTAGTGGAGGTTGTTAACCTCGGGTCAAGCTAGTTTAGCTTGAGTTTGGGTTGTGTGCTGGTGAGCCCGAAAAACCGGCTGGGTTCGTTGTGATCCCGGGTAAAACAACAAGTTTGAGTTGTGAACTTGTAAAACAACTCGGCTGTAATCGAGGAGATTATAGTGTGGACCCAAGTAGGATCTTGGGAGTGGACGTAGGTGTTGGATACACCGAACCACTATAAAATCTTTGTGTTTGCCGTGCTTCCATTGTCTCTATCTCTATCTCTGTTTTATTCTTGTACTTTATATTTACATTGCATTTATTTTCATTCATCTTAAGCAAACAATTTTTTAAGAGGCTAAATTTTTAAAGAACCCAATTCACCCCCCCCTCTTGGGTTGTCATCTGGGCCAACAATTGGTATCAGAGCAAGTGCTCATTAGATTTTGATCACACGATCAAGAGCTAAAGATCCAAATGGCAACTCAAGTTGGATCATTTGCCGAAGGTCATTCTACAAATAGACCTCCTTATTTAATGGTTCCAACTATTCTTATTGGAAAGCAAGAATGAGGATATTCATTCAAGCTTCTGATTATGAATTGTGGGGTGTTATAACTAATGGACCTAGTACACCCACACACGTTGTTGATGGCACTATTGTTCCTAAGCCCGAAAGGGATTGGAATGATAATGATAGGAAAATGGCACAGCTCAATGCTAAGGCCATGAATGTCTTATATTGCTCTTTAGATGCTAATGAATTTAATAGAATCTCCACTTGTAATTCCGCAAAGGAGATTTGGGATAGATTAGAGGTTACCCATGAGGGTACTAACCAAGTAAAAGAATCCAAAATAAACATTCTTGTTCATAAATATGAATTATTTTGCATGGAACAAACTGAAACTATAGCTAGCATGTACACTAGATTTACTGATATTGTAAATGGGTTGAAAAGTTTAGGCAAAACATATTCTAACTCTGAACTTGTCCGTAAAATTCTCAGGTCACTTCCAAGAACGTGGGAAGCGAAGGTGACAGCAATCCAAGAAGCAAAGGACCTCAACACCTTACCCTTAGAGGAGCTTCTAGGATCCCTAATGACCCATGAATTGACCATGAAGCAGCACATAGAAGAAGATGTGAAAAAGAAAAAGACCATAGCTCTTAAGGCTGCTGAAAATGAGGAGAGCTGCAGTGATAGTGAAGAAGATGATGATGAGACAGCTCTTCTAGCAAGAAAGTTCAAAAAATTCATGAGGAGAAAGAGACCCTTCCACAAGAAGAAATTTGGAACTAAGATGGAAGGAGAGAAAGAAAAAGACAAGGACAAGGATAAAGAGAAAGACCCCTTGATTTGCTATGAATGTAAGAAACCGGGGCATTACAGATATGATTGTCCTCAACTGAAAAAGACTTTCAAGAAGAAAAAGAAAGCCTATGTTGCAACTTGGAGCGACAGCGATGAATCCTCATCGGAGGAAGAACAAAAGGAGGTTGCTAACATTTGCTTTATGGCAAACGAAGAGGATGAGGTAAGTTCTGAAAACCCTTGCGATGAATTTGCTTTTGATGAATTATTTGATGCTTTTAATGAACTTGTTGGTGATTTCAAAATTTTGAAAAAGAAATATAAGTTTTTGAAAAATGAAAATTTAACTTTGATTGAAGAAAAAGAAAATCTTAATAATGAAACTAAAGTGCTGAAATCTGAAAAAGACAATTTGACTAAAGAAAAAGAATCAATTTCCAATGAAAATGATAAACTAAAGAAGGAAGTTGATAAATATAAAAGTATTGTTGATAAATTCACTTATAGTTCAGAAAAACTTAATTTATTGTTAAGTAATCAAAGAGCTATATATGATAAGGCTGGTTTAGGATATAGACCTAATTTGAAACAAAAATTTGTCAAAAACTTTTTTAGAAAGGAACAAAACAATGATAATGTTACATGTCATTACTGTAACAAGAAGGGACACAAAGTTTTTGAATGCAATTTTAAGAAAATAGATAAGAAGATAAATAGTAAAGGAAAGAAAATTTGGGTTCCTAAAGGAACAATTTTTATGCTACTAACCATGAAGGACCCAAGAAAGCTTGGGTACCTAAATATAAGACTTAATTATTTTTGCAGGAGTGTCTTGCGGCCAAAAGATCAAAGAGAAAGTGGTATCTCGATAGCGGCTGCTCAAGGCACATGACGGGTGACAAGGATCAATTCATCACCCTTGAAAGCAAAAGAGGAGGAGTAGTTACATTTGGCGACAATGGCAAAGGCCAAATCTTGGGGTTTGGTAACATTCAAATAACTCCCTCCACATATATTGAAAATGTCTTATATGTTAATGGTTTGAAACATAATTTAATTAGCATTAGTCAATTATGTGATAAAGGTTTTAAAGTATCATTTGAATCTTCTATATGCACAGTTTCTAATCCCATTGATAATAGCATTGTTTTTATTGGAAATAGAAATGGCAATGTATACTTGATTGATTTAGACAATTTGTCTACTAGTAATCATTGCTTAGTTGCTAATAATGCTAATATAAATGAGATTGGTTGGTTGTGGCATCGTAGATTAGGTCATGCAAGCACACACCTTATTTCAAAATTAATTAGAATGGATTTAGTAAAAGGACTTCCACAATTAGATTTTGAAAATAATAAAATTTGTGATGCATGTCAATTTGGAAAACAAACTAGAAATTCTTTCAAAACTAAAAATATTGTTTCCACTTCTAGGCCACTTGAACTACTTCACATGGATCTTTTTGGACCTACTAGAACCACAAGTCTAGGAGGAAAGAAATATGGTCTTGTGATTGTAGATGATTACTCTAGATACACTTGGGTATTATTTTTAGCTCATAAGGATGAGACCTTTCCACTATTTTTGAAATTCTTCAAGAAGGTCACAAATGAGAAAAACAACACCATAGTGTCTCTAAGAAGTGATCATGGCACCGAATTTGAAAATCATTTATTTAAAATTTTTGCATAGAAAATGGCATCCATCATAATTTTTCTGCACCTAGAACACCGCAAAAATGGTGTAGTTGAAAGAAAAATAGAACCCTAGAAGACATGGCCCGTACCATGCTATGTGAAAGCAACTTACCAAAATACTTTTGGGCAGAAGCTATAAACACGGCATGCTACATCCTTAATAGAGCTTTAATTAGGCCAATCATTAAGAAAACACCTTATGAACTATGGAATAATAGAAAACCAAACATAAGTTATTTTCATGCATTTGGTTGTAAGTGTTTCATTCATAATAATGGCAAAGATAACTAGGAAAATTTGATGCAAAATCTGATGAAGGCATATTCTTAGGATATTCAACATCTAGTAAAGCTATAGAGTATTTAACAAGAGAAACTTAATAGTAGAAGAATCTATTCATGTAATTTTTGATGAATCTTTAGCATCAAGTTCTAAAAAGATTGATGATGAGGAAGATACAAACATTCTAGAAAGAGACATTGAAAAATTAAATATAGATGTATCTTCAGATCATGAACAAGAAGCTAAAGATAATGATTCTCCTAGTGTTGATGTTGTTGATGAAATCGTAATGATATAGATCTACCTAGAGATTGGAGATATGCCTATGGTCATCCAAGAGAATTAATTATAGGTGATCCATCTCAAGGAGTAAGAACTAGATCATCAATGAGAAACATCAATAATCATCTTGCATTTGTATCTCAAATTGAACCTAAAACTATTGAAGAAGCTGAAAAAGATAATAACTGGATGTTAGCCATGCAAGAAGAATTAAATCAATTTACTAGAAATAATGTTTGGACATTAGTGGATAGACCTAAAGATCATTCTGTAATAGGATCAAAATGGGTATTTAGAAATAAATTAGATGAAAATGGCATAGTAATTAGAAACAAAGCTAGATTAGTTGCAAAAGGATATAATCAAGAAGAAGGAATTGATTTTGATGAAACTTTTGCACCTGTAGCTAGACTTGAAGCAATTAGATTATTACTTGCATTTGCATGTCATATGCATATCAATTTATTTCAAATGGATGTTAAAAGCGCATTTTTAAATGGATTTATAAATGAAGAAGTTTTTGTTGAACAACCACCGGGATTTGAAGATCATGAATTTCCAAATCATGTTTTTAAATTACACAAAGCACTATACGGTTTGAAACAAGCACCTAGGGCTTGGTATGAAAGATTAAGTAAATTTCTGATTGAAAATGATTTTGTAAGAGGAAATGTCGATAAAACACTATTTTTGAAAACAAAAGATAAAGATTTATTAGTAGTACAAATATATGTTGATGATATTGTTTTCGGTGCTACTAACAATTTGTTATGTCAAGAATTTGCAAAGTTAATGCAGGGTGAGTTTGAAATGAGTATGATGGGAGAACTCAACTTCTTCCTAGGACTTCAAATCAAACAAAGCAAAGATGGAATCTTCATCAATCAAGCCAAATACACAAAAGAACTGCTCAAGAAATTTGGAATGGAGTCAATCAAACCACTTGGGACACCTATGAGTCCTTCGTGCAAATTGGACAAAGATGAAGATGGTAAGAAAGTAGATCAAAAACATTACAGAGGTATGATTGGATCTCTTCTTTACTTAACAGCTAGTAGACCAGATATTATGTTTGCAGTATGTTTATGTGCTAGATTTCAATCTGAACCTAAAGAATCTCACTTAATTGCTGTAAAAAGAATTTTAAGATATTTAAGTGGAACTAAAAATGTAGGTTTATGGTACTCT
Organism: Calamus simplicifolius; assembly: GCA_900491605.1. Taxonomy (NCBI): domain Eukaryota; kingdom Viridiplantae; phylum Streptophyta; class Magnoliopsida; order Arecales; family Arecaceae; genus Calamus; species Calamus simplicifolius. The sequence continues at coordinate 725,708 of UESW01004461.1, read as the reverse complement.
AGAGACTCAACCTTAAATTTAATTGCATATTCTGATTCTGACTATGCTGGATGTAAATTGGATAGAAAAAGCACAAGTGGTGCATGTCAATTCTTAGGATGTAACTTAATCTCTTGGTTTAGCAAAAAGCAAAATTCGGTTGCATTATCTACTGCTGAAGCAGAATATGTTGCAGCTGGAAGTTGCTGTGCTCAAATCCTTTGGATTAAGAGACAACTTGAAGATTATGGCATAACCCTGATAAAACACCAATTAGATGTGATAACACGAGTGCAATAAATCTAACTAAAAATCCAATTCAACATTCAAGAACAAAACACATTGAAATTAGATATCATTTCATAAGAGAACATGTAGCTAATAATGAAATTTGTCTTGAATATGTTAATACAGAGGAACAATTAGCTGACATATTTACAAAACCTTTGAGTGAAGAGAGATTTTGTTATCTTAGAGGTGAATTAGGGATATGTGACCCTATGGATTGATTTTGATACATTAAGGAATGAGAATCTAAATTTCTATCAATTTCTTGATATTCCTTCACTATTTTAAGGACAAATTATCTAGTCATTTGAGCTATTTGATCCTTAATACTCCAAAATTTTATCAAAATTTTATAAAATTTATTTTGACGAGTTTCAGTCATTTGAATTTCATATATTTTTGCTGAAACTTCTTTGGAGTCGACACCTCAGAATGAGGAGTCGACACCTCTGACTGTGTCGCTCTCGGTCCCTGACCTTGGAGCCGACACCTGTGAATTCGGAGCCGACTCCAGTTCGAGCGCTGACTGTGTTAGCGATTTGGAGTCGACACCCGACTTTGCGGGAGTCGACACCTGGGAATCAAAATTTGATTTATTAGGGCAGAGTCGACACCTCGTCATTTCACTTTCTCAAATCCTAACCAAACTCTTCCAAAATTTTCCAAAACTTCCCCATCTCTAATTCCATCCAAATCGAACCTTTCCAAAGATCAAATGGCACCCAAAAGGAGAGAATCAGTGGTTGGAGCGCCGGTAACTACGGGAAAGCGGTCCGCACGTCGTCCCGTTCGTGAGCCGACTCCAAGCAGCGATTCGTCCACAGATTCTGACAACCCCAACACATCTTCCACAAAGGTAGATACCCTAGCTGATAGAGTCATCACAATGGGTAGAAAAATCGATTTTGACCTATTTGAATCCGAAGGTTTTTCAATCGGGAGACAATTGAAGGAAATGGGCTGGGATAAGCTGTGTTCTCTTGATGTTCCTACCTATCCAGCCCTAGTAAAAGAATTCTATTTCAATTTGGCTAGAGGGGATGGAGGTTTAGTAAGCAATGTTAAAGGGAAAAGGATTCATCTCACCTTTCAAAAGCTCGGAAACCTCCTCAGCATCCCGATCACTGGTTTAGCAGCTGACATGCATAGTGATAGGTCAGCAGCCCTTTCAAGGATGTTAGGAAGGGATGTAACAGAGTTTGAAGAAATTAGAGCCAATCAACTACCCCTAGAATTGAGATTATTACACAATATATGCAGTAGAATCTTGTTTCCAAAGACTGGTCGGTTTGAGTATGTCTCGGAGCGAGACATTGTGGTTATGGACAGTGTTCTAACTGGGCAGCCGATCAATCTGGCAGCAATGATGATTTTTTATATGGCAGAAGCTGGAGGGAAAAGGAGATCATCCCTACCGTATGGAATGGTACTAACTATGGTATTCAAGAGCCAAGGGGTTAAATTCAAGAGAATGAACTTTCCAAGAACCTAAGGCACACAGATTACTATAGCTTAGCTACATTGCATCGGATGGGTTTTGTTAAGGTGAATGGACAATGGGATAGGAAAGGACACCTAGATGAAAGAGCCCCTATGCCGAGAGTTTCTGAGCCTTGCGAGGCTGGACCATCATTTAGGGTTCCTTCTCCACAGCCTAGGAGTCCCATTTCTGCTCCTGTTCCTGCTCCTGCACCTGCACAAGTTTATGATCAACCATCCACTTCTTCGACTGGATTCTCAGACCTTCAAATGGAGCAATTAAAAAGTTTGTTTGCAGCTCAGAAGGATGAGTTTGACAGTAAATTTATGAATTTAAAAGAATCACTTTACTCCCTTGATGATCGGATTGCAAAGATTGAATCAACTCTCAACTCCTCCGAATCTTTAAGTGGTGATTTGAAGAACATCTTTGAAGAGCTTAAAGAGATTTGTGGAGGGTGAAACTTATTCAAAGTGCAACGCCGAACTTCAAGACAAAATCACAACAGCTTGCACATTTGTGGATGAGAGACTAAAAGATTATGTTAGACTTCAATGTGATGGAATGAAAAATATAGTAGACCATTTAACAAGAATAGTTAGAAAGAACTTTTGATGTAATGTATGTTTAATCTTGTTGAAATGTTGTTTACATTTTGATGTAATGAAGTTAATGTAATGAAGTTTAAAGAGGGAGAGAATTATGTAATACTTGACATATGTTGATGTAGTGAAGCTTATGTTATGAATGAAAAGTTTTTATGTAATATTTGACTTTTGATGCAATTATCTTACCTTTTTGTTGATTACAAAAAAGGGGGAGAGAATTAGGATTGTATATGCATTAAGAGGGAGAAAATTATATGGAAAGAATTATAGTTGTTAATTGCATTATGTTAATTGATTGAATATGATTATTGAGTTCATTAATAATCAAATTGAATTGTCTATGCACAAAGAAATCTTAAGTACCAAATGTGTAAAGTAAGAGGAAGAATAATTTGAACTTCATAAGGGAAGCTACCTTATTCAGGGGGAGCTTACTCGTAAAGATCACTTCCTTGATATTTTTTTTAATTTAAGAATTCTATGCATATACTCAATGTTTTTATAATCATCAAAAAGGGGGAGATTGTTGATCCATTCATTGATTTTGATGATTAATAAAGGAATTGAGTATATTTATTTGATTACTAATGGATTTTATAAGTGTTTCAGGACTTAAATTTATTTGATCAATTTAAAGGAATTAAGAAATGAATTTTGAATCAAATACAAATCAGAGATTTCAAAGTTTCAGAGCTTGGAGTCGACACCTAGAAAGTCTGGAGCCGACCCCATGGCCAATTCAATTTTAATCTGATTTTTGATACAACCTGGAGCCGACACCTAGAGTTTCGGAGCCGACACCTAAGGTTTCGGAGTCGACACTTACAGTGTCTGGAGCTCCGATGCGGGGACAGAACGTTGATTTTTGAGCATCCTGGAGCCGACACCTACAGTATTCGGGAGCCGACACCTGACGACGGCGAGCCGACACTTACTTTTGCGGAGCCGACTCCACGACGAACTCAGATTTTACTATTTATGGAAAAACGATCTGGAGCCGACACCTGAAAAGCTGGAGCCGACTCCAACCCACCTGGACGAAAAATCAAAAATGCCAGATCAGCTCTAACGGTAATATTTTTGATTTCTGACATCTAACGGCTATTTTTTATGAATGGAAAATCCTTCCAGGTACACTCCAACGGCTAGATTTCCACCAAAAATGAATCAAAGGAAAATCTATAAAAAGGGAAAAACAACCGTTTGAAAGAGGGAGATAGAAACGGATAGACAAAAATCAAAAATCAAAATCCGAGAAGTCTTGAGCCTTATATCCAAGAGAGGAGCTTTCAAATTCAAATCCTTCCACTCCACAAAGCTCAAAGAAGAATCCAAGCCATTCAAATAGTGAAAAATCGGAGGATTCTCAACTAGAAGAAAGAGACCAACTTTTCAATCTTCTCAACTGCATCTACTGTGAGGAATCGGAGCTGAGGCTTGATTCAACCCAGCAAGGAGAAGAGGAAAAGAAGAAAAGAAGAAAAGCTCAAAGCCAAACAACTTCAAACCAGGCTTTTCTAAACCTATTTACTTTTCTTTGAATATTTGCTCATTAGGAGCTGTGAAAATTTGTAAAACATTCTTATACTTGTTTGCCTAGTTCAATCAAAGGGGATTGAACTAGTGGAGGTTGTTAACCTCGGGTCAAGCTAGTTTAGCTTGAGTTTAGGGTTGTGTGCTGGTGAGCCCGTAAAACCGGCTGGGTTCGTTGTGATCCCGGGTAAAACAACAAGTTTGAGTTGTGAACTTGTAAAACAACTCGGCTGTAATCGAGGAGATTATAGTGTGGACCCAAGTAGGATCTTGGGAGTGGACGTAGGTGTTGGATACACCGAACCACTATAAAATCTTTGTGTTTGCCGTGCTTCCATTGTCTCTATCTCTATCTCTGTTTTATTCGTTGTGCTTTATATTTACATTGCATTTATTTTCATTCATCTTAAGCAAACAATTTTTTAAGAGGCTAAATTTTTAAAGAACCCAATTCATCCCCCCCCCTCTTGGGTTGTCATCTGGGCCAACACTTTGATCTTCCCCCTCTTGCCAGGTACACCCCTCTAATCTACTAATAACTTTATTGTAGGAGAGCAAGCCCTATTGGGGCTTCTTAGTCTCGGCGGTCCTTCTTCCTTATTTTTTAGGAACTGTTTCGCGTGCGAATTTACTGTGAATTTTTTTGAATCCCTCCTAGGCTATTACTTTGAAAGAATAATCAACTACAATTATTAATCATAAAAAAAAAAAAAAAAATTACTTGCATGCGAATCAGTCCTACATCAGTTTGGTATCAGAGCATAGTTAGGGCTTAATTTTAATTCACGTTATTATCAGTATATCATCTGTTAATTGAATTATTTTTTCCTACATACATATCAAAAAATTATGAAATTTATTTCTATAGATTCATTATAATTTAAAGTATTTTTTGTTATTTTTTGAGAATTTAATTCGATCTGTGAAAAAAATAAAAAAATTCTGAGATTTATTGCTATTTACAGATTTCTGGATTAGGGTTTATGTTTTACATGTCATTCATCTGCATTAAATTACTCTTAAGGGATTTCATTGATGCCAGATAAGGGAGGGATTGAGACCCCTTCCTTGGCCCAAAATAACCATCCGTGCATTCCGATCCCAAGCCTCTAATCTAAAACTGAGTAGCAACTTAATTGACATTTGCCCTAGAGGGCTAGGGATACCAACAGTCGATTTAGTGTACTAGAGGAGACTAGTACAAATCAATCTAGTGTGTGCTTTGAAATTAGTGTTTAGAAGGAAGGTCAAATGTCAAACGACTTAAGCGGAGTGTTGGGATTATTCTAATTAGGCACCTGCAATTTGCGGGACGAGCCTCCCCCCTTCCACCTGTCCCAACTGGCCAATTGAAGAGTTACTGTTAGATTGGCTTGCATTAAGCCAAATCCTTTACTCTGGATGACTAGGTCTAGCATACCGTAGTCTGAGTCAGTCTAAGTCTTGTATGCTTGATTGTGCTTGCATGTGCAGTAGATCAGGAGCATCTTTTCACCCGTCACCACCTCCATTACAGGCTGAACCCATGGCTAATCAAAGCATTGATGATCACTTAAAGATCATCACTGAACAACTAGCCCAAATGAACCAAGACATCAAGCAATCTGAGGCTAGATTAGGGTCTAGGTTCGATCAAGTCGAAACTAGGTTGGGCATCCTAGAAGAAGCCCGTGAGCCCCACACTGAGTATGATCATGAGACCCCACCTCATCCTAGGAGCGCCCAACAGCCTGACCTCTACATAAGGCCAAACCCTAGGAGACCACGTCGACCTGATCTAGTCCTAGATGTCCTCCCTAGGAGACCCAATCATGAGGCAGTAGACCAAGAAGAAAGAGCCCTTAGAAGTGTTAGACTTGAAGCACCTACTTTCGATGGCTCTATGGACCCTAAGGACTACCTAGATTGGGAGGAAGGGATGGACCAGTACTTTGACTGGTACGACATGTCTGAAGAGCGTAAGTTTAAGTTTGTCAAGCTCAAGTTAGTACGACAGGCTAGGTTATACTAGGCCACTTTAGAGTGAATGTAATTATTAGAGGGAAGAGACCACATAGTCACCTGACACGCCATGAAGGCTAGACTTAGGTCCAATTATGTCCCCACATCGTATGAACAGAGCCTATAGGACCAGTGGCAGGGATTAATTCAGGGTAGTAAAACTGTGAATGAATACATTGCTACATTCCAAGAGTATACCATGAGGTGTAATATCGTTCAGTCTGAGGAAGTCACCCTATCCAAGTTTAGGTATGGCCTGAGAGCAGATATTCAAAGAGAACTCTACCTAATAAGGGCACACAATTTAGAAGAAGCTTACCAAGTTGCTAGGGATTATGAACGTTTTTAGAGAGGGCCACCCTATCGTAGATCAGAGGCTACCAAGAGCCCTAGCCCATATCCAGGATCTAGCCAGGCCTATCCTAGTCATCTCAGACCTACCCAATACTCAGACCCCCGCTAGACTTTTCCGAGTCGACCCAACACTAGCCAACCCAATACAAGCCGAACTGAGTTGAGTCGACCCCAGAATAGTATCTCTATACCCCAGAGAGAGGATAAGGGCAAATCTGTAGAGGTCCAAAGAAATTCCAACCCCCAGATCAAATGCTTTAGATGCAAAAAATTGGGACATATGATCAGCCAGTGCCCAGTCAAATCCCTTCATATAGATGAGTTACCTGAGACTGAATCCGAGTCCCTAGTTGAGCCTGAGGGAGAGGTCTATGAGGATGATACCCATCTGATAGATGAGTACGATGGAGAGGAGGAAACATTTGAGTCTGAAGACCTACTAGGAGTGGTTAGATGTATCTTGACCCAGACTCAAACTAAGGACCAGAAAGATTGGCGTAGGATTAACATCCTACAGACTTTTGTTAAGACAGGGGATAAGGTGCTCAAGATCATAGTGGATAGCGAGAGTTGTGTCAATGCATCTCTACCAATACAGTTAAGTCATTAAGATTGACCACAGTTCCCCATCCTAGTCCCTATAAGGTTTCATGGGTAGATTCCACCTCTATCCCAATCAAGTCCAGATGCCAAATGCTAATCAAATTACAAAATTATGAGGAAAAGGTCTGGTGCGATGTAATTCCTATGGGTGTTAGTAGTATTATATTAGGTCGACCTTGGCTTTACGATCATGATGCCACCTTGTTTGGTCGATCCAACATCTGCTCTTTTAAATACAATGGGAACAAGTATGTGATACATCAAACTCCACCTAGGGACCCAATCAAGAAAGGATCTAGCAACCTTAAGGATAGCAAGCCAAGAGTTAATCTGATTAAAGTTAAGGAATTAGAAAAGGACATCACTGAGGGTAATCCTATTTAGATTTTGACCACTGAAGAGATCTATGAATCAGTCCAAAAGGAACAACCCCCAGAAGTAATTGAGATCCTAGAGGAGTTTAAGGATGTCTTCCCTGAAGAATTGCCTGATCAGTTACCACCCCTGAGAAACATCCAACATGTCATGGACCTGATCCCAGGATCCACCCTCCCAAACCTTCCCCATTATAGGATAAACCCCACTGAGGATCAAGAACTACAAAAACAAGTGGGAGAATTACTTAGAAAAGGTTTCATTAGAGAGAACTTAAGTCCTTGTGCAGTTCCTGCACTATTAACCCCTAAGAAGGATGGTACCTGGAGAATGTGCATGGACAGTAGGGTCATCAACAAAATCACTATCAAGTATAGGTTCCCTATCCCCAGAATAGATGACATGTTGGACATGATGGCGGGTGCCACTATCTTTTCCAAAATAGACCTTAAGAATGGCTACCATCATATTAGAATTAGACCAGGGGATGAGTGGAAGACTGCATTTAAGACTAGATATGGTCTGTTTGAGTGGGTCGTGATGCCTTTTGGGCTGTCAAACGTACCTAGCATATTCATGAGAATCATGACCCAGGTCCTAAAAGAGTACACAAAAAAAATTCTTAGTGGTCTATTTTGATGATATATTAATTTATAGCAAGACCAAAGAGGACCATCTTAACCATCTCAGATTAATCTGTCAGACCCTTAGATAGAATAGCCTATATGCAAACCTTAAGAAGTGTGATTTCATGATGCATAGGGTTATCTTTCTAGATTTTGTGGTAATCCTAGAAGGTGTTTCAGCGGATCCTGAAAAGGTTAGGTTGGTCGTAGAGTGGCCGATACCCATGAACGTCCACGATGTCCGCAGCTTCCATGGCCTAGCAACCTTTTACAGGAGATTCATTAGGGGATTTAGCACCATCGTCGCACCCATCACTGATTGTATTAGGAAGGGTAGTGGACTAAGTCAGCTAATAAGGCCTTCCTAGAGCTTAAGGATAGGATGACTCATGCACCCATACTTAGACTTCCAGACTTTTCTAAGGTGTTTGAGGTTGCGTGCGATGCGTTGGGAGTAGGCATAGGTAGAGTGTTAAGCCAAGAAAATCGCCCCATAGCTTTCTTTAGTGAAAAACTAAATGAAGCTAAACTTAGATATTCCACCTATGATAAGGAATTCTATGCGGTAGTACAAGCCCTTAAGTATTGGAGACATTACTTACTATCGCATGAGTTTGTCTTATTTTCTGATCATGAGGTACTCCGATTTCTAAACTCCCAAAAGAAGCTAAATTCTAGGCACGGCAAATGGGTTGAATACATTCAGGCATACACTTTTATCCTGAAACACCGTGCCGGTATAGAAAATAAGGTAGCAGACGCCCTAAGCCGTAAGTCTTTGTTATTGAGTACTGTTAGCACCGAAGTTATAGGATTTGACCGGATAAAAGATTAGTATGAGACCTGTCATGACTTTGATGGAATTTATAAGATCCTTCAGCTAGGGTCATCCAGTACCAGTGGAGATTATATCATCCAGGATGGTTACCTTTTTAGGGGCAATAGACTTTGTATCCCTAGGACATCACTTAGAGAATTCCTAGTCTGGGAAAAACATACTGGGGGATTAGCTGGTCATTTTGGAAGAGATAAGACTATTCTAGCAATAGAGGACCAATTTTACTAGCCAGGATTAAAAAGGCTCGTTGCCCTGATAATAGCTCGATGTTGAACTTGTGACGTTGCAAAATAGCAAAAGCAGAACACCGGTCTATATACTCCTTTGCCAGTGCCTGATCGTCCTTGGCAAGACCTCAGTATGGACTTCATTCTAGGATTACCTAAAACCCAGAAGAAGCACGACTCCATCTTTGTAGTGGTCGATAGGTTCTCTAAGATGGCCCATTTCATCCCTTGTTTACAAACCTTTGACGCGTCAGGGTAGCCCGACTTTTCTTAGACAGCGTGGTCAAGCTCCATGGCCTACCTAAGACCATTGTTTCTGATAGGGATGTTAGGTTCACCAGCTACTTTTGGAAAATGCTATGGTATATGTTAGGGACCAAACTTAATTTTTTTCACAACCTTTCACCTCCAAACGGATGGGCAAACTGAAGTGGTGAACCATAGTCTAGAAAACCTTCTTAGGTGCCTTGTAGGCGAACACTTAGGGACGTGGGATTTATTATTGCCTCGTGCAGAGTTCGCCTACAATAGATCAGTGAACAGGTCCACGAGCAAAAGTCCATTTGAGATAGTCTATGGGTACAAGCCTAATCGTCCACTTGATTTAATTCCTTTACCCCTCCACACACGAGTCTCAGAGTCCGCACAAGCATTTGCACAGCATATCAAAGACTTACATAAGGACATTAGCCAGAAAATAAATCTAAGTAATGAAACTTATAAAAGACTGGCTAACTCCCGAAGAAGAGCCAAAGAGTTCGGTGTAGGGGATTATGTCATGGTTAGGCTTAGGCCTGAACAGTTCCCACCAGGTACTATTAAGAAACTTCACGCTCGCGGAGCTGGTCCCTTTAAAATAATAGTGAAGGTAGGACCTAATGCCTATGTGCTAGATCTGCCCTCGGATTTGGGCATTAGCTCTACCTTCAATATTGCAGACCTAGTAGAATATAGGGAACCCACAGCGATTCCTAGTGAGTACTTTGGACCTAACCTTCCTTTTATGAGCGAACCTACCCAAGAGTGTCCACCACCAATTTTACCTGAGCGAGAAGAGCGGATCGAGCATATCCTAGACGATCAATCCATTATGACCCAGAACCGCGGTTATCAACACTACCTGATCCGATGGCAGGGTCGCCCCAAATCTGATGATTCATGGATTACTCGAGAGGCCTTGCAATACCTCGACCCAGATCTACTAGAGAGATACCAGAGCCAGAATGACCCATACTCTATGGAATCGAGTTCTTCCCACTCCGGAAGAATTGGTGCGGGCACCAGGATCAAGCAGAGGATTCTTAACCCTCTGTGGATATTTGATTAGTTATGATTCAAGTCTTGAGTTGCAAAATAAAGTTTAGTTTATTTTGAGTCACATCCAGTTCATTTTATTCTAAATTGAGTCCTATCCAGTTCAGTTTATTTTAATGTAAGTCTTGTAGTAAGTTCATCAGCTTACAAGAGGAGACATCAGTATTGGAGCAGAAGACAAGGCCATCACAGTCAGACAGAGCAGCTGCTAAATTCAAGTTGGTGCCACACCTACTTCAAGCAGCCCACATGCCACCTAGCAGAGCAAGCAACATTTTCGATCTGGATGATCATTTTTCTCATCTGAACGCCACAGATTTCATGCCAAATCCAGCTGCCGCTGATTGCATCTAGAAGATCACCTTTCTCATCTGAACGCTGCAAATTTTATGCCAAATTAAGCTGCCGCTGATTGCATCTAGAAGGTCACCTTTCACATCTGAACGCTGCAGATTTCATGCCAAATTTGATTAGGGCACCTTTTTTTCTTTTTCCATATCTGTATTTTCTTGGGCCCCAAGTCTCTTGCTCTATAAAAAGAGATCCTTTTGTATCAATGATGTATCTTTTATTATTAATCAATCAATCCAAGTTTTGAGTTATTGTGATTTTTGTTAATTGGTTCTCTGGTGCTCTTGTTTCCCTCCTCCTGCGCATGCCAACATCCTAAGTCTCCAGAAGAAATCCTGGCCGCTACCTTTGTCTTCCAATAGTAGACGCCCAAGAGCCCTTGGCCAGCCTCCCATTTTCTCTACTCCTTCCTTGTCTCTTTGCCTCTATTCTAAATTTTCTCTATTATTCTTTAACCCTTGTATGGTGATCTTGCAGATCCCTCAGTAGCCACGAATCCAAGATTCAAGATGATCATCATCCAGGTCAGCGGATACTTGACCGCAGATCCGTAGGCTCAAGGCTTGGTCATCTGGGGCGCATCCGCCAGGCAGAGCAACCCCTTCAACACTTTGATCTTCCCTCTCTTGCCAGGTACACCCCTCTAATCTACTAGTAACTTTATTGTAAGAGAGCAAGACCTACCAGGGCTTCTTAGCCTCGGCGGTCCTTCTTCCTTATTTTTTAGGAACTGTTTCGCGTGCGGATTTACTGTGAATTTTTTTGAATTCCTCTTAGATTATTACTTTGAAAAAATAATCAACTGCAATTATTAATCATTAAAAAAAAAAAAAATTACTTGCATGCGAATTGGTCCTACATCAATCAACCTAACTCTACTTTTATTATCTTCAATATGTTTCATCTTGTTTTCATTAAAATAAATAACTATAATTATCTCTTTTGGTGATTTGAAGTCCTTCTAATCCCTTGATTGCTTTTGAGATTCACTTACTGGTAGCACATTCTTGTATTTGAAGCAATATATTAAAGATTTTGATAAAAAAAAACTTGTGGAGAATATGAAGTTAGATGAGTGGTACATATATGAACATCTTTTCTAGATCAGTGCAATAGTGATAAAAAATGTTTTAGCTATGATAATAGACCTTGACGTTGCTTCAATAATTTGACTTATATTTATAATAACTTAAGATCTCACCTAAAAATATTAACTAAAATGATATTTTTTTAGACTTTTTATACCCAATATCTATTCAATTATTATGTAGTAGAGTAGAAGAAGCATATTCATACAGCGAACCCCATGAGTTGGAAAAAGGCTTAGATGAGTTAAGTTGAGTTTATCTATTCAATTATCAGTAAATATGATATTAAATAAATGCTAACATGGCCTCTTATATATTTCCTTCATTTAAGTCCTAATATTCTCATCAAGTTATGGGTTTAAATCAAATCTAAAGGCAAATGCAATCTAATATACAAATATCACAAGCTCATTTGTAATATTTCCTAATCTACATAAGCTATAAATCGAGTATGCTCTAATATTATTTATAATAACACAGAATTTTATCCCAAAAAACTTAGTTAAGAAAATATTTTTTAGGCCTTCTTTACCATGCATAAGCATTGAAAATTTACCTAATAACTAGTCGATATGAAACATAACATATTGGAGCATAGGGTCTCAAAGTACTTGAGTGATGATTCTCATCCTCCGTCATTTTTCATATCAATTAATTGAAATCTAATCTTCAAAGAATATAGAAATAGAAAAATTACTTGGCCACATTGACTTAATCATATCCAATTTAAATGAACACCGAAGTGAGTGCAAGCCATTCAAAGCTATCGTCCATATTGGCAATCCACCTATTTCAGTTGTAAAACTTGATATGCTTCTACTCATTAAAGAATTTGAACTTCCCAATAATTTGCTGCAGCTGCAATTTTAATTGATCCTGACCAAAGATCCATTGTCTACTTTCAACTGTCAATGCCATGCCTAACAAAATATTAGCGTAAAGTTTTTGATAATGAAACCTCCAAGATACAAAATAAATTACAAGTTATATATAATTGCGACAAATGGCAAATGGAGGCCATATGATTGCTGGAAGAAATCTAACCTACCTATGAATCACACTCCCATATGCAAATTTCCTCCATCCTAAATTGACGGTATCACAACATTTGATGATCTAAATAGTTTTCCAATGGATAGGTTTTGTTACCTGTCATAGCTTATGGACACTCTTCGTGGTCTGAAGATTTCGGATGACGTCCCCAGTATATAATCAGTGCAATGATGCATCAATCATAAAAAAAGTGGGCCATAATGATATGATTTGAAGGATGGATTGCTAGGATTCCTTTTGGCAACTGCATGCTAATCACCATCAGAAGCAAGGTAGAAAATTAAATTCATGAATTGTACATTTCCTTTCGAGCCTGATTACATCTTTGAGAAGCCAGATGGACATCTTTTCAACGGGACAAAATCCCTAGTTTTCCTTGCAATTATTTGAGAAATGGCAGAGACAGCGAAGCATCATGGATAAGTCTTTGTACATCAATCTTATCGAACACATAAATTGATCGTACATCTATATCATCGCACATACTACAATGAACACAATCAATTCATGCATTCGATATGCACTTTATGCAAAGCTAAAGCCTTTTCCTGACTACAAACAATAAGGCAACGAGGCCCAATTAATTTTTCCAAACAGCATGGATGCAATCACGTTGTTTACTGTATCCTGAAAGCGATGCACTAGACGTCCACTTGGCAGAGGGTTACGCTAAATAATACAACCACTCAATAAGTTGCTGTCTTTAAGCGTACACCTTGGAGGAGGGTAGAGGTATAATAAGGGAAAGCCAGAGATAACATGGTACCTTAGGGTAGCACGCATCCAAACCCTGGTGGCAAAAGAATGCTGACAGTTTCCAATGTCCATCTAACAAGCTGCTATCACTTCATTGGCTCCTCCAGCTGACTCTGCTCCAATGAAATGGATAGAACCATTCTTTAAAATCGACAAGAGATCCAGATGCAATGCAATGCTGTCTCAGAGACCTTTTCAATAAGATGTTATAATTTAATTAATTACCTTAGGTCGATGAAATAAAACTAAAATGAACAACGCATCAAGTGCGAAAAATGAACAGGATTCTCATCCCTGGGACAACCTTGGTGACCCTTGCCAAGCATCAGCAAACTTTGGCTTTAATTTGCATAACACATTTTATTGTACAAGAATTCCTATAAATGGTACAGTTGTGACAAACATAAAATCCCCAAGCGTCATGAAACAATTGAAGGTGATGAAATCCAAGGTTTGTCAACTGATGCTCTTCTCAAACATTTTATTATTTGTTATCTGCAACCAAGAAGCACATTAGATTTGCATTAACCAAAAGTAAGGAATAGCATATACAGACTTTTTGTTAAAAAAAAAAAGGGAAAGAATTTTGAAGAAAATTTCAAAATTAAGTTTCCATAATCCATGATTTATATTGAAAAAAATATTTAACGCAATAAACTTGCAAAAAAAAGGCAACAGTGTAATATTGAAGTTAATAATGCTCATCAGTGAAAGAACTTCGAGCAAAACAATATAGACACCTAAAATCAACAGCAATTGTAAGGGAAATGCCCGATAAAGATATGTGCCTTCATCCTCATTGAAACAAACAATTCAAGCTAACATAATGGGAAACATGCAGGATGTGCACAAACTTTATCAATATGTTAATGTTAACATATCTACAAAACATCTCAACATAATAATGCAAGCAAAAAATTCTTTAATTCTGGCTTTTCATGAATATCCTATTACAAGACAGGAATAGATGCACAAATATTCCTTCAGCATGCTGTAATAACTCACCAAGGAGAAAAGAGATCAGCAATAAATAATGCCTTATCAGAAATTCTTGTGAACAAATTGTCCTTCATACTGCAACTGCCGCTGGCCTTTTGCTAGTCTTTACGCCTCTTATTGCTGCAATACCAAAGAAACATAGTGCAAAAACAAAATAACAAGCTACTCTTTCAAAATGTAAGCATGCATCCTTTTGTTTACACTTCTAGTAGTACAGCCAGCATCTAGTTTAAAAAAATCAAAAAGACAAAAAAAACCAGATAAAAAAAGTAAAGTTCATGCCTTCTGCATAATCTTTTGCTCCAAAGACTGCAGACCCTGCAACTATAGCATTAGCTCCAGCTTCAATAACCTGCCACACATAGAATAGCACAACTGAATGAGTTGCCCTAACCAAAACTCCATATCCTCGCTAGTTACTTGACTCATATATGGTCATGGAATGGTGTCGGTAAAGAAATGAAATGCTAGAAAAAGCAATGAAAACCTTCCCAACAGCATTTCCTTGATAACAAATGACAATGACTAAATATATTTTTTCTATGTTATGATGTAACTTTAATGTGCTTTTTGCTTACATACAATTCTTCAGTGTGACTGCATGCAAGCAGAACTAGCATAAGGATTTAGAAGAAACATAATCCCATTTACTACAGTTTCATATAAACAGCTCAGCCAACTGCATCCACAGAAACAGCCTACCATATGTTATAAAATGCATGCATTTTATAAATTTAAGTTTACAGCAGCCCTTGCACAAATTATTGGATAATATGTTGGTGATATGTTGATAAAGGAAATCAATTTCCTAGTTCTCTCCAAAAAAAGAAAAAAGGTACAGAGACACACAGAGAGAGGAAGGATGGGAAGAAGATTGGATGGCCAGACTCATTGCCTACTCAACTGGCTCAATTGGATAATTATAGACCATATAATATGGTAGTGTAAGACAGACCACCTACATTTTCTAGAGAAAAGAAAAGGATTCTTTTTATAAAAAAAAGTTTAGGAACTTGCTGTCATCAGTGCCTTCCCTGATTGAATAGGATTCCTTGGACTTGGATGCTGGTTTTTGGCATGTATAAACCTTTGTAAGTAGGGAAGGCTTGCCATCCTTTTGTGTTGTGGCATTGAGCCAACAGAAGATCACCAACCTACCAAGGGAGGTCCATAAAAGCAGCAGATTACATGACCCGGATTACCACATCAAAAGCAGAATAACCGTCCAGAAGGATGCTGTTATGCCACCACTTTTAGAGGGAAATAATGCCAATGATCCGGAAACTTCTATTTAGGTGCTATCGAATTCATCAAAATTTTATGCTAACATCAAATGCATAACAATGGTTCCTGCTTTCTGAGGACTTAAGCTACTCACAAACATAAAATTAATCATCTAAGTATTTCTACTTTTTTTCATCATACCAAGACCTCAAAGCACATATACTTCAGATTGCATGCCATGTCTGTATTGGATGCACATCAGATTCCAATACTTGAGAGATACTTCTGGATATTTGTTTATCTTATTTTTCAAGATTTACAAAAGGCTTGGGATGCTTTCCAAATTAACCAGATATACTTTCCCAATACCCCTAGGGATGATTTTTTAATCTTTGGATGAATGCTGGGCTCTTAGCGATAGATGGTTAAGTTTGGAGTCTATGATGTTAGTAATATTGTATAGAATAAGGAGTATGGTTTATCGATTTCAATGATGACTAAATGATGTGGTCTGCAGATGTTAACTCTGCTGAAAAAATGTAGATGGTTGTTTTCATATACGTACAGAAGTATATATTTATTTTTATTGTCATATTTTAGCTGTATCATATCATATCTCTTGAACATTTGCCATATTGGAGTATACAAATCCTATATCCATAACCATGCTTGATAGCCCCAAAGAGAAGAAAATGTCTGAAAATTGTACAAGTGATCCATAAAAGGTCAGAATAAACAAACAATAAAAGCATATTTAAGTTTTTCTCTTATTCTCTTATTTGTCAGTTTTGAATGCATTTTCCATGAATGAAGTCCTCCATCCTCATCTTTAAACAATTCACTGGCAATTAGGATTACAAGAAAGGCACCTTATATGCATTTGAAGGACCAACTCCACCATCTACCTCAATCCATGGGTTGACACCCTGCATAGCAGAATAAAGCTATGATTTATTTGACTCTGAAGCTAAAGTTCTGGAAGAAAACGTATGCTTCTTGTGTACCTTTTCAGCACATAATCTTCTCAAGTCTGAAATTTTCTTCACCTGACTCTCAATAAAGCTCTGTCCACCAAATCCAGGATTAACTGACATAATCAACACCAGATCCACCACTGTCCATATAGGACGTGGAAATTTTGGTTAGTGTACTATTTAATCCACCTAGACATAACGATTTAAAAACAATGATTTTAAATAAGAAAGTAGAAAGTTTGTCATGCCAGTCCAAGTCTTTTTCCCATCAAAAGGAGTTGGTTATGGCCACAACTGTCAGGTCAAGAGATGGATTGAGTAAATCTTTGCAAGTGTTTGTCAACATAAAGTTAACCTCTAAGAATTGGTGGCTAATTCTTAACCCAGGCAATTCAAGACAACAGAATTGTTGCAATGAAACCAGGAAAGCCAGATAGCATATAGAGACTTGATCATAGTTCAACTCAACTCAACTCATCTAAGCCTTTTCCCAACTACATGGGGCCGGCTACATGAATCTGCTTCCTCCACTCTAATCAAAGTTCAATATCATGAAATCAACAAACAAACATTCGAAATTATCCTGGTCTTAGAAAGTGCCAAGACAGAGGAAAGATGATGAAATTTCAAAAAATGGATCAGGATATATCTCTTAAGGCACCATGCATAAGCTAAACATCTAAAAAGCTAGGGCAATGAAGCATAGGATTTACTATCAAGTATGCAGAACCAAATCAAAAGAATGAAAGAGGATGAAGAAAATTGAAGCTTGAGGACTATTTGTGAGCAGAATGTGCAGGTAAACATATCTGAAGCATAAATTATCATGTGCGATGATCAGTTGTGCAAAATTCACATTGAAGAACTGTCTGCAGTTATTCTAACTGCATAGAGCGTCTTACAGACAAGGTATGACAGTAGATGAGGTCTCTAAACCTCGATCTTCAAGCTCCATAGATGCTGCAAATACATGAAATGCAGGCTAACAAGTGAAAACGTAATGAAACCAAGAAATCATGTATGCTTATGTATGTGCATACATCCAAAGAAAAGAAACTAGTAGTTCTCTCTCTCTCTCTCTCTCTCTCTCTCTCTCTCTGTGCGCGTGTGCATGTGTAGGCATGTGCACACGTGTGTGCACATGTGTGCGCGAAGAAACCTTTTTCCACAAAAATTGATATGTGACATTCTTTTCCAAGCATTGGTTTGCATTAAAAAGTTCTATTTCTGGATATACGTTTTGGAAAAAATAGAAAGTGTGCTTTTCTCCAAAAAATGCATCAGCATTAGCATCCTGATAATTATGCTTCCTTCACTAAGCCAAGGACAATAAAAACATTAGACGCCAAATTTTTATCTCTTTCCAGCAACAGGAGTCCCCATTGCCATTTTAACTAGATGTCTCACTTAGCTCCTATTGAAGTGCCTACTAGCACATGGCAGATTTGCTAAGGTAGTGTGCTCAATAACCACTGAGGTGATGCTGCAATGACACCTTGGTGATCAGTATTAGTATTCCAAGGTGGAAAAGCCTACAGGCCAATCTACAGGCCAATCTTAGGACTTCAATCTGGTACAACAGCGGCTACCACCAATGTCATTGGATGAAAATCTAACATACCTGGCACATGCCCGCAGCCTGGAACAACTAAGTCCTCATACCACAAACACTTGAGTTGCTGAGACAATCCCTTTTTACCTTCTCTTTTGTCATGCAAAGACAGGGAGCCGCTGAGAGATTCTTTCTTTTTTAAATATTCCCTCAATACTAGAACAAGAATGAAGATAAATACAGAGGGGTACAGGAATATGAATACCAGAACGAGAATGGCATTCGTGACCCTGTGCATAATTTTGAATACCAAGTGTGTGCATCAGAAGCAATGATCATCACTTGGCACCAAAAAAGCATAAGCTTGAAAGTATCCTTGTGATCTAGAATCTTGCCTTAAGCACCCCAAAAGATCCTAAACTTGCAGCTTTTTGTGCCACCAGTCTATTATTGCTACGATGAACTACGAGTACTTGAATTTTACTGACTGAAGTTTTTCATATTTGAATTTCAAAAATTAGGAAATTAGATTTCATGGGAGTATGAGAGTTTATCTGTGGTCGTCATTATTTCTTTAATACCACACAATACTAAAGGTGCATCATATTCGGAAATCCAAAATTATTCTACAAATAACATTTCTTCACTCACGAACATGAAAGTATCATGTCTAAAACCAAAGAAAACAGGCATGAATGAAATTTGAAGTAAATCAAAGCAATCATTTAATGAAATTTAAAGTAAATCAAAGCAATCATTTAAAGTAAATCAAAACAATCATCAGAGAACATCAAAGATAAACAATATCAAACGCTCTGTTGCTAAGTTTAGTGCAAAATATTAAGAACATAACTCTTACCATCAAGGACATACTCTATGGCACTTAAAGGGGTTGCAGGATTTAAAACAACTCCAGCTTTTGCTCCCAGATCTTTAATCTGATATGATCGTCACTTGTTAGCTGAATATTCAAATATGATTTTTCACAGCAGTAGATTATTCACCAGGGCATTCTCGTAGCAGCCCTTTGTACTAAGAATTAGGAGACCAAGTTGGACCATTTTACAACATAAAACATGGAGGAGACACAGTAAACAAGTTACTGGGCTTCTGCTGAATCACATAATGAATGAGAGCAAAGCTTCCTCTTTCTTTTTCCATTCGAAATCACCTAAAACGTAGAACATAAACTATTGCAATCTTAAAGATCCAATCATGTCACTGAGCTAAATTCTTATCGATCCTGAAGCCCCCTTACAGAATACTACACATACTTAAATTAAACAGCAAGTGCAGCATAGAATTCAAACAGTTCTTTTTTTTTCTTTTTTTCTTTTTTTTTCCCCTTTAAAGATGCCTCAAAGAGATAAGATGTTTTGACTAACACCAAGAAAGAAAAACTTACAAAAGTTTTTTCAAAAAAATGACAGACATATCTAGGCACAACACAAAGAAGGCATCTTAGTTAAATTGCAAAGAGCAGAAACAAAAGTCAGCTGCCAGTGTTAAACAATTTCATGCATGGAAAATAGTATAGATCAGACTAACATTTTATTTAGGAGTGGTCAGGTGAGAAATTTTTGCATGATGTCAAAAAACTACTCTTGGTGTGATTTCAACTTACAATATTACTGTGCTTTGACATGATCAATAGTGCCAAATATGCTAGAGTTCATTTAACTTGTATCCTGAGAACACAGAAAGACTCAGAGTACAAGATGTTTCATATATCAAAGAAAGTCTGCTGGCAGTTCAAGCCATGTGATATGCAAAGACAAGCCCTTCATCACTTTCAAGAAACTAGTTGAATCCATGTGGAAACTCCAGTAGCATCACATTGCAATAGCAGACACAGCACCCCTGAAATGCAACAAAACCTTTCTTGCAAGCAAAAGTCCACCATGGGATCCCAAATTTTCTTGCATTTAGTTCTAAGCAAACATGCATCAATCAATACCTATAAGATGAATGCCCTGGTAGGGTATTTCTAGGTTCGATTCCAGATTTAGAAGCACTCATGTGTCAATATGAAGAATAACTGACAAAAGGAAAGAGTGAAAAACAAATCAAGTCACAGACATCTGTTTCCACTTATATTTGGAATGAGTTGCAGTAGAAAACAAGTGCACCAATCCCCGATCAGAATCGGCTCTAGAAGGAATGCAAGTCTTAGCTTATCTAGCTGGATGAAATGGTACCCACATTATGCAACGCAGTGTACCTGTTTTCTTGCAACCTCTACTTCAAACATGATATTGGATGTTAATACCTGATTTAGTGTCCGATGCAGATGGATAGTTGCAGATTGCTCACAATGAACACTAACAATGTCTGCACCTGCCTTGATAAAATCTGGAACTCGCTGCTCAGGTTCCACAATCATCTGAAAATTTGATTTCAGAGCAATAATTTTTCATATATCATAGCATCAAAACAAAATAAGATCTACAAATCAACACCCAAGACTTCAAGCAATTAAACTGTGAGTTAAAATTGTATGTACAGGAATTGAAGAATAAAGCTAGAAGGCAGTACCAAGTGCACGTCCAAAGGTAGATCAGTTACTGGGCGCAAGGCATTCACCACAAGAGGTCCAATGGTGATATTGGGCACAAATCGCCCATCCATCACATCAACATGAATCCAGTCACATCCTGCCACTTCCACCGCTTTTACCTAAATGAATTGCACTAAATTAATCTTCATATTGACCATATATGTTCATTCTATATCATTCATAATATTCCCAAAAAATCAAGATATAAACAAACTCAAATTCTAACCAGTAAAACGGATAAAGAAATGAATTAAATTTAAGAATGCAATTTGGCAAATAATCTTAAAGTTTATAGCTGAGGTGATGTTTCTGCCAAAGTCACTGATAAATTGCTAGAAAAAGTGGTTGTTGACTTTCATAGGCTCTTGAGCCACTCACTTATTTCACTTTTTTTGCTAAAAAAACTTAAGCAGTTATTATTGCTAAGGTACAGCTATCATGATGAAGACACAATGACACCAAGGACAAACAAACAAACCATTGCCTCATAAGCATATCTTAAAATGAAAACATATGTTAAGAAGCCATAGAAACAAGGTTGCTGCAATTGTTATGGTATGCTGTAAAAGAAGTCCATCAACAAATTTCATCTTTTAAAAAATAGTAATTTTTTTAAAGACCAATGTTCTTATTGTCGTACTAAGAAAACACTTTTAATGTTCTTTTTATTGTTCTACACTTATTGTGACAAGATAGCTTGATATGCTCATATGGGAGGCCACTCTTAGTGTTTTAAGAAAGGAGAGGTTGCAATTATTGCAGAAAAAATTAGGTGCATCTCCTCATGAGCAAACATCGACCAATTTTAAGTATTAGAGATTTACAATATGAGTGCAAGCATAGTGTATTCATGATAGATGGCAAGCCAAAGAGTATCTATTTCTAGTCACACTAAATTGGTATCACTTCTAAGCCTGTGGTCACTTGTCATGTTAATTTTAGAATGATAAATAGGAGATTCCCAACTGGCGAATTACTCTCATGAAAGGTGATGACTAGACCTAATCCTCATTTTAGAATTGTTGTTGGTATTTAGCCACCTATAGCCAACATACATATAACTGTTTTCATATTGAACTCACTCACTGACCAAGTAAACACGGATAATTGACATCTTAATCAATCAGTTAGGACATATGCAATTGCAAGGGCATTTTGTCTTCAAATGAAGTCAAGCATAAGCTGTGATAAAGGCAGAAGTTTCGTGGGTTTCCCTTTTCTATAAAAAACAGTCATAGTCAATAGGTGTAAGACATTTTTGGACTTCAATTTACACCAGAATTTGGTAAATAGGGATTTAGATGGACATGAAAAATATGACACTAATGGTCTGCTAAAATTCAGTGCACTAATTTCGAAGTACACAACATATCGTACCATAGTGAGTTATAACTGACCATATTTCCCCTTGGTTGTGTAAGCAATCAAATGCTCAAGGCACAGAGTATGTGTTTCACAACTAAGTGATGCTTTTGTGTTTTCATGTCCTAATTCATGATCTGTCAGACATTTTCAAGAGCCTGTTTTCAAGTTTTTGTCCTTTTATCTTAACAAAACTTTATTCTATGAATCATATGAGTCATATTAATTGTTGTTTGAAACATTACATAGATTTCTGCCATAGTGCATCCTTACCAAAGCACTCTGCAAGCAAAAAGTTTCAAGTTCAAAACGCAGCAGTATCCATCAAGTTCATAATACAAATATGCTACAAGGCAATACTTTGAAAGCAAAAGAAAAGATATTTGTAATAAATTTAGACTAATATGTCAGATCTATCTGAAGGTATTTATTTTTTTTCAATATCAGAGTTAACAAGAGACCTGCTCGCCCAGCTTTGCAAAGTTAGCAGAGAGTATGGAAGGAGAAACAATTATGTCACTTTTTGAGAATTTATCAACCCGTGCCGATGCCTTCACAGCAGTTAAAACCTTACGCCTGAAATTGGCATAAAAATCACCCTATCACTACGAGTACATAACCACACAACTAACAAGCAAAACATCCAATCAAGCATATACCTTCCTACATAGTCTAAAACCAAGGAAGTATGAGCACAACCACCAGACGGTGGGTGACAAGAACGAAACAAAGCATTGATGGTTGCACAATAACCTTCCAAAATCATTGCTCATTTGTCTGAAAGAATGTTAACCTAGTCTAAAAGTATCAAATCATCTTCATCAGGTGACATAGGTATTAAGAAGAAAGTATCGGTCAGAAGTTTTACGGCTAGTTGGTAAAGCCCTCTGGATAGATATCATTGCCCTGATACCATTATGTCATTTGAGTTACCATAACATAAAGCTCTACAACACACGAACGAAAACATCATTACATCACTCGAGAAAGGGGAGAATAAATTTTCCAATTCGACAAGATGGCTTCTAATAAAATCTAAAAATTCGTGCCTCAATCCAGCATCATCAACCAAGATAAAGATCTCGAGATAGCGAAATCAAGGCTTATAGGAGGAAACAGGAGAAAAATGGATTTCCATTCTGGTTCCCACGAGTGGAATAATTTGCGATTGGGCATAGAGGCCTCCAAGACAAGAAGAAAAATGGAAAGCCGTCAACAGAGCAAAGAAGAGAGAGCGAGAGGAGAAGAAGGGTCACCACCTGGAAGAAGGCTTTTTGGGTTGGGAGAAGAGGGCCAGCTCGCTTAGGCGGAGGCCTCGGCTTTGGGGGATGGCTATCGCCGCCGAGCACATAGAGGGAGACGAGGAAGCGGTGAAGGCAGCCGATATCATCTCTTCGTCTCCCCCTCTCTCTCTCTCTCTTTCTCTCGCTCTCTCGCTGCAGTACATTGGATCAAGCCTGTGGATGGAGCCGCATAAGAAGGGCCCATCCTTTCCTCTGGCGCAATCCTTTCTCAACAGAAGTTTTGGTTCGGCGAAAATAGACTTTTGAGTCTCAGATTTTTATTCGAAATATACTTTAATCCTCAAACTTTCAATCTTACGATCTAATCCGTTAAAATTGAAATCTTAACATATTATCATCAGACACATTTTTAAAAAATAAAAATAAATTATAATCATTGAAATTTTAAGAACTAAATAAATTTTAAATGAAAAATTTGGGAATCAAAGTTTTGCAATAAAATAGAATTAATGGCTATCATTTATCCATGACTGGATGAATAGTAGTTGTCATGATAACCATTCGTTGCTATTCTATAAATATAATGATTCTTGGAATAGAGCATTTTCAAAACTGTTGAGAAGCTTTTGGTTTTAAAAACATATATTTTAATTATTATATATAACATAATGCGATGAGTTGGAGAAAAAATATAAATGTAGCAGATGTCATTTTAAACGTAGGATTTGATGTCGATTTAGGAATTACAAACAAATATTATGGAAATTAATGATGTGATGGTATAATCCTGTAATTAAAATGAAGTGGAGTTTGGATATTTGATTTACTCTTGACATGGCCAATTCATAACAGAAAAACTAATAAAAGATTAGATGGCAGATTAAATTTATGAATATATAAATATGTACTACACGTGAAAGATATGCTCTTGATGTTTTTTTTTTTTTTTTTTTTGTACAGATAGGTGATCATACTAACCTAATGCGAGTCAATCCGAAAATATCAAAGTACAAAATTTGCTTCAGCACTAGGGGACACCGTCGCTCTGCTTCCATACCCAAAACCCCCATTACAGACCACAGATGCCGCTACCCAATTAGCAGCCGAGTTAGCTTCGCGATAGATATATCGGATCTGGGCTCTCTAGATTCCCTGTAGAAGAGATCAAATATCTCGAAGCAGAGGATTACTAGGGACTTGGCTGCTACTGTCGTTGCAAATCCACCGAACAACAGTGAGCGAGTCCCCCTCAATAAGAAGGCTGTAGGCATGAAGAATTCGAACCGCATAAGCAATGCCGGTCCAGGCCGCATAAAGCTCAGCCATGGGGACCGTGGAGTCAAGAGCGCCGAACCCACCCACCGCTAGCAGTGCGCCATCCAATCCACGAATAACAAAAGCTGACCCAGCTAGTCTTCCACGCACACTGCCATCAAAGTTAATTTTGACAAACTCTGGGGGTGGGGGTTCCCAAGAAATAAAAACCGTATGCCGGTTCGCTGCCGAAGCAGCAGGGGAATCCCAGTGGCCAAGAGTGTCAGCATCAACAGCATGGCGGTGATGAGCGAACTCCGCCGAAAATGATCTGACCTTCCACACAATCTGATAGGAAGATATAGGATCATCAGAGAAAATAAGCTGGTTACGAGACAACCAAATCTGATAGGCTGTGACAGCCCAGAGAGGTCCCTACTGCTGTGAAGCCCGTCGAAGACTATGAAGAAAAGGAAGCCGCAACGAACCTGTATCATCCTGTATACAAGAGTAATCCATCCTCAGCCAAATCCATCTCACTCTAGGGCATCTGAATATAGCATGATTAGACGTCTCCGCCTCCTGACCACATAATGGGCAAATAGCCTCTATGGCCATCCCACGCCTAGACAGCAGGAGCAAGTAGGGAGACAGTCCCACACTAGCTTCCATATAAAGAGCTGGACCCTGGGGTGGATGGGGAGCTTCCAAACCCAAGCAGCATATCTCATACACAGAGGCTGTGGCCTATACTCCTTCATAAGATCCTTAATGGGAGCCTTAGGATGACAAGATCTTCACCATAATCTAGAGTCAGAAGAGTGGCTCGGGATAAGAGGTATGGCCAGAATGCGTCGAGATAACTCCTCACCAAAAAGACGGGTCACAGTAGGGCCATGCCAAGAGGAGAGCTCCTGAGAAATAAGATCCTTAACCCTCATACTAGCTGGAACATCAGCACTAATGTAAGTAGGCCAGCGAGTAAAGGGAAGGTCAGTAATCCATGTATCCTGAAGAACATCAATAGATGAACCATCTCCAATCATCCATGATATGTTGTTCAGAATCGCCGGAGCATACCGGCAAACCTCTTTCCAGAAGAAGGACTGCCCACGGGAAGGCTGAAGGTCCATAGAAGGATTCCTGTCACCATACCTGGCACGCATGAAGGAACTCCAGAAACAGTGTGGGTCAAGAAGAAACCGCGAGGCATGCCGAGCAAACAAAGCCTCCCTCCTCGTAATAAGTGACTAGATTCCAAGACCACCGACATGCAAATAGTATCCCATGCTAGAAGATGAATACCATGACCATCCTGCATAGGAGCCCAGAGAAAATCCCTCAACCATCGCTCAATCCTTCTCAAACAAGAGATCGGAATAACAGTATTAGATATAAGATGTAGAGGAAGGGATGTAAGAACTGAGCGGATAAGAGTAATCCTTGCCATCATGGATAGGCCAGTAACCTGCCAACCATCAATACGATAACGAACTCGATGCTCAATGTCTATATAATCACTGCAGCGAGGTCGTCTTCCTGAAATAGGGACCCCCAGATATGAGAGCCGATCAGCCATACTAGATATACCCAATGTGCGGTGGATAGCATCCCTAGTTGTGGTAGAAGTCTTCGGGCTGAAGCAAATCAAAGACTTAAGTGAATTGACCTTCTGACCAGAAGACTAACAATAGCTCTGAATAATGGATGCAAAAGAGGCCGCATTGCGAACAGTGGCCTGGCCCAGGAGAACACAGTCATCAGCAAACAATAGATGGAAGACCGATGGTCCTGTGGGGCCCGCCATAAAAGGGAAAATACGACGATCCTACTGAGCCTGGTAAAAAGCACGTGATAGATCATCCGCAGCCAGAATAAACAAAAAAGGAGATAACGGACATCCTTGCCGCAGGCCCATAGCAGAATAGAAGAAATCCGTCGGAGTTCCATTGATTAGTAGAGAGAAGGATGGCCTCTGAATGCAAGCCATAATCCAATCAATAACAAGGACATCCAAACCGAATTCCTAAAGAGTTTGATGCAGGAAGACCCAGTTCATTCTATCATATGCTTGCTCCATATCAAGCTTAATAGCCATGAGGCACTGTCTAGCTGGGGCTCTCTGCAAGTCATGCATAAACTCCTGGGCAATGAGGACGTTATCCAAAATACTACGGCCTCTGATAAAAGCCCCTTGTTCAGGAGAAATGAGCCGAGGGATCACATCACGTAGGCAGGAGACTAAGAGGCGCGCACAGATCTTGTACAAGGTTGTACACAGGCTAATGGGCCAAAAATGTAGAGGAGTAGTAGCATCAGTGCATTTAGGAATAAGGGTGATGAAGGTCCGATTCCACTCAACATGAATAGATTTGGAATGGAAGGCAAGCTAAATGGCCTGAGTAACCTCCTGACCCACAATATCCCATTAATAGCGAAAGAAGAAAGGCAGGAACCCATCAGGCCTAGGGGCCTTATCAAGCCCAAGTTCCCATAAAGCCAATCTAATCTCCTCCGCAGTGATAGGCCTAGTAAGAAGATCATTCTCCATAACAGTCACCTTCTTAGAGTCCGAGACCCGGTAAACAGGACCCCCATCACCTGTCTGCTAAGTCCATCTATACTTGAAGAAGTGAAATAAGTGATCCTGAATACCATCGATGTCCTCCTGACAATGCCCGTCATCATCAACTAGGCAACGAATCCGATTAGCAGCACGTCGCTGCAAAGTGACCTGATGAAAAAATCTGGTATTTCGGTCACCATCACATATCCACTGGCTCCTGGACCACTGTCTCCAGAAAACCTCCTGCTGCTGGAGGAGAGAATGGTGAAGAGCGAGCATAGCTCGACGGGAAGAGAGGTTGGTATCAGAAAGGTAACCTTCCTGATCCTCTCTGGCATGCAGAGAAGAAATATCAACTTCTACTTTCTCCACTTGCCTCTCTAAATTCCCAACCTCCAATCTGTTCCATCTAGATAGCCTTCGTCTTGCCAATTCCAAGCGCCTAGATAAACGGTAAGAAGCATTACCTCTGACATGTAAATGCCAAACCTGAGATATAATATATCTAGCCGAGGAATAAGAAGCCCAAAACTGCTCAAATCTAAACTATCTCCGCTGGTGAGTGACAGGGTCAGTGGAAATCAGAATAGGACAATGATCAGATCCAATCCAAGGAAGGTGAGTAACACTGGCAGAGGGATACTTCTGAAGCCACTGAGTATTGGCCATAGCTCTGTCCAGGCGCTCCCAAACACGAGCAGAACCATGGCGATTATTACACCACGTGAATGGGGAACCCGAAAACCCCAGGTCCAACAAACCAACGGAAGAAATAAAGGATCTGAACTCCATAAGATCAGCTGATCCAATAACCTGCCTGCCACCTCTCTTTTCATGGGCCCCAATAATGCAGTTGAAATCACCAGCTATTATGGTTGGAATCCCCTGACCAAGGAGAGAGAGGATCTCTGCCTAAAGGACACACCTCTCACGAAACTCAGTACTAGCATAAACGCCAGAGAGAAGCCAGGGATCATTCACCCCCTCAGTGATAACAAGCGCAATCTGCTGATTGCATTGATGAAAGGCATTCACTAAAATAGCAGTGGAACGCCAGATGGCCAAAATTCCCCCAGATAGCCCAACAGAGTCAACAGCATGAGAAGACCAAGATCTCCCAATCTGTCTCCTAAATCGAACAAGGCTGTCACCCGATAATCGGGTTTCTAGAAGAACACATATATCAAAATTGTGCAGTTGAAGCAATCTCTGAAAAGAGGATCGAAATGAAGGTTTTCGAGCTCCTCTTACATTCAAACTAGGATCTTCATTGACTAGATGGGGGAAGGTGGATCTCTACCTGATCCTCCAACATAGCAGTAACAAAAGGACCCCTGAAGTCTGAGTACCTCACTCAGTTACTGAGTAGAGCAGACCATGTCTGAACCTTCATCCCGAGCATCCATCTCAACAGGTCGGGAAACCTCACTAGACATCATAGGAGCACAATTCTTTCCCTGGATTGCTTTTTTAAGGCAAGAAATTAGCAAGTCATGGCTTTTGTCTTCCGGCTTAGTTGGCAGAACCATAGTCCTATTAGTGCCACATTTACCAGCCTGGCCATCCACACGCCGATCAAAAGTCGGAGAAGCCCTAGCCACGCTTTCCTTTTCTTTTTTCCATTTTTGAAGAAGTGCGGTGAGCCTAATTCTCAACAGGCGGGCCCGCTTTGAGGGACCCGGGTTGGCATCCCTGAGGATCGAGGGCCTACCCACACTTTCATTTGAACCAAGTGATGCAAATGGGTTGGTTAAATTCAGCTTGGATTTCAGATTCAGATTCGAATTTGAGTTTTGCTGAATTACTGCAGTCTCAGGCAAAGTATCAGCTAACTTGATACTCTCTGGTGTTTGAAAAATGGCACGGCCATCATCAGCCAGCACGACCCGAGCATCCCCAGTAGGGGACTTCAAACTGCCATCACCCTGAGTTCGGCCACCACCAGCAGCATCAAGGGGACTAGGGGGCTTCCGAATAAGCCGGCGAGCTACCTTCCCAGCCGGAATCCAACCGTCCGGCGAAGAGACCGCAACTGGAACAGAGGCCGAAGAATGAGGAGCCGTCCCCTGGGCTGCAACCGAACCCAGTCCCGAATGGCTCGTCTTCTTCAACTCCGGCGGGGACATCTCCTCTGGCGCACAGCAAACATCCACGGCCCGTAGCTGGCACCAAGAGAGGACTCCCCCAAACCAGTCTGGGACAACGATGAACAGGGGCCCTGAAGATGCAGCGAACCACAATATCCCCTCCAACTGTTCGTAGACAAATTGCTGCCAGAAGGGGGAATGAATCCCTCTCACTCAGACTCCCGGCCGGAGGGCACAGCGAAGATCAACCTGCAGACATGCCCGAGCATACCCACCCCTGTTCTTCGACTCGGTAGAAGCATCGAAGAAGACAAACTCCCCCGCCGGTGCAAGGATGGATCTCAGGATCTCATCGGTCCAAAATTCCATCGGTAGCTTCAGGAGTCTCACCCACATAAGGGCCGAGGCGACACAGTCCGACGACAGGATGAACTCCGGTCGCCACTCTTCCATGGCAAGGGGTTGTCCATTGATCACCCATGGCTTTCCTAACACAGTTCTCTGGCTTTTGCATCAACAAATCAGAGGATATGACAGTGATTGGCCAGACTCACTGGCTCAATATCACCAGGAACACTAGCTCGTCTGTATAGAATTGCCGTCTCCTTCCAGCCCTCAGTTTTCCTCTCCAACGCAGCTGAAGGAACCTGCACAATGTCAGAAAACCTGTCTTCCAGAGCCGCCACCACCTCCGGCGACAGGGAAGGGGAAACCCAAGTGAAACCAGACACCACCGCCTCAAGAGGCTCACTAAGAGAGAGCCGATGAACTAACGCAGCAAGGTCACCGGAGATCATGCAGGAGCAGCGTCGGATCACCAATCTTAAAGCTGCTCTTGATGTTTAAAACCTAATAATTGATGGATTTCTATTTTCCTTTTCTAGAATAAATTTGAGATAACTGGAACTCAACAATTGGACAAAAATATCATTGTCATGCGTTCTTTGGAGTAGCACCTATTTATAGGCACAAAAACAAGGCAACCATCTACTTCAAATATTTTTGATATATATTCTAGATATTAGTGATCTAATCAAAGTAAGATTGTTTTGTTCTCAAACCAATGTTTGAGCAACCAAATAAGAATGTTATTGACAACCATCAAAGGAAACAATAGTTCTGAAAATGTGCTTTAGAACTCTATGTCTAGCGAAAAAGCTCATAATAGAGACAAAAGCAAAAGAACCTGAACATTATTTGGAAAGTGATCAAACGAAATCAATTTTCTCTGCTAATAACCAAGGTAGCGATGGGTCCATTAATCAATTTCACTGTCGGGAAAAATGCTGGATCAACTGATTCATGCTTCAAGAAAACTGCTGCTGCTGCACTTAAAAGTAATAAAAAAACCCTGATTTTTAAAGCGCATTTCATTTATAACACGCAGGTTTAAATATGACTATGGTCTCTGAAGCCTGTCCAAAGCTTTGTACAGCTAAAGCGTCACGCAACCTCTCCAAAAACCTCTTAATCAAAACATCCACTTGCGGGCTAACAATGACAAAATTCCGCAGTCATTAGCTCCGACAAGCAACATATGCCCACCTGTCACCTTTCATTTTAACTGGGAACAAAAGCTAGTCCAGTTGCTAGACTAACTACGATAACCTTGCTGACTGAATTGGTAGAGCATTGTATCATGCAACACATAGAATAGAGGTCGTCTTTGCTCCATGAGATCATCCAGTTACCAATGTGTTGAATGAATGGCGCCGCATCATTTCTTTCACAGGATATGTTACATGATTTAGGGGAAGAAAAATGAAGTCAAGACAATCCAGGATATCCATAAGCCAAAAAAAAAAAAAAAAAGCAAAGGGGAGGAAAAAATAAATAAATAGCCATATATTGCTGTACCAAGCACAGCAAGATATGAAATTAAAAGGCAAAACATGAACACTGCGATAATAAACACATCAGAAAAAAACAAGTATCTTCCAGAAGAAAATCAGAAATTTGCACATGAACATCCATAGAGCATAAGCATCTCTGAACTCATAACAAAGCTGCCCTTATCGAGGGCCATTGGTGCCATGCCAGGCCTTCCATCTATATACCATCCACTACAAGGATACGAATATCCAATGTTGTTTTGGTAATGTCACTAATCACAGATTTCATCTAGCATGCTGATTTTGAATTATTACCAAGCATTGGTTTATCAACCGGAGGGACCACTGTTCCCTCTATCTCCACTGCAGCAGTAGAAATGAGGCAGCTTAACTCGACCACAACTCCTGCAGAGTACATAAACAAAGTTCATGATCCAACTTAGCACCAGTTAATTAACAGGGTATAATTCAGAGTCACAGTCCAAGAAGATCTAGAAAATATACAAAAAAACATCAAGCAGAATAGTTTGGGCCAGTTAAAGGTAAGACTTGTTAATTTAAAGATGACAAAAAATTACTTATAAAAGTTGATGACACCACTAAAACTGTTATGTTCATGCACATGGATTATGTTCCTCTCCTCTTTATGCGCACAGTTCTCACCAGATTCCTCTGCTTTTTGCTTCTCAAACTTTCATCAGTTTCCACTGTTGCAAAAGACTGCAATTATCTCATTCAAACCATGGCTCTAACTTATTGGCTCCATTGTCTGCTTAGGTCCCTCAGACTTTCTTAGCTGACCTCAAGAATACTATGTAATTCTTCCTCCATTCTAGCTCCTTTGCTTTTAGGGACCAGTGGTTTTAAATACCGATGATGTCAATATGTCAAGATGAGGCATGAAAGTGTGCACATCAGATTCTTAAAGAAAACAAGCCTTTCCAATATAAATCAACCATTTTCAAAATGAAGCACCTGTATAGCATATACTGGCACACTCAAAAAATGATCCAATCCATAGGATAATGAACATAGGAAATTTCAAGTTTGGCAGTCTGATCATCAAATCTGAGTTTCTGGCAAATGCATACACGAAGTATTAGTTCTCAAGCCAAAATATTTTATGTGGAAGTGAATTAAGAAGTCTGGCATTTAAAACAGTCAAGAAATGATCAACTCAAAACCTCCTTGACCAAAGTAGAAAATATCAGAGGCAAATTGAGCATTGATCACTACTAAAAGATGGCCTTCTTAAAAATAAACAACCTAAATTTTCTGTCTTAGAATGCCTTGCTGAAAATTGAAACACCAATAGTTACTGATATAAGATCATGTCCAGTGATATTATTGGACCCATCACTCTGTCTCAAAGGCAGGTTAAGTGTCAGGTCGGGGTAGCGCATTAAGGAGCTGGAACTATTGCATCAGCTAGAGTGGCATTAGACATTGGAAATGTGCTTAATTCCAGAGCGATTTTCCGATCTCATAGCATAAATGCAGGACCTCATAAATCCAACCTGATCTATTGCAGCCTTCATGTTGCTTTAACATTGAGCAAAGTGGAGGAAGCAGATTCATATAGCCAACCCCACATAGTTGGGAAAAAGCTTAGATGAGTGAGTTGAGTATGTTGCTTTAACATTGAGCAAAATAGGAGTAACACAATAGGATTTTATTTCTTCAAGCATTTCTTTTATGTTCAGAGGTGGTTTAGACAATCAGATATTTTCATGCAGTCCACAGAAAAAAGTTGTGATATGTGTACTGGGTATAAATTAGATTTCCACATACCTCTCTACGCTAATGGTTCTGACATGTCCTATATGCTTTGTATATTATCATACATTAGCATGAAGTTACCTGTATCACAACAATCCATAATATGTTACTTGACATAAGCCCAACAGTCCCAAAATCATATCCTTTTCTGTGTGGGGTAGCGTGGAGACACCTTCTCTTCTCTTAGATTTTTATATGTTTTCATTTTTTGAAGTTCTGCCTATCAGTTGGAAGCCACAACAATGCTAAATCATGAGTTAAACCTAGATTCAGAAAGGTAAAACAATATTGTGCCTGCCTTTTTTCTTCTTCTTTTTATATATAAACAAATCTACCAAGAAGCATGACTTCTTTGCATTCAATCTTCCTCATTTTTGGTTCATAGCATATTTCACATTATTGTATTCTGAATGGAGTGTTGGGTTTTCTTTTCCTCATTTCTCTTTTTATGTTCATATAACATCTCTATGTATTCTTGACTAGAGCGGTGAATTTATGTTTGACCTTGCTTAAGAACCTGGGAAGAAATGGGTTTTCCAATATTAGGATATATAAGAAAATTTTGCTCATGCTTTTTTTTAATAGCCACCAATGGAGAAGAACAAATACATCTCCAAAGACATTTTAACATTAGTATGATTTTTTTTCATTGCCGTCATTTATTGCTGGAGCATATATAGTTGCAGTTATTATTAGTTTCCATGGTTAACTCAACAATATAATTTCTCACATATCTAAGGCCCACAAGAAACAAGCATTTGACTTGAAATATGACCTAGGACAATTGGACAGGTTGACATAATGATGAAATTGTACTTAAAACAAATCTTCTTTGTACTAGAATGAAATAAAAATGGCCTAGATTAAGAAAAGTAGAAAACCTTAAACATTGTATGGCAATATGACATTTTGGTTTTCTAAATGTATTGTGTATCTTCCCATGCCGGCTCTAAAAGTTGCCATAATAAGGCTGGCACAGGATGATAAGTAAAACATATTTTCCAACAGAATTATGCACTTCTGAAACAATGAGGCTTAGTGATCTTAAAATAAGATCTAACATATTTTCTAACAGAATCTGCACTTCTGAAACAATGAGGCTTAATGATCAAGTAGTTTCATTAAAATACCATATTAGATGTTGAATGGGAAATAACGTGAATTACAATCCAGCATCTCAGTTTTAGTCCAAACTCAGACTGAGACTTGGATAGCCCTGGTATCAGTTTTGTTGGTCTCTGTCTCTCGCAATACTTAAGAAAAAGATAATACTAAAAAAAGAGAAAAATAGTAGAAGTATAAAACTAAGATAAGTCAAATAAAATCTATTAGCAATCAATCTTAAAAATATGATGCATTGTTTAGTGGCAACTAAGATACACTGTATAAGGGTCAGGTGTCTTAAAACACACAAAGAACCGAGATGTCTTGAAATTTATTGTACAGTCTAAGAAAAAAAGAAAAGTAAGCATGCCAACTGGCCAGGTTGGTACAATCTCTTGTGTTGATACAAGAAATCTGAGCTTAATCATCCACACTTCAGTTTTTGGTTGGGCTTCCATCCAGTCCTAGTTCTCACAATACTAAGCCGAGGGGAGCAAGGAATATGATAACAAATGCAACACACTAATATCAAATATCAATGAGAATGACTATAAATTTTACTTCATTAAAGGACTTTTGATAAATCAAACAGATGTATCTATATTGAAGCTTATGAAACCCCCAATTTTGAATTTGTTTTTCAATATAAAAAGAGTAACCTAAAAAAGGGGATTTATGTCAAAGTTGAGATAGTTTAACCGATGATTAAAAGAACTGTTAAAACGTTACCTCTTGCTCAAATTTCTTGGGGTATGAAGCTGATGATTTCAAAATTTTTGAAAAACTCATAATCATGTTTTTAATCATATAAAATAATTCTTGGTGACCTGATATATCATTAATAACTAAGAAACATCATTCTCAGTCAAACAAATGAAGAAAATATTCTAAGTTTAGTTTTTTAATTTAAACCCCATATAAGTTGGACTCTGGTAGGTTTAATTGAAAACTAACTGTAAAATA
The DNA here is from genome assembly GCA_900491605.1 of Calamus simplicifolius. Lineage (NCBI taxonomy): Eukaryota > Viridiplantae > Streptophyta > Magnoliopsida > Arecales > Arecaceae > Calamus > Calamus simplicifolius. The sequence continues at coordinate 690,737 of UESW01004461.1, read as the reverse complement.
ACCAAAACCCAGCTGCCGCTGATCAAATATGTCTGGTATTGGATAAAACTAACCTACAAACAGATTGGTTTCAGATTGGTTTCAAACAAAGCCAATCAGTTTTCAGTCAAAACCAATATAATGTAAATGTTTAGTGCAACTTTCAATCAGTACCATGCTCAGCACGGTTGAAATAATTGTCATGACCTTTAGTGACAATCAATTAAAGATTGCCTGAAAACTAGTGAAAGAAAAATTTGATCATCCTGCGCCAATTGAAGATGGATATTTTAATAATATGCCTTATGATGGATAGTCTTTACTATTGCAAACTTGGAGATGTGGTACAAATGAAAATAATTGAACCTGGAACCTATAAGGTCACGAATATTGAGAAGAAAAACTCTTACCTGCATCGGACAATAACTGGAACAGGTTTCAGAGCCTTTGGTCCATTCCTTAATCCTTTCTTATGGCGAGTAACCTGCAACATAATATATCTTGTTTTCAATCACCAGTCATTCCACAAATTCTCAAATATACACCCAAAAAAAGTTGAGACCTGCATTGTTGCAGGAAAAAATATATGCAAGTTGCTAGTGAACACCAGCGTATACAGACGTAGCCAATTTTCCTATACTGACAAGAAGGTGTACAAAGGAAATTTAAGCTCTGGCCTGTTATTCCCATACTGAAAATCCAATCAAGAAATTTCCTCCAAACTTCAAGTCATAAAAATTGTATGTATAACTACAGCTGCCAGACGTATTCCATTCTAAGGCAGAAGATTTGTAAACTACACTACTACATACAACCCCTAACTATAAAACCAATTCGAGAAAGGGAAAACAGAAGTTGAGAAACAAATAAAAAAATTATCTCAAGAAGCAGTGGTATGCAGAACAAACTAGGTACAAGAACAGGAGTAACAGCATGGCAGTAGTACGCATAGAAAAGCCAACATTTTAAGAGAAGACTAAAGTTTCCAATTTGTAGAGGAATAATGCAATACAGGTGCCATCATTAATAAGCTGCGAGCTCGAGCACATTCACGCCCAAGTAGGTAAAACCCCCAACCTAGTTTTTTTTTTTTTTTTTCTTCAAACCCATGAAGCAATAGCATTGCATATGACACAGAGCAATTCAACACTACAAAATCAACGGAAACAAAATCCATTTGTCCTATACCATATTCAAACAGCACTCCAATGGGAGAGGGATAATTAAAAGGAAACTCGAAGCACAAGAATAATAGCCAATTCACTGCCGCCATGTACATGTAAATAGAAGCCAACTCTCCGACTCTCACGCGGAAAAACACCTTTGGTTAAAATTTATAAAGCAAGATGGACAACAAAGATAGATCCAACGTATAATGGGACGAGAGGAGAAAGCGGGGGAGAGAATAAGAGGGTCTACCTTTTTCCTGGGGACGGCCATGAGCTCCATGGAGGCACCGAGGGAGAAGAGGGGAAGGGAGGGAGCCGCTGCGGCGGGGCCTTGAGGGAAGGGATTCTCGAGACAGGCGGAGGGAAGGAGAGGGCGAGGAAGACGCGCGAGGTGAGACGAAACTCGCCGGAACAAAGACGCCGCCATCGTTTCCCGAAGCTTGGCTTCCGGACCGTCGCTCCTCCGCTTGCTTTATTTTCTCTTCGCCTCCACGCCGGACCGGATGCCAAACTAATAAATCGGATCGCGGCTGCGGTTCAGCAGGTTCGATGCGATGGTCCATTGCTAGCCCTTAGGGTCCGTTAAGCGTACGCACAAAATTTCTCAAGCCCTCTTATTAACTCTCTAATTTTCATGCGCATGGGTTCGCCAAGACGTTCTCTAATCCATATTCCATATCACTACTCTATTTTAGTTGTCCGTAGATATAGAAATTTGGTTGGCCGAGCCACTTTGTCAAAATTTTGAAGAAGATGACTCCCGTTAATTGATCTTTGCACTCTGCTAATATTTATATAAAAAAAACTCTTAGACCCTGTTTGGTTCATGATTTAGAAAATTATTTTTAAAAATATGAATTGTATCCAAAAAAAATTAATTTTATTAATTTTTAGTATTTAAGAATATGATTGGTTGGTGTTGCTGTCAGATCACTTTTGAGAAGCGTCAGGTGACGGGAATGCTTTGTTGGCCTTCAAAGGGATGACAGGGGTCGCCTGCTTTAGGTGGAAACCTGCAAGAAAAGTCCCGGACCGGTGGTTCTGATGGAGACCCTCCGACGCTCAAGTCAGTGATCTGAAGAACAGGAATGAATAACGTTGTTATGATTGGGTAGAGCTTGAGGCCCCTACCTCAAGGGCTGGAGGCCTTTTATACCTGTTCGAGAATCCCACTTACTCTTCGTCTGTCGTGGCCCAGCCTCCTTCAGACGGTTATTAGTTTCTAGTCTTCAACGTGCCATAAAGTACGGGTCATGGGACTGATCGTGGGGCCACGTCCGTCGTTAGCGGCGCCAGGGGGGAGCACGTCCACCGTGCGCGTAGCCGGACGTGCTCGTGGTGACGTGGTCCGCCATTCTCGATGAAAGTGGACCACGTAGCTTGAACGTGGGTGATTGTCGCCGGAGGCCGACGCCGACACCGTAACCAACGCTTAGACTAGCTGCGGCCGACGAGAAGGCCGAGGTGGGCCGTGGATGACACGGATATCAAGATGGGCCGTGGCCGACACCGAGGTCGGGATGGGCCATGGCCGACATGGATGTCGAGATGGGCCATTGCTGATGCCGAGGTCAGGATGGGCCCTGGCCGACACGGATGTCGAGATGGGCCATGGCTGACGCCGAGGTCGGGATGGGCCCTGGCCGACACGGATGTCAGGGATGGCTAGGAAAGTGCCGGGGCCGGCTGGGAGGTGCCGGGGCCGTCCTCCCCGGTTAGGAAGTGCCGGGACGGGGCTGGCTAGGGATGGCTGGGGCTGGCCCGGCCGGCTCGGAGATCCCGGGGCCGAGAAGGGCCGGCCAGGATGGCCGGGAACGACTCGGCGGGCCTGAAGACGCCAGGGGCGAGAGGGGTCGGCAAAGGATTGTCGGGGCCGACTCGGCGGGCATGGAGATGCCGAGGCTGGCCGGGAAGTGCCGGGGCCGGCCGGAAGGGGCCGGGGCCGCCTAGCTTGGACACGCCGGGGGCAGGCTAGGAGAGTGCCGGGCCGCTTTGCTTGGACATGCCGGGGGCTGGCTAGGAAAGTGCCGGGACCGGCTGGGAAGTGCCGGGGCCGCCTAGCTTGGACACGCCGGGGGCCGGTTAGGAAAGTGCCGGGGCCGGCTGGGAGGTGCCGGGGCTGCCTAGCTTGGACACACCGGGGAATGGCTGGGAAGTGCCGGGGCCGCCTGGGAGGCGTCGGCCATGGAGCCATCGGCCATGCAGGCGTCGGCCATGGAGCCGTTGGCCTTGGAGCCGTCGCCTTGGAGCTTAGAGCAATTGGGTGCGCGTGGCTTTATGAGGCCATAAACGCTATCATGGTCGAAGGGCCCTTTGGAGGCAAAAGGGGGGGCTCCGTCGGTTTTCTTCCTTCATGGTTCTCTAACGACGTTGGATCAGCCACATCAGAGATGCCCCCTCGCCCCTAAGTCGAAGCGGGTCCACCCCAGTAAGGCGAAAGGGGCGTTACCTCCCAAGTGGCTGATCCTCGCCTGACTTTGGGGTCTTTATCCTTTGACATGAAGTTTGGATGTGGGTCCCCATCAACTGTGAGCTGAGGAGTTGGCCTCTCCCAGCTGTGAGCTGTCTTGGGGCCTCTTGATAGCTGAAAATAACCAGCGACATGTTGCAAGTGTACAATTGAAACGAAGGTATTACCCGATTGGCCGTTGGCCGCTAATGCAGGGCTGAAGCCGCTAAGGCTGAAATGAAGCCGTTGAGGCTGTGACGAAGCTGCTGAGGCAAAGTTGAGGACGTTGAGAGCCTTTTGAACCCCGGAGGGTGACCTGAGAGTTGAGAGTCGTCAGGTGCCTTTTGTAACGAGCTGGCCTCGAGATTTTTGTGCTGAGCTGGGTCGAGCTTAGAGTGCCGATGCTTGGGGTCGACCGAGGTCTTCCCAGCTGGACCCGGGCTTTTTGTGCCGACCGGGGTCGTGCTTTAGCCACTGACGGGTGTCGGGCTTCATGCCTGGCCGGTGCAGGGCTTTATCCGCCGACAGGTGTCGGGCTTCATGCCTGGCTGGTGCAGGGCTTTATCCGCCGACGGGTGTCGGGCTTCATGCCTGGCTGGTGCAGGGCTTTAGGTGCCGATGGGTGTCGGGCTTCATACCTGGCTGGTGCAGGGCTTTATCCGCCGATGGGTGTCGGGCTTCATGCCTGGCTGGTGCAGGGTTTTATCCGCCGACAGGTGTCAGGCTTCATGCCTGGCTGGTGCAAGGGCTTTAGGTGCCGACGGGTGTCGGGCTTCATGCCTGGCTGGTGCAGGGCTTTATCCGCCGACGGGTGTCGGGCTTCATGCCTGGCTGGTGCAGGGCTTTAGGTGCCGATGGGTGTCGGCTTCATGCATGGCTGGTGCAGGGCTTTATCCGCCGACGGGTGTCGGGCTTCATGCCTGGCTGGTGCAGGGCTTTATCCGCCGACGGGTGTCGGGCTTCATGCCTGGCTGGTGCAGGGCTTTATCCGCCGATGGGTGTCGGGCTTCATGCCTGGCTGGTGCAGGGTTTAGGTGCGACGGGTGTCGGGCTTCATGCCTGGCTGGTGCATGGCTTTATCCGTCGATGGGTGTCGGGCTTCATGCCTGGCTGGCCCAGGGCTTTATCCGCCGACGGGTGTCGAGCTTCATGTCTGGCTGGTGCAGGGCTTTAGGTGCCGACGGGTGTCGGGCTTCAGTTGTTGAGAGCCGATGGTACATCGCTCTGCCAGTGGTACACTGGGCTTCATACCTGGCTGGCCCAGGGCTTTTGGACGCCAAAGCGAGGTTGGCCTTGGATGTTGATGCAAGGTAGATCTTCCCTGTATGATATTTTTAAGTCTTAATGAAAGAAAACTGTCTTAAGTGCAATATACTTAGCTCTTGTAGCACCCATGTTTTTCCTTTTGTGGGTTTGAGCACTTCTGCTCGCTGGTGGTCTGCCCCCCAAGGAGTCATGTTAGTCGGATTGGAAGTGTCGTTGCCCTTACTTGGGCCTTCCCTCGCATTGGAGGCCAGGACGAGATGCCTGTGGCCGGGAAGAAGCTGGAAACCGGGACAAAGCTGGAGTCCATTGAGGAAAGCCTCGACAGTTGGTGGTCATTGAAGATGAATGGCTGGGAGAGTCCATCGAGGGCGTTGCTGAGAGTAAAAAGGTCGGAGGAGTTGCTGGGAGGGCTCTTTCCCTAGCTTTTTCTTTGAAGAGATTGATTGCCCTCGGTGCTGAAGCTTAAGAGCAGTAGTCAAAGCCTTTTGTCCTCATCTTCTTCTTTGCATTAATTGCAACAACACCCCTCGGCTTGCTCTGGCCGATTGTTGAGCCTTTGAGTGAGCTCTTCCAGCCGCCGGTGTTGTTCATCAGATGCTTCCTCATCTTATGATTAAGGTCCTCCCCAGATGACTCGAAAGACTAACAGAAGGCAGGAGATCGATGGTGCTCAGGTGAAGCTTGATGGTGATAAGCTTCTCTATGAGGAGATTTTCTGCGAGCGGATCACTAGCCAACTGGTGCAGCTATCATGGGCGACGTGAGAGGCTTGGGGTGCTACTGAGTGGCCCCGAGCGTTGCTTCTGCAGTTCATGAACTGCTGTTTTCAAAGCTTGATCTTGCTGATTGAGGATGACCAGCTGGTTAATCAGAGCAGCTGAAGTTGGTGGTGAAGGAGGGGCAGGGAGAGAGAGACTGGTCTTTTGTCGCTCAGTGCGATGTGGATGCCCCTCAGCACGATTGGTAAGAACCTCTGGCATGTGCATCACCACCATAGCTATCTTAGAGGGGACGGAGACTTATAGCTCAAGAAGACAGAGCTTTCTTTCCTTCAGCACGTCCCCCCTACCTGGCACGCCAATCTATTGCTGCCAGATCACTTTTGAGGAGCGTCAGGTGACGGGAATGCTTTGTTGGCCTTCAAAGGGATGATAGGGGTCGCCTGCTTTAGGTGGAAACTTGCAAGAAAAGTCTCGGACCGGTGGTTCCGGCGGGGACCCTCGACGCTCAAGTCAGTGATCTGGAGAACAGGAATGAATAACGTTGTTATGATTGGGTAGAGCTTGAGGCCCCTACCTCAAGGGCTGGAGGCCTTTTATACCTGTTCGAGAATCCCACTTACTCTTCGTCTGTCGTGGCCCAGCCTCCTTCAGACGGTTATTAGTTTCTAGTCTTCAACGTGCCACAAAGTACGGGTCATAGGACTGATCGTGGGGCCACGTCCGTCGTTAGCGGCGCCAGGGGGAGCACGTCCACCGCGCGCATAGCCGGGCGTGCTCGTGGTGACTTGGTTCGCCATTCTCGATGGAAGTGGACCACGTAGCTTGAACGTGGGTGATTGTCGCCGGGGGCCGACACCGAGACCGACGCCGGGGCTGACACTGAAGCCGACGCCAACACCGTAACCAACGCTTAGACTGGCTGCGGCCGACGAGGAGACCGAGGTGGCCGTGGACGACATGGATGTCGAGATGGGCCATGGACGACGCCGAAGTCGGGATGGGCCGTGGCCGACAAGGATGTCGAGATGGGCCATGGCTGACGCCGAGGTCGGGATGGGCCCTGGCCGACATGGATGTCAAGATGGGCCATGGCTGACGCCGAGGTCGGGATGGGCTCTGGCCGACACGGATGTCGGGGCCGGCTAGGAAAGTGCCAGGGCCGGCTGGGAGGTGCCGGGGCCATCCTCCCCGATCAGGAAGTGCCGGGGCGGGGCCGGCTAGGGATGGCTGGGGCCGGCCCGGTCGGCTCGGAGATCCGGGGCTGAGAAGGGCCGGCCAAGATGGCCGGGGATGATTCGGCGGGCCTGAAGACGCTGGGGGCGAGAGGGGTCGGCCAAGGATGGTCGGGGCCGATTCGGCGGGCATGAAGATGTCGGGGCCGGTCGGGAAGTGCCGGGGTCGGCCGGAAGGGGCTGAGGCCGCCTAGCTTGGACACGCCGGGGGCCGGCTAGGAGAGTGCCGGGCCGCTTTGCTTGGACACGCCGGGGGCTGGCTAGGAAAGTGTCGGGACCGGCTGAGAAGTGCCGGAGCCGCCTAGCTTGGACACGCCGGGGCTAGCTAGGAAAGTGCCGGGTCGGCTGGGAGGTGCCGGGGCCGCCTAGCTTGGACAAGCCGGGGGGCGGCTGGGAAGTGTCAGGGCCGCCTGGGAGGTGTCGGTCATGGAGCCGTCGGCTATGGAGGTGTCGGCCATGGAGCCGTTGGCCTTGGAGCTGTCGGCCATGGAGCCGTCGGCCTTAGAGCTTAAAGCAATTGGGTGCGCGTGGCTTTATGAGGCCATAAACGCTATCGTGGCCGAAGGGCCCTTTGGAGGAAAAGGGGGGGCTCCGTCGGTTTCCTTCCTTCATGGTTCTCTAATGGCGTTGGATCAGCCACATGAGTTGGTATTTTTAAAAACTATTTATTTGGAGAAAGATAGCAGAATTGCATAGAGAAAGGTAGCGAAAAGGAGGAGGAAGAAGATGAATTTGCAAGTTTTAAGCATTTTGAGGAAGGAAGAATAAAATCTAAAAAACAACTGAGATGAATTCAAAAAAACTTCGCTATAAATTTTTTAAATTCATTCAGATATTTAGAAACATTAAAAAAAAGTGTTTAAAAAACGGATCTGCCAAATGGGCCCTTAAATTTTTACGAACAAACCTGTGACCTTGGTATTCTTTTAAGGTTCTTTACAGCTTGTTTTCCTGAAAATGTCTTGTGGGAAGGAAGGCCGAGGGCCCACATGATATTGAAAAATTCTCTCTTCTTAGTTATATCGCCCTATAAATTCTTACTCTTATAACTTTAGTTTCTTAATAAAATCTTAGAGGGGAGTTGCCTCCTCCGCATCCCCCATTTAAATTTAAAAAAAAAAAGAAAATAGAATATTTATAATAAATTGCCACTTAAATAAGTAAGATAAAGTGATTGAAAATACTAATTTTTTTTTTTTTACTCTGCATGCTGCTACCTCGGAGGGGTTGTGGTTTTCTTTTTAACCAATTTTAATTCTTAACAGCATGCAAAGATGGTTTACAAGGTCCGTAACTTCTCTTACCAAAAGATTACAATAAGATACTTTTTTAACCAATACTAAGATAAAATCATAGGAAAAATAGCTTTCCCATTGGGCCACACAAGTATAACAAATCTGCCTAAGTTGGGCAAAATTGAACTTGTCATTATCATTCAATTAGAAGTTAATGCTGGGAACAAGAAATGAGAATTTAGGAGTGTGTTTGATTTCTGCAAATGGTCTGGTTTTCATTTTTTTAAAAAATACTTATAAAAACAGTTTTTTTGGAAAATACAGCTTCAAAGTGATGGAAAACAAAAAAAAAATGGAAAATGTTTTAACTATTTGTCATTAAAAAAAAAGAAGAAAGTGAAAAACAAAATACTTCTTTTGTATCACTTTTATTTCTAATTTTTATTTTTTAAAATAGAAATATAAAATTAAATGTAAAAAATATGATTGGTTACAAAATTTTTACTCTTTATTTTTAGAATAAACTTTTTTCGGAACCTAAGACAACTTTTTGAAAAAGTAAGAATATATATTATTAATATATAACAATAAATAACTATGCAATATTTATTATAATGTAATATAATATATAATATATGTATAATATTATGTAATATATAAGAATATTATGTTAATAATATTTGAAATATCATATATATTAAATAGTAATTATTATACTATATTATAATATATATTATATAATCTATAATATAATATAATATTATTTTAATATTTTATAATATTATATTCTCTTTAATTTTTTGAGTTATCCTTTTGAAAAATATTATTTATAATAGAAATAAGAAATAGTAAATAATTTTTATTTTTAATTACCAAATACATTTTTTAAAGATCAAAATAAAAAATGGAAACTATTTTTGAAAAAAATAAAAAAAAATAAAAACAGAAAATGCTCTTGAAAACTAAACACAGCTTAGGTGTTCTACAAAGTGGAAACTAAAACATTAACTTCATATATGTACAATGACATTATACTAAAATCTTTTCATGTATCAATTGGATTGTGTACAAATCTGAAGCCGAAACCCTATGAAGGACCTAAACTTAAGGGTGGCAATTTTGAATATGACCCATAAATACGATTTGAATCTGACATAAAATTAGTGAGTTTGGTTATAAATAGATTGACCCATTAGATACAATTAATAAACAAATCAGATCATGGGTTGACCCAATAACTTGAAATTGATGTGCAATTAATCCATTTATTAAACAAGCCAATTCGTATAACCCAACCCGCCAAATCAAATACGACCCATCAAACCTATTTATTTAGGTTAATGCCATTATTTAATTAATTATTAATTTATGATAATAATTATATACTCATGTAAAGATTTAATGCTTATACCTCCTTTTTTTTTTTTCCTTTTAATGAAAAAAATTTGTTTATAGTCATATTTTGTGATGCATAATTACTTTATAAGTAAATTAGTATTAAATATGTTAAACAGGTTACATGAGTTTTATACAATTATATAGGTTACATAGATTTCTTACAGATTTTATGGGTTATACAGGTTATATGGGTAAATCGCACGGGTTATATAGATTAAATAGGCTACACGAGTTGAATCTAAATTAAGATTTTTGGCCTAATTAATAAAGGGATCAAAGTTTAGATTGGCCCATTTCTTATTATACTTCGAAATTGATTCAATTTATTAATATGACTTGCCACCTCTATCCATACCACGCTCAATAATAAATCAAGAAGATTCTTGACTAACCAGCATATTTTGAGGTCAATTACAGCCCTGCTTGAACGGTGTAAGATTTGTTAATAGATGAAACTTAGATACAATTTATTGGATATTTACTATAGGATTCAAGGTACAATCATGTACAACCAACATACTTAATAATAAGTAACATATCTTACTTTTTGAATATAATGATTGTATACGGGCCACCGTTTGATGAAAACTTGATAGCAAACACATAACAAATTATACTAAAGTTCTCTGCGCATTTGAAAAATGATCAAAAAGTTCCCACGCACTGGCAGGAATACGTTCATGTTTAAAGGTTATTGTGCTTAAAACGCAGTCCTTAAAATTAATAGGAAAATTCCATGTGGTTGCTTAACCTACTTTCATTCATCATCCATCTAAAACAATCTTGTTTGCTCCTGAACCTGACGCCGTTACTAACTAAAACGTATAGTTGGTTATTTCACACAGTTAACAGTCCTATGTTCATGACTCTGCTTAAGTTTACTTGTCCGGTCTCTGATTGGAACAATATCTTAAGAGGCACTGTAGGAGAGATTAAAAAAAAAAAAAAAAACACCCACTCAGCAGCGATTACCCTTATCCTGTCAAAATAAAAGGTTTGTCATACTGATCTAACCATGAATATATGAGTGCACTTCCTCAGCTACAGACGGCCGGCCACATGCAGTTGCACAAAAGAAGATGAAACAAGTTTTAGTTGCACACAGAAGGACGAACTTGATAGAGAGAACACAACTTTATCATCACCAGAACTAAACCAGTTGTCACTCGGCGCTACTGTGCCTGGTCGACCAGAAGCACCAATGACTAAATATCCTACGCTATTTTTGCTCTTGAAAAGTCCATTTCCGGATGCTGCACAAGTAAACACCAGGACGATAATGAGATTCAAAGGAAAGATTCGACACCACAAAGGATGAGGAAATTGCCAAAGGTTGTTCACCTGGGCCATAAAATTCTTGAGAATTTCTTGCTTCTGCATCTCATCACTTGTAGGGAGACCCATAGCTTTCTGTCGCTGATCAAACTGCAGACGGCAAAGCAATTAGATTAAGTTACCTCATGGAAAGATGTAAAGCCCACCACATCCAAATGCCTTGCCAACTCAGAAATTAAAATCCCAGAGAAGTTTGTTGTTTTTTATATTCTAAGAATACAGAAAAAAATAATTCAATTGACTGACATACTCAGCATACAATAACTGCAGGAATAAATCTTATAAAAAGAATGAAAATAGCTTAAAGAAAGGAAAACCGAGTGCATGCAAGAAGTCAACAGTTCATTGCATACTGGGCTATATGTGTTTTGTGAAAAGAAATGTAAACAGGACATCAGAAGATACCAGGACAAACCACCATAGCTTGAGTACCAGGGGGGGAAAAAGAAGGAAAACTGAGAATTTACCATCATTTTCTCTACAGTTTGCCGAGTTTCAGGATCCAAATCAGATAATTTGCTGTTCTCAGGTTCTACTTTCTGGGTATCAACTTCAGGATCGCCTTTCACCAAACATTTCCACCATTCCATTTGATTTTGCTTGGTCAAAAGTACAGAGATGGATTTCCCATCCTCTGTATCATGTAAGAATCGTGATTATACAATGAAAGCATAAAAACCCTACAATAGAAGCAAAGGAGATACGGCAATTAACACATACCTATACTCCAGAAGCAATCATCTGCTTTGACTGACTGATAGAGACCCCCTGGATGATTCACATGACACATAAAATAGATGAATGACCAGCATTTAATAAAGGGAAAACTAGAGTCTTTAGATGAATTTCCTAGAAACTGTTCTCCCATACAGTAATGGAGCAATGGCACAGGAAAGTTGGGACAGAACAGAAGTTTAAGCCACTTACCTCTATAATGGGAGGCTGTCCCTTCAGCCCAACCTTTAAATAATTCTTCTTTATTTCACACATCACAAACCTTGATTTAGTTCCCTGAGGAACTGGAATATTGACAGTAACCTCTTGAAGCGTCTGAGTCCAAGAATACTTCTCCAGATCCAGACCATTGCCAGAGTTTGGCACTATGAGAGAAGAAGGGGGGGGGTTGAAGAGAAGCTTTAGCGATCCAGGTGAATGCTTAAAAAGGAAGCGGTTCATATACATGAAGAGATAAAAATGAATTGCATGTATTTCAGATAAATCAAGCTAATTGCACACCACAAATGAATACATTGAGCATCGTGTTAGCAATACTTAAAATAACAAATCCAAAACAAAAAGTTTTAGCAGCATTCATGATACAAGAAGGTAAAGCTCAAGATCAAACACACCATCATCTTGGCACACTTAAGTGCTCTGCTTCACTGAATAGGAACTAAAATTATATGGTAGGCTGCCTCTCATTATGGCTATTCAATCTAACAGCTAATGTCAGAGTTACAGCCTCTACACCAACTCCAGTAAAAATATATAAGCAAGAGGACCTGGATTGTCAAAGAAAGAAAAAACAAAATCTTAGCTTGATGGCACTGAATTTAGTCTCTCTGCAAGAGTATCATGCCATCATGGTCAGTTGCTATCCCACTATCATCAATGATCCATAGAACCAAAAAGGTTATTATCAAAGACCAGCTTGAGAATGACAAAGGAAAGGGGGACACATGCCACTCCTATCTTCTGAAATCACAAATAAAGATCCACACTTTTTCCAAGCTGAAGGGACTGCAACAGAGACAATTTTCGAAAACCCACATTGCCACTCATGGGATTTCGTTGGTATCATTACTCCATAGTAAGTTACTCCATAAGATTTCACTCAACTTCTTTGACAAATGTCCTAACTGTTATTTGAAAACAATCAACTGCAAATCCTTTTTCAAGAATTTCCTTGGTATTATTACATAATAATAACCTTAAAATAATAGCTTAATTGGCAATGTTTATCCTCTCTATTGGGTCAAATTTATGGACCAAAGCATAATGTCTGAGTTTTAAGAAATCCTCATGGTCAACGTTACACCTACACAATGCAACTTGGGAAACAGAAGTGCCCATTGGTCATGAAGAAGTAATTGAGAAATAATTAAATAGTTAACTAACCCAAAAAAGAAGAGCACATGCATCATATCATCAAAAAAAAAAAGCAAAAAAAAAGTTCGCAAGCTTTGCAATCTCAATACTGAACCACATGCTAAAATCTAATCGATGCATCCCACATATTTAGCAGTGGTATGATATATACCTCAATGCCAACACTTATTATGAGAGGCGTACCAAGTCTTAATACCACACCAGTATATGATATGCACCATATCAGGTGATATGATTTGGTACAACAAACCACATATCAGGTGAGAGAGTTTGCTTTATCTTTATGGTTCCTAGATATCATGCAAAACTATAAGGCTATAAAATTTTCAACAAATGACATTTTCTAACATAAACATATGTCCAACAAATTAACCATCTCCTTATTGCACTTTGTTTATCAATGCATAAGCACTCCATTCTTAAGAGGCATCCTTCCCAAAAAAGCATATTAAAAGATTGGCATTGATTAGTCTAATCAACATCAAAACAGCTTCCGGGCCTTATTCAAGTCCGTCAACGATTCTACGATCAAGTTACTGTGCAGATACTGAAGAAGCACTGATTGAATGAAAGGATGAATACAAGAAAGGATGGGTAGATGGTAGATAAAAAGCTAAATCAAACCTAAGATATTAGGAGCAAGGTTTCCTCAAGCATATTGCAGCATAAGCAATCTCAATCATAATAATTTAAAGGAAATATGATAATATTCAATTAAGATGGATTAGATTAAATAGCTTTGGGTTTAAATTTGATATGTTATTGTTGAAGTGTAAATAAGCTGTAAATAAAATTAGTTAAATATCCCTATAGATTAGGAGAGTCTGTTTGAATTTAAATTCCCTAAAGTAAGGGATTTGATTAGATAGATTTCACATTTAGAATGATTAAGTTTTCTATTCTTATCTTGTAATCATTCCCTAAAATTAAGGGATTTGATTAGATAGATTTCAGATTTAGAATGATTAAGTTTCCTATTCTTATCTTGTAATCTCTTATATATTTCCTAGATTGTACACTGAAGGGGTATGAATAAAAAATTTCAGCCTTCTACATGGTATCAGAGCTCTAGGGTTTTCTGCATTCATCTCTTTGCACGCAGCCTTCATTGCTGCGGCTCCCTTGAGCCTATTTCTCTACCTATCCCAGCAGCCTTCATTGCTGCAAATTTCTTTCATCAACCATGTCAACCTCTGAAACCTCTAGCATACGTAACCCATCGAAAGAATCCAATTCTGTTCAGAAAATTGGAGATTTACAGAATATTCGGGCATCCTATATAGGCTCAGTGGGAAGAATTATCTCAAGTGGTCTCAATTTATCCGAACATACCTCAAAGACAAGGGGGCTTAGCCATCTTCTCGGAAACGGGCCAACAAAGGATGATCCGAAGTTTGAAACCTGGGATGAGGAGGACTCCATGATAATGTCGTGGCTATGGGATTCCATGGAACCCATGATTAGCGACACATGCATGTTTTTGACAACTGCAAAGAAGATTTGGGACTTTGTTCATCGCACATATTCAAAGGACCACGATGATGCACAAGTTTATGGGATCAAGGTCAAAACTGCAGCCAATAATGAAGAAATTGGAAAGCTAAGGAGTTTGTTAGGATCTTTTGAGAAGCCTTCTGGAGCTTGCTCTTTGACTCTTTCAGGTAAACCTTCTTTTTCTTTTGTATGAATGCCCAAGTAACAAAACCGAAAACACCTATACAAACTCTTGGATAATAGACTCCGGTGCCACAGACCATATGACCCCTACACCTCAGCATTTCCACACCTATACCCCATGCCCAGGTAATAGAAAAATTGTAGTGGCTAATGGCTCTTTAACCACTGTTGCAGGGTTCGGGGATATATATATCACACCCACCCTTATCCTTAAAAATATCCTCATGTACCAAAACTATCAACCAGCCTCATTTCCATTTATAAGATCACCTATAACCTTAAATGTTATGCTATTTTTTCCTCTTCTTATTGTGTTTTTCAGGATCAGGGATCGGGGAAGAAGATTGGACTTGCTAAGGAAAGTAGCGGCCTTTATCTCCTTGAATCATCTCAAACTGTTAAGAGTGATTTGTCATTGTCCTTTCTCAGTTCTTCCAATAAAGATGTCATTTGACTGTATCATTTACGCCTAGGTCATCCATCTTTTAGGGTTTTACAAGTTGTTTCCTCAACTATTCCAATGATTAGATATTTCTGAGTTTCATTGTGATATTTGTGAGTTATCAAAACATATCGTGTATCTTTTCCTATTAGCAATAAACGCAGCTCTTATCCTTTTCATTTGATCCATAGTGACATATGGGGCCCTTCCAGCATACCTAATATTTCTGAGGTCGGTGGTTTGTATCTTCATTGATGACTGCACTCGAGTTACATGGCTATTCCTTCTCAAACACAAATCTGATGTTAGCTTTGTTATTCCAACGTTCCATTCAATGGTTCAAAACCAATTTGGAGTTACCATAAAAAGCTTTAAGACAGATAATGCTAGAGATTACTTTAATCAAGTTCTATCACCTTATTCCAATCCCAAGTATTATCCATGAATCATCATGTGTCAACACGCCCCAACAAAATGTTGGGTTACGGAATGAAAAATCCCAATCTAATTGGAATAAAATTGCAGCGGAAACAAAATAAATTTATAACCCACCAAGAATCACATGCGTTTCATAAAAACCGAAAGAAGGATAAACAAAAATATTACCTTTTGTTATTACCTTTTTAATCAGTATGTAATCCTTCTGTTCTTGTGTTGGGTTTTCTCGGATCTTCAAAGGTGCTGCCTTTCAGAAAGACGATCACCCTCTACAAGTATCCACACACGAACGGACACCAAAATGGTTTTGAATGCTAGTTCAACCATTCCATTTTTCACAAAAATGAACCCATTTTTCAACTCTCTTTTTATCTTTAAGGCAAAAGATATGACGCTTCAAAAGCCCCAATCGACGTGACCTTTCAAATGCCCCAATCGACGTTACCTTT
This sequence comes from Calamus simplicifolius, assembly GCA_900491605.1. Lineage (NCBI taxonomy): Eukaryota > Viridiplantae > Streptophyta > Magnoliopsida > Arecales > Arecaceae > Calamus > Calamus simplicifolius. The sequence continues at coordinate 674,837 of UESW01004461.1, read as the reverse complement.
CAAATGCCCCACAGACTCTAAAACGTATATATCGAACATATATACAAGCCTGCTAGGAATTTTGGTTAACTAAGATTTTAATTGATATTTATTTAAAACTCCTTTTAAATAATAACAATTTAAATCCTTTCCTTACAAAATAAGGAATATATTTTTAACCAAAAAAAAATGGATTATTTCCTTATCCAATAAGAAAATGTAACAATTTAATTACTTGTCACAATTTAAATTACGAATTTAAATTTTCTCAAAATTAAACTCGAATCTAAATGACAACTAATTATTATTTGTAATTTAAAATAATCTCATCATTTTAAATTATATAGAGAGTAACAAATCGTAACCATTATTGTCCGTTCTTAGTGTGCGACCCTATAGGTTCAATTAACGTTGGCAGTAGGCCTAAATCACATTTTGAACCTACAAGTCATAAGCGGCCTCTAGCAAGACATTATGACTACCCAAGTTAAATGAAAAGCTCATGTTCCGAGACAACCTTAAAGTAGCTATTAACATAATCCTTTTGTCACATGATATCTTGATAGAATATAAGGCATGGATAAAGTCAACCTTATATCTCTCTATCTTTAATTTCTCGAAACCCAATTAGACTGACTAAACAAATGATATTGATCTCCATCAATTCATTTGAGCATGGCCATGCATTTCTCAGTCTCAATCATCGAGGGGCCCAGAGATATCTCTCTTATAATAAGAGGGACAAATTCCATCTTAATCACTCACATCTCACTACATGATTCTTATTATGTTCAATCATAATCTTTATAATCATCCGGTTAAAGACAACGTTTGATTATGTCAAAACATAATATTCCTCATGTTGAGAACTATGGCAATCTCAGGTCTAAGGATTTAATGACACAACTACTAGAGATTAACTTATGACTTTGATCCATGTATTAATCTCAAGGCGGGTCTTGTCCAATATTTGTTCTCAACAAATACATATAAATTTGATTTGTATCTCATACACATATTCATCCCATGAATATCAATCAAATTTCATACTAATCTTAATTTATTGTTATTCCCACAACAATAACCGATTAGGGACATTTAGAATAATTCATAATATTATTCAAGGACATTATTATATAATAAACATGCAAATTATGATAATAGTAAATGTTCATAAATATTCAAAATACCATGTCCATACAATAGGCCTAGGGCACTATTACTAACAATCTCCCACTTGCACTAGGCCCACTCATCAATGTATCTAATACCTATGAACCTAGCATGACGATCATGCTTTGCTTGTGGTAGAGGCTTAGTCAATGGATCAGCAACATTGTCATATGTTGGAACTCTGCATATTTTTACGTCACCTCTCTCAATGATTTCTCGAATGAGATGATAACGCCTAAGAATGTGTTTGGATCGCTGATGTGACCTAGGTTCTTTTGCTTGTGCGATAGCACCATTATTGTCACAATAAACATCAACAGGATTTGTGATGCTAGGAACCACTCCAAGGTCAGTAATGAACTTCTTGATCCAAACTGCTTCCTTTGCTGCATCAGATGCTGCTATGTATTCAGCTTCAGTTGTAGAATCAGCAACAGTGCTTTGCTTCGAACTCTTCCAGCTAACAGCACCACCATTTAAACAAAACACATATCCTGACTGCGATCGGAAATCATCTTTGTCAGATTGAAAGCTTGCATCTGTGTAACCACTTACAACTAGATCATCTTCCAATCCGCCATACACCAAGAACATATCTTTAGATCTTCTCAGATACTTAAGAATGTTCTTGACCGCCGTCCAGTGACTCTCACCGGGATCTGACTGGTATCTACTCGTTATGCTTAAAGCATAAGAGACATCTGGTCTAGTGCACAACATAGCATACATGATAGATCCTATTGCTGAAGCATAAGGAATCTTACTCATGCGCTCTCGCTCATCTTTTGTGTTAGGACACTGAGATTTGCTAAGTGTAATACCATGAGACATAGGCAAGTATCCTCTCTTGGAATCTTGCATACTGAACCTTTTCAGTACTTTGTCTATGTAAGTACTTTGACTTAGACCAATCAGCCTCTTAGATCTATCTCTATAGATCTTTATCCCTAGGATATAGGCAGCTTCACCTAAGTCTTTCATTGAGAAACATTTCCCTAACCAAGACTTGACACTCTGCAAGGTAGGGATATCATTCCCAATGAGTAAAATGTCATCAACATATAGGACCAGAAATACAATGGCGCTCCCACTAACTTTCTTGTAAACACAAGGTTCATCTTCATTTTTGATAAATCCAAACTCTTTGACTGATTCATCAAAACGAAGATTCCAACTCCGAGAAGCCTGCTTCAAACCATAAATGGATCTTTGAAGCTTGCATACTTTACTAGAATTCTCAGGTTGTACAAAACCCTCAGGTTGTGTCATGTACACATCCTCAAGTAAGTTTCCATTAAGAAACGCTGTTTTAACATCCATTTGCCAAATCTCATAGTCATAATATGCAGCAATGGCAATAAGAATTCTAATAGACTTAAGCATGGCTACAGGTGAAAAAGTTTCATCATAGTCTATACCATGAGTTTGTTTGAAACCTTTTGCAACTAGCCTTGCTTTGTAAGTATGCACTTTACCATCCATGTCAGTTTTCTTTTTGAAAACCCATTTGCACCCAATAGTCTTTGTACCTTCAGGTGGCTCAATCAAGGTCCATACCTGATTATCATACATGGATTGGATTTCAGACTTCATGGCCTCTAACCATTTCTCAGAGTCTGGATCTAACATAGCCTCTTGATAGGTAGTAGGTTCATTTTGATCCACTAACAATACATCATGATTATCAGTCACAAGAAATCCATATCTCTCGGGCTCATGACGTATCCTATCAGATCTACGTAACTTTTGTGCTACAGGTGGTGTGTCAACAGTGGTTTGTTGACTTTGAGCATCCACAGGCGGTTCAATGTTATCTTGTGGTTCTCGAATCTCTTCGATTTGTACCTTGCTCCCACTGGTTCCTTTAGAAATAAATTCCCTTTCTAGAAAGACACCATTCCGAGCAACAAACACTTTGTTCTCAATGGGATTGTAAAAGTAGTATCCTTTAGTCTCTTTAGGATATCCCACAAAAAAACATTTATCAGACTTGGGTTCCAGCTTATTTGAAACTTGACGTTTTACATAAGCTTCACAACCCCAAATCTTAAGAAAAGATAAACTGGGCTTTTTACCATTCCACATCTCATATGGCGTCTTTTCAACCGCTTTGGTTGGAACTCGATTTAGTGTGAACGCAGCTGTGGCAAGTGCATAACCCCAAAAGGTAAGTGGAAGATCTGTTAGACTCATCATAGATCGAACCATATCTAATAAGGTTCGATTCCTTCTTTCAGACACACCATTCCATTGCGGTGTTCCAGGAGGAGTTAGCTGTGGAATGATTCCACAACTTCTAAGATGGTCATAAAAATCTTGGCTCAAATATTCTCCACCTCGATCAGATCGAAGTGCCTTGATTGTCTTGCCAAGTTGGTTTTGTACTTCATATTGAAAAGATTTAAACATTTCAAATGATTCAGATTTGTGTCTCATCAAGTAGACATAACCATATCTACTGAAGTCATCAGTAAATGTAATGAAGTACTTGTAACCTCCTATGGCTTCTGAACTTAATGGTCCACATACATCTGTATGTATTAGGCCCAATAATTCATTGGCCCTTTCACTGTGTCCAGTAAAGGGATCCTTTGTCATCTTACCCAATAGACAAGATTCACATGTATCATATGATTCAAAATCAAATGAGTTCAAAAGTCCATCTTGATGGAGTTTTGATATGCGTTTCTCATTTATATGGCCAAGGCGACAATGCCAAAGATAGGTTGAATTTAAGTCATTGGACTTAACTTTCTTAGTAGTTATGTTATAGACAGAAGAATTGTTGGATTTTTGAAGATTCAAAACATAAAGACCATCTAGTAATTCGGCATTTGCATAGAACATGTCTTTATGATAAATGGAGCAATTATTATTCTCAATAATAAAAGAAAAACCATCATTATCCAAACAAGAAACTGAAATAATATTCCTACACATTGTAGGAACATAATAGCAATTGTTCAAAACTAACAAAAGCCCACTGGGCAAAGAAAGTTCATAACTTCCTACAGCTAAAGCAGCAACTTTTGCTCCATTGCCTACTCGAAGATCAACTTCGCCCTTCTTCAGTTGTCTACTCCTTTTGAGCCCCTGCACATTTGTGCAAATGTGAGATCCACATCCAGTATCTAATACCCAGGAACTAGAAGGAGAGAAATTAATCTCTATAACATAAATACCTGAAGAACCGGTCTCACCAGTCTTCTTCTTCTTCTTTAGATCCTCCAAATACAGCTTGCAGTTTCTCTTCCAATGACCAGGTTCATTGCAAAAGAAACAGACACCCTCCTTTGGGGCTTTAGCCTTGGGTTTAGGATTGGGCTTGGGTTGAGCATTGGACTTTCCAGCCCTTCCCTTACCCTTTCCTTTTCTTTTCTTCATAAGGCCCTTTCCCTTTTGAACCATCAGAATATGGCCAGGCTTGGACTTAATATTCTGTTCAGCAGTTTTAAGCATCGTATGCAGCTCAGAAATTGATTTGTCCATTTCATTCATGTTATAGTTCATGATAAACTGATCATAACTATCAGGAAGTGAATTTAGGATCAAATCTGTTGCCAACTCTTGGCTCATTGGAAATCCAAGCCTATCAAGGTGCTCAATATAGCCTTTCATTTTCAACACATGAGCGCTAACTGAAGCACCCTCAGCCATTTTACAAGAGTGCAATGCCTTGGTAGTATCATACCTTTCTTGCCTTGCTTGTTGCTGGAACATTTCCTTTAGATTGACAATCATATCATAAGTTTCCATGTTTTCCAAATCTTTCTGAAGTTCAGAACTCATGGTAGCTAGCATCAAGCATGCAACATCAATAGAGTCATTATGATGCTTCTCATAAGCATTCTTTTCAGCTCTAGAAGCATTATCGGCTGGTTCTTCAGGGTGAGGTTGATCCAGGACATAAAGCTTCCTTTCTTGTTTGAGAACAATTCTCAAATTTCGAAACCAGTCAAGGAAATTAGTCCCAGTAAGTTTGTCCTTCGCAAGGATTGATCGCAGTGACATAGTAGAATTGTTATCATTGTTGGCCATCTACAATAAATGCAAAGTTCGTTAAGTATTTTGATTATGAAAAACTCCCACTAAATTAACAACCCTCAATGATAAAATCATATTAATTTAGTGAGCTAAGATCCATATTTATACTCAACTTTAAGTCAGCTTTGGCATGACGCTTAAAATTAAGTTTTTTAGGTAGGTAACTCTTACCAATTGCAACTCATGCAACTCTTAGAAATTTATGGGATTATGACATCATATGTCTCGGCATGTTTAAATCCCATCTCATGCCATTAGGCCCAAAACCGTTTTGATAACCTAATTAAGTTAAACCATTTTTAAACATATGGGTAGCACCATTACCCATCTTGCCTCACTAATGTAACCCAATGTACTTCTACTTTGGTAGAACCCACATTAAGGTGATAAAAGCCTTGACAAGTGTTCAAATATGGATGGCATGTCAACTTAAGATTTTATGTGAGGGATCTAGATAGATTAACAGATCTCATCATGCATTTAGTATCACATACTCATTGATATCATACATAGCATCACATACTTATGAAACATCATACATAGCATCTCATACATGTATATAATAAACATGTCATAGTATGACCTTATCAAGATTGATCTTCATAAGCCAATATGAAGATCAATGGTCAATCCTAGGTAATAATGAGCAACACCATAATGTCTACTTGACCATCATCATGTGCATAGACACCTAGCTCCTCTATCACCATGGTTGGATTGCAGGATTTTAAATGGTTTGCTTTGTCTTCTTGCTTTATTACAATAAATAAACAAATACTACTAAAAGTAAAAGAAAAATTATAATGAAACAAAATAGCACGCAGGCCATATATATGATAATTACAACCCTTGTAAAAGAATAATAAAAACCTGCCAATCATATTGGTCACAAGGCCATACCATGCACCATACAAAGCAAAGCAACACACCATGCAAAATATATCATGTTATCATATAGCATATACATATTGCATTAAAGAAAATAGGCGTGTTTTTAAAACCAATTAAATTTACAAGGCGCTCTGATTAGGTAGTACTGCGGTTCCTAAAATTTGGAGATACAATAAAGTTTCATCCTAAAATTTGATTTTATTGATCTCATCAATAAATTTAAGGCTCACATCCGCACCACCATAAACAGCAATTGATAAATCCTTATTGATATGTGAATTCAGTTCATGTATTAATCTAATTAAGACATCACCGAAATCATATATCAAGATATTAAACACTTTAATTGCAATATCCCATTCGGATTTTTAATCATATTAACGAATCCTTACAGGAAACAGATTCATCAATTAACACCTTAGAAAACCTATTATCTATGTCGTTCGTGCAAACACTAATATCATATATATATACAAGAACGCAAACCATGCCAAGATCATATACATCTCATACATATAATCAAACATGGCAGTTTCGATTTTTATGAAAACGCAAGAGGCTCTGATACCACTGTTGGGTTACGGAATGAAAAATCCCAATCTAATTGGAATAAAATTGCAGCGGAAACAAAATAAATTTATAACCCACCAAGAATCACATGCGTTTCATAAAAACCGAAAGAAGGATAAACAAAAATATTACCTTTTGTTATTACCTTTTGTTATTACCTTTTTAATCAGTATGTAATCCTTCTGTTCTTGTGTTGGGTTTTCTCGGATCTTCAAAGGTGCTGCCTTTCAGAAAGACGATCACCCTCTACAAGTATCCACACACGAACGGACACCAAAATGGTTTTGAATGCTAGTTCAACCATTCCATTTTTCACAAAAATGAACCCATGTTTTCAACTCTCTGTTTTTCCATCTTTAAGGCAAAAGATATGACGCTTCAAAAGCCCCAATCGACGTGACCTTTCAAATGCCCCAATCGACGTTACCTTTCAAATGCCCCACAGACTCTAAAACGTATATATCGAACATATATACAAGCCTGCTAGGAATTTTGGTTAACTAAGATTTTAATTGATATTTATTTAAAACTCCTTTTAAATAATAACAATTTAAATCCTTTCCTTACAAAATAAGGAATATATATTTTTAACCAAAAAAAAATTTATGGATTATTTCCTTATCCAATAAGAAAATGTAACAATTTAATTACTTGTCACAATTTAAATTACGAATTTAAATTTTCTCAAAATTAAACTCGAATCTAAATGACAACTAATTATTATTTATAATTTAAAATAATCTCATCATTTTAAATTATATAGAGAGTAACAAATCGTAACCATTATTGTCCGTTCTTAGTGTGCGACCCTATAGGTTCAATTAACGTTGGCAGTAGGCCTAAATCACATTTTGAACCTACAAGTCATAAGCGGCCTCTAGCAAGACATTATGACTACCCAAGTTAAATGAAAAGCTCATGTTCCGAGACAACCTTAAAGTAGCTATTAACATAATCCTTTTGTCACATGATATCTTGATAGAATATAAGGCATGGATAAAGTCAACCTTATATCTCTCTATCTTTAATTTCTCGAAACCCAATTAGACTGACTAAACAAATGATATTGATCTCCATCAATTCATTTGAGCATGGCCATGCATTTCTCAGTCTCAATCATCGAGGGGCCCAGAGATATCTCTCTTATAATAAGAGGGACAAATTCCATCTTAATCACTCACATCTCACTACATGATTCTTATTATGTTCAATCATAATCTTTATAATCATCCGGTTAAAGACAACGTTTGATTATGTCAAAACATAATATTCCTCATGTTGAGAACTATGGCAATCTCAGGTCTAAGGATTTAATGACACAACTACTAGAGATTAACTTATGACTTTGATCCATGTATTAATCTCAAGGCGGGTCTTGTCCAATATTTGTTCTCAACAAATACATATAAATTTGATTTGTATCTCATACACATATTCATCCCATGAATATCAATCAAATTTCATACTAATCTTAATTTATTGTTATTCCCACAACAATAACCGATTAGGGACATTTAGAATAATTCATAATATTATTCAAGGACATTATTATATAATAAACATGCAAATTATGATAATAGTAAATGTTCATAAATATTCAAAATACCATGTCCATACAATAGGCCTAGGGCACTATTACTAACAATCTCCCACTTGCACTAGGCCCACTCATCAATGTATCTAATACCTATGAACCTAGCATGACGATCATGCTTTGCTTGTGGTAGAGGCTTAGTCAATGGATCAGCAACATTGTCATCTGTTGGAACTCTGCATATTTTTACGTCACCTCTCTCAATGATTTCTCGAATGAGATGATAACGCCTAAGAATGTGTTTGGATCGCTGATGTGACCTAGGTTCTTTTGCTTGTGCGATAGCACCATTATTGTCACAATAAACATCAACAGGATTTGTGATGCTAGGAACCACTCCAAGGTCAGTAATGAACTTCTTGATCCAAACTGCTTCCTTTGCTGCATCAGATGCTGCTATGTATTCAGCTTCAGTTGTAGAATCAGCAACAGTGCTTTGCTTCGAACTCTTCCAGCTAACAGCACCACCATTTAAACAAAACACATATCCTGACTGCGATCGGAAATCATCTTTGTCAGATTGAAAGCTTGCATCTGTGTAACCACTTACAACTAGATCATCTTCCAATCCGCCATACACCAAGAACATATCTTTAGATCTTCTCAGATACTTAAGAATGTTCTTGACCGCCGTCCAGTGACTCTCACCGGGATCTGACTGGTATCTACTCGTTATGCTTAAAGCATAAGAGACATCTGGTCTAGTGCACAACATAGCATACATGATAGATCCTATTGCTGAAGCATAAGGAATCTTACTCATGCGCTCTCGCTCATTTTTGTGTTAGGACACTGAGATTTGCTGAGTGTAATACCATGAGACATAGGCAAGTATCCTCTCTTGGAATCTTGCATACTGAACCTTTTCAGTACTTTGTCTATGTAAGTACTTTGACTTAGACCAATCAGCCTCTTAGATCTATCTCTATAGATCTTTATCCCTAGGATATAGGCAGCTTCACCTAAGTCTTTCATTGAGAAACATTTCCCTAACCAAGACTTGACACTCTGCAAGGTAGGGATATCATTCCCAATGAGTAAAATGTCATCAACATATAGGACCAGAAATACAATGGCGCTCCCACTAACTTTCTTGTAAACACAAGGTTCATCTTCATTTTTGATAAATCCAAACTCTTTGACTGATTCATCAAAACGAAGATTCCAACTCCGAGAAGCCTGCTTCAAACCATAAATGGATCTTTGAAGCTTGCATACTTTACTAGAATTCTCAGGTTGTACAAAACCCTCAGGTTGTGTCATGTACACATCCTCAAGTAAGTTTCCATTAAGAAACGTTTTAACATCCATTTGCCAAATCTCATAGTCATAATATGCAGCAATGGCAATAAGAATTCTAATAGACTTAAGCATGGCTACAGGTGAAAAAGTTTCATCATAGTCTATACCATGAGTTTGTTTGAAACCTTTTGCAACTAGCCTTGCTTTGTAAGTATGCACTTTACCATCCATGTCAGTTTTCTTTTTGAAAACCCATTTGCACCCAATAGTCTTTGTACCTTCAGGTGGCTCAATCAAGGTCCATACCTGATTATCATACATGGATTGGATTTCAGACTTCATGGCCTCTAACCATTTCTCAGAGTCTGGATCTAACATAGCCTCTTGATAGGTAGTAGGTTCATTTTGATCCACTAACAATACATCATGATTATCAGTCACAAGAAATCCATATCTCTCGGGCTCATGACGTATCCTATCAGATCTACGTAACTTTTGTGCTACAGGTGGTGTGTCAACAGTGGTTTGTTGACTTTGAGCATCCACAGGCGGTTCAATGTTATCTTGTGGTTCTCGAATCTCTTCGATTTGTACCTTGCTCCCACTGGTTCCTTTAGAAATAAATTCCCTTTCTAGAAAGACACCATTCCGAGCAACAAACACTTTGTTCTCAATGGGATTGTAAAAGTAGTATCCTTTAGTCTCTTTAGGATATCCCACAAAAAAACATTTATCAGACTTGGGTTCCAGCTTATTTGAAACTTGACGTTTTACATAAGCTTCACAACCCCAAATCTTAAGAAAAGACAAACTGGGCTTTTTACCATTCCACATCTCATATGGCGTCTTTTCAACCGCTTTGGTTGGAACTCGATTTAGTGTGAACGCAGCTGTGGCAAGTGCATAACCCCAAAAGGTAAGTGGAAGATCTGTTGGACTCATCATAGATCGAACCATATCTAATAAGGTTCGATTCCTTCTTTCAGACACACCATTCCATTGCGGTGTTCCAGGAGGAGTTAGCTGTGGAATGATTCCACAACTTCTAAGATGGTCATAAAAATCTTGGCTCAAATATTCTCCACCTCGATCAGATCGAAGTGCCTTGATTGTCTTGCCAAGTTGGTTTTGTACTTCATATTGAAAAGATTTAAACATTTCAAATGATTCAGATTTGTGTCTCATCAAGTAGACATAACCATATCTACTGAAGTCATCAGTAAATGTAATGAAGTACTTGTAACCTCCTATGGCTTCTGAACTTAATGGTCCACATACATCTGTATGTATTAGGCCCAATAATTCATTGGCCCTTTCACTGTGTCCAGTAAAGGGATCCTTTGTCATCTTACCCAATAGACAAGATTCACATGTATCATATGATTCAAAATCAAATGAGTTCAAAAGTCCATCTTGATGGAGTTTTGATATGCGTTTCTCATTTATATGGCCAAGGCGACAATGCCAAAGATAGGTTGAATTTAAGTCATTGGACTTAACTTTCTTAGTAGTTATGTTATAGACAGAAGAATTGTTGGATTTTTGAAGATTCAAAACATAAAGACCATCTAGTAATTCGGCATTTGCATAGAACATGTCTTTATGATAAATGGAGCAATTATTATTCTCAATAATAAAAGAAAAACCATCATTATCCAAACAAGAAACTGAAATAATATTCCTACACATTGTAGGAACATAATAGCAATTGTTCAAAACTAACAAAAGCCCACTGGGCAAAGAAAGTTCATAACTTCCTACAGCTAAAGCAGCAACTTTTGCTCCATTGCCTACTCGAAGATCAACTTCGCCCTTCTTCAGTTGTCTACTCCTTTTGAGCCCCTGCACATTTGTGCAAATGTGAGATCCACATCCAGTATCTAATACCCAGGAACTAGAAGGAGAGAAATTAATCTCTATAACATAAATACCTGAAGAACCGGTCTCACCAGTCTTCTTCTTCTTCTTTAGATCCTCCAAATACAGCTTGCAGTTTCTCTTCCAATGACCAGGTTCATTGCAAAAGAAACAGACACCCTCCTTTGGGGCTTTAGCCTTGGGTTTAGGATTGGGCTTGGGTTGAGCATTGGACTTTCCAGCCCTTCCCTTACCCTTTCCTTTTCTTTTCTTCATAAGGCCCTTTCCCTTTTGAACCATCAGAATATGGCCAGGCTTGGACTTAATATTCTGTTCAGCAGTTTTAAGCATCGTATGCAGCTCAGAAATTGATTTGTCCATTTCATTCATGTTATAGTTCATGATAAACTGATCATAACTATCAGGAAGTGAATTTAGGATCAAATCTGTTGCCAACTCTTGGCTCATTGGAAATCCAAGCCTATCAAGGTGCTCAATATAGCCTTTCATTTTCAACACATGAGCGCTAACTGAAGCACCCTCAGCCATTTTACAAGAGTGCAATGCCTTGGTAGTATCATACCTTTCTTGCCTTGCTTGTTGCTGGAACATTTCCTTTAGATTGACAATCATATCATAAGTTTCCATGTTTTCCAAATCTTTCTGAAGTTCAGAACTCATGGTAGCTAGCATCAAGCATGCAACATCAATAGAGTCATTATGATGCTTCTCATAAGCATTCTTTTCAGCTCTAGAAGCATTATCGGCTGGTTCTTCAGGGTGAGGTTGATCCAGGACATAAAGCTTCCTTTCTTGTTTGAGAACAATTCTCAAATTTCGAAACCAGTCAAGGAAATTAGTCCCAGTAAGTTTGTCCTTCGCAAGGATTGATCGCAGTGACATAGTAGAATTGTTATCATTGTTGGCCATCTACAATAAATGCAAAGTTCGTTAAGTATTTTGATTATGAAAAACTCCCACTAAATTAACAACCCTCAATGATAAAATCATATTAATTTAGTGAGCTAAGATCCATATTTATACTCAACTTTAAGTCAGCTTTGGCATGACGCTTAAAATTAAGTTTTTTAGGTAGGTAACTCTTACCAATTGCAACTCATGCAACTCTTAGAAATTTATGGGATTATGACATCATATGTCTCGGCATGTTTAAATCCCATCTCATGCCATTAGGCCCAAAACCGTTTTGATAACCTAATTAAGTTAAACCATTTTTAAACATATGGGTAGCACCATTACCCATCTTGCCTCACTAATGTAACCCAATGTACTTCTACTTTGGTAGAACCCACATTAAGGTGATAAAAGCCTTGACAAGTGTTCAAATATGGATGGCATGTCAACTTAAGATTTTATGTGAGGGATCTAGATAGATTAACAGATCTCATCATGCATTTAGTATCACATACTCATTGATATCATACATAGCATCACATACTTATGAAACATCATACATAGCATCTCATACATGTATATAATAAACATGTCATAGTATGACCTTATCAAGATTGATCTTCATAAGCCAATATGAAGATCAATGGTCAATCCTAGGTAATAATGAGCAACACCATAATGTCTACTTGACCATCATCATGTGCATAGACACCTAGCTCCTCTATCACCATGGTTGGATTGCAGGATTTTAAATGGTTTGCTTTGTCTTCTTACTTTATTACAATAAATAAACAAATACTACTAAAAGTAAAAGAAAAATTATAATGAAACAAAATAGCACGCAGGCCATATATATGATAATTACAACCCTTGTAAAAGAATAATAAAAACTGCCAATCATATTGGTCACAAGGCCATACCATGCACCATACAAAGCAAAGCAACACACCATGCAAAATATATCATGTTATCATATAGCATATACATATTGCATTAAAGAAAATAGGCGTGTTTTAAAACCAATTAAATTTACAAGGCGCTCTGATTAGGTAGTACTGCGGTTCCTAAAATTTGGAGATACAATAAAGTTTCATCCTAAAATTTGATTTTATTGATCTCAAATTTAAGGCTCACATCCGCACCACCATAAACAGCAATTGATAAATCCTTATTGATATGTGAATTCAGTTCATGTATTAATCTAATTAAGACATCACCGAAATCATATATCAAGATATTAAACACTTTAATTGCAATATCCCATTCGGATTTTTAATCATATTAACGAATCCTTACAGGAAACAGATTCATCAATTAACACCTTAGAAAACCTATTATCTATGTCGTTCGTGCAAACACTAATATCATATATATATATATATATATAGAACGCAAACCATGCCAAGATCATATACATCTCATACATACAATCAAACATAACAGTTTCGATTTTTATGAAAACGCAAGAGGCTCTGATACCACTGTTGGGTTACGGAATGAAAAATCCCAATCTAATTGGAATAAAATTGCAGCGGAAACAAAATAAATTTATAACCCACCAAGAATCACATGCGTTTCATAAAAACCGAAAGAAGGATAAACAAAAATATTACCTTTTGTTATTACCTTTTTTATTACCTTTTTAATCAGTATATAATCCTTCTGTTCTTGTGTTGGGTTTTCTCGGATCTTCAAAGGTGCTACCTTTCAGAAAGACGATCACCCTCTACAAGTATCCACACACGAACGGACACCAAAATGGTTTTGAATGCTAGTTCAACCATTCCATTTTTCACAAAAATGAACCCATATTTTCAACTCTCTTTTTTCCATCTTTAAGGCAAAAGATATGACGCTTCAAAAGCCCTAATCGACGTGACCTTTCAAATGCCCCAATCGACGTGACCTTTCAAATGCCCCACAGACTCTAAAACGTATATATCGAACATATACAAGCCTGCTAGGAATTTTGGTTAACTAAGATTTTAATTGATATTTATTTAAAACTCCTTTTAAATAATAACAATTTAAATCCTTTCCTTACAAAATAAGGAATATATATTTTAACAAAAAAAAACTTTATGGATTATTCCTTATCCAATAAGAAAATGTAACAATTTAATTACTTATCACAATTTAAATTACGAATTTAAATTTTCTCAAAATTAAACTCGAATCTAAATGACAACTAATTATTATTTGTAATTTAAAATAATCTCATCATTTTAAATTATATAGAGAGTAACAAATCGTAACCATTATTGTCCGTTCTTAGTGTGCGACCCTATAGGTTCAATTAACGTTGGCAGTAGGCCTAAATCACATTTTGAACCTACAAGTCATAAGCGGCCTCTAGCAAGACATTATGACTACCCAAGTTAAATGAAAAGCTCATGTTCCGAGACAACCTTAAAGTAGCTATTAACATAATCCTTTTGTCACATGATATCTTGATAGAATATAAGGTATGGATAAAGTCAACCTTATATCTCTCTATCTTTAATTTCTCGAAACCCAATTAGACTGACTAAACAAATGATATTGATCTCCATCAATTCATTTGAGCATGGCCATGCATTTCTCAGTCTCAATCATCGAGGGGCCCAGAGATATCTCTCTTATAATAAGAGGGACAAATTCCATCTTAATCACTCACATCTCACTACATGATTCTTATTATGTTCAATCATAATCTTTATAATCATCCGGTTAAAGACAACATTTGATTATGTCAAAACATAATATTCCTCATGTTGAAACTATGGCAATCTCAGGTCTAAGGATTTAATGACACAACTACTAGAGATTAACTTATAACTTTGATCCATGTATTAATCTCAAGGCGGGTCTTGTCCAATATTTGTTCTCAACAAATACATATAAATTTGATTTGTATCTCATACACATATTCATCCCATGAATATCAATCAAATTTCATACTAATCTTAATTTATTGTTATTCCACAACAATAACCGATTAGGGACATTTAGAATAATTCATAATATTATTCAAGACATTATTATATAATAAACATGCAAATTATGATAATAGTAAATGTTCATAAATATTCAAAATACCATGTCCATACAATAGGCCTAGGCACTATTACTGACACAAAATGGGGTAGCTGAAAGAAAAAATGGACATTTGCTCAATACATTCGAGCCTTACTCTTTCAAGGGAATGTACCCAAGTCTTATTGGGGTGAGGCTGCTCTCACTGCCACATACATGATAAACAGTCTTCCCTCCCGTGTGCTAAATAATAAGAGTCCTATAGAGACCCTCAATAGCTTCTACCCTCACTTCCGAACCTCAAATGGCCTTATACCTAGGGTATTTGGTAGCTGGCCTTTGTTCATGTTCACAGCCAGCATAGAAACAAACTAGATCCCCGTGCCATCAAATGTGTCTTTCTTGGTTTACTCATCACTCAAAAAGGATACAAGTGTTATAACCCTTCATCCAAAAAAACCTACATTTCTGTTGATGTCATATTTATGGAAAATACACCTTTTTTCTCCAAGTCCTCTCTCCAGGGGGAGATTTCCATGTTAGAAGATAGGACTTCTAGATTTCTGAACCACTTCAAACCCTTGATCTTCCAACCAGCATAGTTGGAAACAAGTCTACTGAATCTGTGTCATCTTCTATCTCTCCTAACCTAATCAATGCCAGTCACAACCCTACAAGATTCTCTCAGGTGTATTCAAGGAGAAAGGCTGTTCCTGAATTGACACAAGTCCAAGAATCTGATCCAAACTCTGGAAATGAAATCAAGGTAAGATCTGACATGTCTTTACAGCCTATTAAGACATCTACTGACCCCATTGAAGACTTAGACATACCCGTAAGATCTGACATGTCTTTACAACCTATTAAGACACCTACTGACCCCATTGAAGACTTAGACATACTCATTGCTATTAGAAAAGACACAAGAGAATGCACCAAACAACCACTCTATCCATATCTTACTATGTCTCCCTTAAACGTCTATCCCCAACTCACCAAAATTTATTATGAGCCTAAACACCATTGCTATTCCTAACACTGTTACTGAGGCATTAACAAAAAGAGAATGGAGGACTGCCATGAGAGAGAAGATGAGTGCATTAGAAAAGAATAGAACATGGAGATCGTTGACAAACCAGAAGGAAAAAATATTGTTGGCTGTAAGTGAATTTTCACATTGAAATACAGAGCTGATGGATCCCACGAGAGATATAAGCAAGATTGGTAGCTAAAGGATACACTCAAACCTACGGTGTAGATTATCAGGAGACCTTTGCTCCAGTCGCAAAAATGAATACTGTGAGAATCCTATTATCTTGGCTGCACACTTCAATTGGCAACTGCTGCAATATGATGTTAAGAATGCATTTCTCCATGGTGACCTAGATGAAGAAATCTACATGAACATCCCACCAGGATTTGAAGGGAACTCATGTAGCAAGGTGTGCAGGTTGAGAAAAGCACTTTATGGATTAAAAAATCACCTAGAGCATGGTTTGAAGATTTGCAAAAGTGATGAAGGAATCCGGATATAAACAAAGTCAAGGGGACCATACACTCTTTATTAAGCAGTCAGTTATAGGGGGGTTACTGCTCTTCTAGTATATGTGAACGACATCATAGTAACTGGGAATGATGAGATGAGAAGCAGGAATTAAAGCGGCAGCTGGTGAGGAATTTGAGATAAAGAAACTAGGAAAATGAAGTACTTCCTTGGTATTGAGGTGGCATATTCCACACAAGGAATCTTCATATCTCAACAAAAGTATGTGACTGATTTGTTGGTAGAAACAAGGAAGATAGATTGTAAACACGTCTCTACTCCAATGGATCCAAATCATAAGTTAGGTGAGGCTAAAGAAGAACCAGCTGTTGACAAAGGTAAGATTGGTAGGTAAACTCATATATCTTACTCACACTAAACCAGATAGCATACTCAATGAGCATGATTAGTCAATTTATGCATGATCCAAGGGAACCACATCTTCAAGCTGCTTACAGGGTACTACATTACCTGAAAGGCAATCCAGGGAAAGGAATTTGTTCAAAAGGACCAATACTCTTACTCTAGAAGCTTATACCAATGCAGATTATGCAGGTTCCCTAATAGATAGAAGATCTGCTACAGGATATTGTATCTTTCTTGGAGAAACCTGGTAACATGGAGAAGTAAGAAGCAAATGTGGTAGCAAGATCATCTGCAGAAGCAGAATTTAGGGCTATTGCGCAAGGCCTGTGTGAGCTGCTTTGGCTAAAGATTATTCTAGATGATTTGAAAGTCAAATGAAAAAGTCTATGACTGCGTTTGGATGTTAAAAAGTTATTACAGGAATAGGGATACGAATTCTGTAAGAATAGCTTATTCCTTTTGTTATTCCAGATTTTTGTTTGGATCAAAATCTGGTATTCTATGTTATTCCAGTTCAATTAATGCAGTATTATTCCAAATGATGTTTGGATGACATGGAATAAATGTATTCTAGTAAGAATAAATAAAGAATTTTTCTGAAATTCCAAAGATACCCCTTCCAATAAAAATGGTTTATCAATTTTTATTTTTTAAAATGACTTGAATAAATTATTATTTATTAATAAATAAGGTAATAAATTAATTACTATTCATAAAATAATATAAGAACATACTTAATAAATTTTTTTATATTAATAAAGAAAAAAATAACATAATTTATTATATTCAATTAATAAATTTATTTAATTTTAAATTATATTATAAATAAATTTATTTGATTTATTTAAA
The DNA here is from genome assembly GCA_900491605.1 of Calamus simplicifolius. NCBI lineage: Eukaryota > Viridiplantae > Streptophyta > Magnoliopsida > Arecales > Arecaceae > Calamus > Calamus simplicifolius. The sequence continues at coordinate 656,799 of UESW01004461.1, read as the reverse complement.
TGACATAATAATAAATTTATTTAATTTAATTCCATCGGTGCCCCTGGAATAGCTGCAGTAGGAATAGGAGCTATTCCATGGGGTACCATGGAATAAGGAATAGGAATAAAGAGGGTTGACTGGAATAGCCAGTCTCATGGGGCCCACTCTCCTTTTTCAAGGTGTTTGGAGAATAAGCTGGAATAAGGCCCTATTTCAGGCCTTATTTCAGCATCCAAACGCTGCCTATGAGACTCTATTGTGACAACAAGTCAGCTATCAATATTGCTCATAATCTATACAACATGATAGGACAAAACACATCGAAATTGATAGATTTTTTATCAAAGAGAAATTGAAGAAAGGATTAGTGTGTGTGTTTATGTTCCATCGGGACAACAACTAGCGGATGTTCTAACAAAAGGGCTGAGTAGTTTCATTTTTCAGGGCCTTATATCCAAGCTGGGAATGGAAGATATCTATTCCTCAGCTTGAGGGGAGTATTGAAGTGTAAATAAGCTGTAAATAAAATTAGTTAAATATCCCTATAGATTAGGAGAATCTGTTTGAATTTAAATTCCTAAAATTAAGAGATTTGATTAGATAGATTTCAGATTTAGAATGATTAAGTTTCATATTCTTATCTTATAATCATTCCCTAAAATTAAGGGATTTGATTAGATAAATTTCAGATTTAAATGATTAAGTTTCCTATTCTTATCTTGTAATCTCTTATATATTTCCTAAGATTGTACTAAGGGGTATGAATAAAAAATTTCAGCCTTCTACAGTTATCACTAGAAAAAGGTGCACATCACTTTATATTGAGCAACCTAGAACTTACAAGACAAGAAGAGGAAAATCGGAGAAAGTGAAGATTGTGCTACTATTACAGGCTTGTTTATATACATCCTTTTCCCCCAAATGAAGAAATAATTTATCTACCAAATCTCCCTTCATCACAACCAGCATGTCGTAAACAGCAAGGCTTTTCATATGATATATTTTGCTCATTATTGGTTGTGACCATACAGGGCTGGGTAATCAAAGTGTTAAGTGCTTCGAGATGGGGGTATATCAGTTTCTCCATGAAATAGAATGTCCCACAATCCCAACCCTTCTGATGGTCATCCCAATAGAGTACATCCCTATATGCACCTCCATCTCTCTCCTCTTCTTCTTTCCGTCATTTCTTTCTAGCTTCATTTGTTTATTTCTTTCCTTTTTCTTTCCTTTCTTTTTTCTTTCCTTCTTTCCGTTTTCTTCTCCATTATTTTCTTTGTTTTTTTTTTCTTCTCCATTATTTTCTTTTTTTCCCTTTTCTTCTTCTTTCTCTATAAGGATGGGTTTCAAAGTCCCATCAGCATCCCAATTCAATTTTCTTATAAGAATGGGATGGGATGGCTAGGATTCCCTCCATCCCCATCAAGACTTAAAAACCTTGGTGCCAATTGGAAACAAAATATAGAGATTGTCAACTAGATCATTATTCATAAGTCTCTTCATTATTATATATCTATAGAAGCCCATTAGAACATTCACCATCCGTGTTTCACCCAGTTCATCTTACCATTCTTGCAAATGTTATGCCCTAATCCTCAAGTGCCTCTCTTCATAACCCTCTCTAACTAATTCTCCTCTCCCTATTTTCAAGATCACTAATCTTCATAAAAGGGGTGAGTGGGTGTGTGCAATTATTCACTTCAGTACTCCCTAAAGCTATCTTTCATAACACTTGAATAACATTTTTTTAACATAAATGATATCCAAAATCAGAAGTTTGCAACATTTCCAACCTCTTTTACTATTTTCCAAAGAGATTGCTAGGCCAGCCTAATAACTGAATTTGTCCGAATTTTATCACTGATCTTTGAGGCGCACAGCATATGAAAGTAAGGCTTCGTTTATTTTCTTATTACTTAATGGGAGGAGTAGAGAGGAACAAAAGATCTAATCATGATGCAGAAGTGTGAAAAGCTGCTGTGTCAAGAATATCTGTGACCTGCAGATTTGAAATTGGTTTTGAAACTATGTTAACTGTTGACTGGAAGTTTTTGTTTGTAGGAATTGTTCAGTACCTGTCCTTAAGGCACTTGGCTACATGATATAGCATGACACATCACGGGACTTGAAAAATGCAGTTTTCTTTTTACACCAAGTTTTCAACCAATAATGTCAGCAGTTGGCCTGTATATGGGCTGCACCACCAAATGACTATCATACAATACTCAACTTTTCAAGTTCTAGCCATTGCCATCCTTAAGGTCTTTCAAACTCACAGGCTGTGTCACTTGGACACTCACATCAATAGCATAAAATCTATGTTAATATCAGATATTTATCCAAACATGTAATACACATGGATACTAATGGGGCCAGTTAATAGGTCCATGAGCGGCAGTTTGTTCTGGAACGGCCTTCTCAAATTAGAGAATAAAACACGATATTTGGTTCGTCGTTCTGTTGAACGGGACGTTCTGATCTTAGCGGCCTTTCCGACTCCGACGGTGACTCCTCCTGACTCCTAGCGCGTATCCGTCAAGCCCTCGCTTTCTCCTCGCTTTAAAAAAAGCATCGCCTCTAGGGAGAAGGGAGGGAGCTCCATCCCCTTAGCCGCTAAAAGGCTCGTGAATCACCCTTGCCTTTTATTTATAGATTCTCTCCCCGTTTCCCATTCTCGGCAACACCATCCAGCTTTTCCGCTCTAAAAAAGCTGCCCTCAAAGGACGATACCTTATAACAGAGAAGAAAAGGACCCTCTCCTCTTTCTTCTCTCTTGGATTCCTCCTCCTCCTTCCGTTCTTGTGCCAGACGAAGCCCTGCATCTACTACTCCTTCTGCTCTTGAGTTGGAGGCGGAGCCCTACTGCTGGGCCGATCCGCTGCTTGAAGCAAAGGTGTCGTACTCTGCTCCACGAAGGTTGGACGGCTTGCTGCGCGGCCTTGCCCGAGTGTCAGCCTACCTATTCTTGGCCGGATCGCCACCGAAGCGACCACCACTACTCTGATTGGACAGAGCCTTGCTGCCGATCGCCACAATAGCGACCACCACTACTCGGAGCCAAGGCGCATCTGGGGAGACGATCTTTCCTCTCCGCCGGAACTCCGCCATCCTTGCTCTGTCTCGACGGACGAACGTGGGTCTGAAACAACAGTGAGTGTTTGCCGCTTACTTGTGGTTCTGCAAAGGCCACTGGATGGTCGCCGCGTTTCTTCTCCAGCCGGATAACACTGCGGCCATCGCCTACTCCTCCACGGTGCCGGCGATCAACGCCGATTAGGGACAGAGATGAGCTGACAGAGGAAGGGATGGGTGACAACATCGAGGGGAAATCACAGGAAGACGCCGTTGATCCACGATTCTTCTTTATGACACTCAGAGTCATAGGTTCCTAGCTCCCGGCTCTCCAGCGGCCTCCAGCCTTCCCACAGCGGACCCGGGTCTTCCATGACGGCCCCTGACACCCAGTTCCGCTCTCGGCCATCCTTACCTCGGCTTCCCTGTTAGTCTTGGCCCTCGGACAGCCTGACTCTGACTCCGCGGGCAGCAACCGGTTCCCTTCCGTCATCGGCCTCAACTGCCTTGCTCTTAGCTCTAGCCGACTCCGCGGTGTCCCGGCCTCCCTCGTGGCTCCGGACAGCCTCCTCGACTTGGTCTCCCCCTCGGCCTCCAACTCCCGAGTCCAGTGTCGTCTCGGGCGTCCCTGACCGACTCCAAGTCCTCCGTGCTACTTTCCCCATCGTCCCGACGTCGGCGTCTTCTATCGATTCCAGTAAGCTTTCGAGCTTCCTCGCGGCCGCCTCCAGCTCCCTCGGCTCCTTCTGCAAAACCGGGTTCACGGAGGGTTCTCATCACCTTCTCTCCACCCTAGGTGGCCTCAGGATCTATCTTGGCCTCGACTTTTCCGTACTGCCTCCGCTCGGCCACCTCGGCACTCAGCTCTCTGTGCTGCCACTGGCCGGCTCTGTCCCACCTCTAGCTCTAGATGGTTGTCCTGGTCTTTTCCCATTACCTGGGAGATCTTCGCCACTCCTTGCCGGCACTTCATTCATGCAACGTTACTCCGGAGAGCGAAATAAGAGGCTACGCGACAGTATCCAACTCTGTATGAAGGAAAGATCTCTTTCTCTCTCTCTCTGAAACGTTACTTGATTATAAAACTCCTATTCTACAGACCACTGACTTGAGTGTCGGAGGATCCCCGCCGGAGCTACCGGCCCGGGATTTTTTGCAGGCTTTCAGAGGAAGAAAGCAACCTCTTCGTGTTCCTGAAGGCCCATGGAGACATCAGTTCATCCAACGCTCATCACAAGTGATTTGGTAGCAGCAGATTGGCGCGCCAGGAAGGGGAGGGTCAGCGATGCTGGTTTGCATATCCTCATCCCTTTTTCATCAAAATGGTGGATCGTGAAGATGGTGACGACAAGAATCCGGAAAGCTTTCATCAGTCGCGCTGGGAGGCACCTTCAACGAGCTGAGAAAAAGCTTCAGAAGCCACATCTCATGACCACGCAACCGCGAGCAAAAGCTTCCACTCGCTCTTTGGTCACTGCCCAGGCCTGCCATCCTTCATCTTGTCGGGAATCTCCCCAGCAAAAAGTCCATCATCATCAAGCTCATAAGCGACTTAAAGCTTAGAGAGTCATCACTCGCCGCCCAAGCAGCCTTCTTTCCTACGGACGGCGACGCGGAGGAAAGCCCAAGTCAAGGCAAGGAGCCCCTAACTCCCGTTTCCATGCTCTCGGAAGGCCTCTGCCCAGCTCCAGTCTTCGCTGCCAGCTCCCGTTGGCTTCGGAAGGCCTCCATCTCCTACTCCCTTTAGCCCCGGCCTGCCTCAGCTTCGGCTCCCAAGCCATGCAATCGCCCGAGCTCCCCTCGGTCTCGGCCTCAGCCCCTTGGCCTATTTCCCTGGGGGGCAGACCACCAGCGGGCAGAAGCACTCAAGTCCGCAGAAGGAAAACAGGGGCGCTGTAAGAGCTAAGTACGCTGCACTTAAGACAGTATTTCTTTCATTGATACTTAAAAATGTCATGCAAGAGAGACCGACTCTGCATCAGCATTCAAGACCAACCTCGCATTGGTGTCTCAAAAGACCGAGGCAAGCTCGGCACTTCAAGACCGATGTACCATCGGCACCGAAGACCAGTGTACCATCGGATCCAAAAAGCCCGATGTATCATCGGCACTCAAGCCCGAGGCCAGCTCGGCACCAAAGGCCAAAGACTGACTCCAACGTCGGCAGCAAAGATCGTTGGCACAAAGAAAAAGGCACCTGAGCCTGATCCAAGCACCCTCAGGTCACCCTCCGGGGTTAAAATACACCTGAGCCTGGTCCAAGCACCCTCAGGTCACCTTCTAGGGTTAAAAGGCACCTGAGCCTGGTCCAAGCACCCTTAGGTCACCCTTCGGGTTAAAAAGGCACCTGAGCCTGGTCCAAGCACCCTCAGATCACCCTCCGGGGTTAAAAGGCACCTGAGCCTGATCCAAGCACCCTTAGGTCAATCTCCGGGGTTAAAAAGGCACCTGACGACTCTCAACTCTTAAGTCACCCTCCGAGATTAAAGGCTCTCGAGTATGGTCCCATCCCAGCGACTCTCGGGTCACCCTTCGGGGTTCAAAAAGCTCTCGACAGCCTCAACTTTGCCTCAGCGGCTTCGTCACAGCCTCAACGACTTCAGCCTCAACGGCTTCAACTCTGTATCAACGGCCCTCGACCCCATCTCCTCTCTTTTGACGGACGCCTCAGCCCCTTGGTACTCGGCCTCGAACATGTACCATCGGCACTCAAGCCCGAGTCTCCCCTCGGCACTCAAGCTCGACTCTGCATCGGCACTCTAAGCCCGAGTCTCTCCTCGGCACCCAAGCCCGAGTCTCTCCTGGCACTCAAGCCCGGCTCCGCGTCGGCACTCAAGCCCGGCTCCGTGTCGGCACTCAAGCCCGGCTTCGCATCGGCACTCAAGCTCGACTCAGCATCGGCACCGGAAGGCCGACTCCGCGTCGGCACTTAGCCCGACTCAGCATCAGCACCGGAAGCCCGACTTTGCATCAGCACTTAAAGACTGATTTCGCATCGGCACTTGAAGACCGAATTCGCGTCGGCACTTGAAGACCGACTCCGGGTCGGCACTCCAAGCCCGAGCCTCCCCTTGGCACCTAAGTCCGACTCAGCGTCGGCATTGGAAGCCCGACTCCGCGTCGGCACTTAGCCCGACCCGCGTCGGCACCAGAAGCCCGACTCAGCGTCGGCACTTGAAGACCGACATGCGTCAGCACTTGAAGACCGACTCCGCGTCGGCACTTAGCCCGACTCAGCGTCGGCACTGGAAGCCCGACTCCGCGTTGGCACCTAAGCCCGACTCAGCGTCGGCACTCAAGCCCGACTCCCTTTGGTACCTAAGCCCGAATCAGCGTCGGCACTCCAAGCTCGAGACTCCTCTCGGCACCTAAGCCCGATTCCGATCGGCATCGAAGCCCGAGGCCAACTTAGCACCAAAATCCCGAGGCCAGCTCGGCATCAAAGCCCGAGCCCAGCTCGGCCCCTAAGCCTGACTCGTGTTGGCACCAAAGACCGAGGCCAGCTCGGCACCAAAGCCCAAAGACTAACTCCAACGCAGGTAGCAAAGATCGTTGGTGCAAAGAAAAAGGCACCTGATGACTCTCAGCTCTTATGTCACCCTTCGGGGTTAAAAGGCACCTGAGCCTGGTCCAAGCACCCTCAGGTCACCCTCCAGGATTAAAAGGCACCTGACGACGATCAACTCTCATATCACCCTCCGGGGTTAAAGGCTCCCGAGCATGGTCCCATCCCAACGACTCTCGGGTCACCCTTCGGGGTTCAAAAGGCTTTCGACGACCTCAACTTTGCCTCAGCAGCTTCGTTCCAGCCTCAACGGCTTCATTTCAGCCTCAGCGGCTTCAACTCTGTATCAGCGACCAACGGCCAATCGGCTGGGAGAAGCCAACTCCCATCGGAAGAGGACTGTTGGCTGCAAGTCAAGGGAAGCGTGAAGATATCTACACAAGGCACCGCAAAGAGAGAAAGAAGTCGGCCATGCCCCGACATCATTCCGTCCCGCTTCGCCGCGGCACCTCCGCTCGGTCCCACTCGGCCTCGATCCCAATCGGCCTTAGCTCTAGTCGGCACTCTCCTGCCCCCTTCAGCCTCATATGGCCTCAGCCTTAGCGGCTCTATCGCTCTGCCCCAATGGCTCTATCAGCCTTAACGGCATTATAGCAACCTCGTCGGCTCTATCAGCCTTAACGGCATTATAGCAGCCCTAGCGGCTCTACCTCTCAAACCCCAACGACATTAGTGCAGCTCCGTCAGTCTCATTTTTGCCTCGCCGGCTAGTTGACGAGCTTCCCCCCCCCCCAAAAAAAAAAAACTTAACATACGATACTTCTGAGTGGCAGGTAATTTACTGAAATTCTACACTTGAGCATGTATATCCTGCATTAACCAAGCTCAAAAGGTGTGGGAGGCATCTGATGGGGCCAGTTAACAGGCCCATGAGCGGCAGTTTGTTTTGGAACGGCCTTCTCAAATTAGAGAATAAAACGCGATATTCGGTTCATCGTTCTGTTGAATGGAACGTTCTGATCTTAACGGCCTTTCCGACTCCGACGGCGACTCCTCCTGACTCCTAGCACGTATCCATCAAGCCCTCGCTTTCTCCTCTCTTTAAAAAAAGCATCGCCTCTAGGGAGAAGGGAGGGAGCTCCATCCCCTTAGCCGTTAAAATGCTCATGAATCACCCTTACCTTTTATTTATAGATTCTCTCCCCGTTTCCCATTCTCAGCAACACCATCCAGCTTTTCCGCTCTAAAAGAGCTGCCCTCAAAGGACGATACCTTAAACAGAGAAGAAAAGGACCCTCTCCTCTTTCTTCTCTTGGATTCCTCCTCCTCCTTCCATTCTTGTGCCAGACGAAGCCCTGCATCTACTCCTCCTTCTGCTCTTGAGTTGGAGGCGGAGCCCTACCGCTGGGCCGATCCGCTGCTTGAAGCAAAGGTGTCGTACTCTGCTCCACGAAGGTTGGACGGCTTGCTGCACGGCCTTGCCCAAGTGTCAGCCTACCTATTCTTGGTCGGATCGCCACCGAAGCGACTACCACTACTCTGATCGGACAGCGCCTTGCTGCCGATCGCCACAGTAGCGACCACCACTACTCAGAGCCCAGGCGCATCTGGGGAGACGATCTTCCTCTTCGCCGAAACTCCGCCATCCTTGCTCTGTCTCGACGGACGAACGTGGGTCTGAAACAACATGAGCGTTTGCCGCTTACTTGTGGTTCTGCAAAGGCCACTGGACGGTCGCCGCATTTCTTCTCCAGCCAGATAACACTGCGACCATCACCTACTCCTCCATGGTGCCGGCGATCAATGCCAATTAGGGACAGAGATGAGCTGACAGAGGAAGGGACGGGTGACAACATCAGGGGGAAATCGTAGGAAGACGCCGTTGATCCACGATTCTTCTTTATGACGCTCAGAGTCGTAGGTTCCCAGCTCCCGGCTCTCCAGCGGCCTCCAACCTTCCCGCAGCAGACCCGGGTCTTCCACGACGCCCCTGACACCCAGTTCCGCTCCCGGCCATCCTTACCTCGGCTTTCTTGTTAGTCTCGGCCCTCGGACAACCCGACTCTGACTCCGCGGGCAGCAACCGGTTCCCTTCCGTCATCGGCCTCAACTACCTTGCTCTTAGCTCTCGCCGACTCCGCGGTGTCCCGGCCTCCCTCGTGGCTCCGGACAGCCCCCTCGACTTGGTCTCCCCCTCGGCCTCCAACTCCCGAGTCTAGTGTCGTCTCGGGCGTCCCTGACCGACTCCGAGTCCTTCGTGCTGCTTTCCCCATCGTCCTGACGTCGGCGTCTTCTGTCGATTCCAGGAAGCTTCCGAGCTTCCTCGCGGCCGCCTCCAGCTCCCTCGGCTCCTTCTGCAAAACCGGGTTCACGGAGGGTTCTCATCACCTTCTCTCCACCCTAGGTGGCCTCAGGATCCATCTTGGCCTCGACTTTTCCGTACTGCCTCCGCTCGGCCACCTCGGCACTCGGCTGTCTCTGTGCTGCCACCGGTCGGCTTTGTCCCACCTCTAGCTCTAGATGGCTGTCCTGGTCTTTTCTCATTACCTGGGAGATCTTCGTCACTCCTTGCCGGCACTTCATTTATGCAACGTTACTCCGAAGAGCGAAATAGGAGGCTACGCGACAATATCCAACTCTGTATGAAGGAAGATCTCTCTCTCTGAAACGTTACTTAATTATAAAACTCCTGTTCTACAGACCACTGACTTGAGCGTCGAGCTACCGGCCCATGATTTTTTTCAGGCTTTCAGAGGAAGAAGGCGACCTCTTCGTGTTCCTGAAGGCCCATGGAGACATCAGTTCACCCAACACTCATCAAGTGATTTGGCAGCAACAGATACCAACAAAAATTTTACCTTATAAAAGTTGGCAGAGTTGGATTCCCGCAACAATGGGTCAACCCACTATAATTATGTCAAAAGTGAGCTTCCATTCTTTTTTAAAATGCAAGCATTAAAATAAATTTGCAAAATACATTTATTCTAAAATCTTTAAGTTAACTGGGAGTAGTCGGAAAAAGGCTTAGATGAGTTGAGTTGAGTTTAACTGGGAATTGAAAAACATGCATATTAAAAGACTGGCAAATAATATCCTTTAATATTTTCTTACTGACAAATAATACCTTTTAATATTTTTTATTCACAAATGAAATCTTTGTTCTTTGCCCCTTCTCTTGCATTGCTACTTGATCTTTAATTGAATTCTCTATATTTATGTCAAATAGAATATAGGATTGGACATCAATGCCAACTGATGTATATAATCTAATCAAAATTTGAACTGCTTGCCTGAACATGGACAGGGAAGCACAATGGCAGAAGCCCCACACTATAATATGAGCATAAAAATAGTACATGGCTTCAAGCTCTTAACTTAAATGTCATGCTAGGTTATTAACGTCTGTGGATGCACATGGTCTAAACAACAGAATAGCACGGCATCCCAAACTATGAAATGAAAGCATATGAGTCTCCAATAACTATACGAAAAATCTCAATTTGCATGTTGCATGAGCACCAAGCTGCTATAAAGTTAACCAAACAAGCATAAACAATGACAAAGTGATGAATTATTTTCCTCCCCTATCCTTTATAATTTATTTTATTGTTATTGTTTCGGAGATTTATTTCCTAGCTATTAAAACGCCAAGAACATCAAGAAAATCAACACATTAGTTAATGATAATGATTGCAAGTAATGTTTCGATAATTTAATTCAAATAATCTTTCTACAATTTAATTCAAATATAATTTAATACAATCTATAATTTAATTCAAATATAATTTAATACAATCTACCCATTCAACGTTATTAGCAAATCAAGTCAAGAAAAAAAAATCAGAAATCAGTCAGGGCAGCGAATCAAAAAAAAACGGTTATTCATAAAGAATCATGTGTTAAACTAGGGTTAGAAAAAACAAGGGAAAGAAGGGCACAGAAAGCTCACTCCTTGGATCCTCTTTTCCAGTGGCATCAGCGGCTTCCACGGTTTGTTGTTTTTCCGATGCATCGAGCTCAACTGGCTGCTGCTGCTCTGGGGCATCCACCTCCATCGCCTCCTCCGGAGCCTTCATCGCCGCCCCTCTGAGACGCTTTTCAGCCTCCACCGCTTCCTCTGCCGCCCTCTTCTTCCGCCTCTCCTCAGCGTCCACCTTCTCTTTGGCGGCGACAACCACAGCCGTTATTTTGCCCACGGCCGCCCCTTCTTTGAAGAAGTCCGAACGCCGCCTTACGAGATCGATCGCCATCTCTAGGAAAGGCAAAGGTCCCTTCCTCTCAAGAATCGAGCACAGGACCTCCTCGTCGCCATCGAGGCCACCGACGCCGGTGGTCGAAGTAGAGGATGAGGGCTTCTGCTGCTCTTCGACTTCCTCCAAGTCCGAGATGACAGCCATCGCGCTCGAAGAAAAGAAAGAGCAGAGGGATCGAGAGAAAGAGGGGGACGAGTTAAATAGAATTTGGAGAGGTTTATTTCGCTGCAGACGCCGTTACTTATAAAAAAACATAAGGGACGGCTAGGATTGTGACTCCTGCTGAGCTCCGACTCCGTGGAGCCGGACGGAGAGCTGCGAAAACCTAGATTCATTTTTTTTATTATCTTATTTAAAAAAAATAACTATATCATTGCCAAATCTATGGCAGTGTTCGAAATAGAAATATTTTTTATTTAAAAGCTAGAAAATTATTTTTTAAAAATTTAACTATAGATTATTTTCTAATTTATTTTTTAAAAATTTAAAAATAATTAAAGATATTCTTTGATGATAAAATTATAATTTTAAAAAAATATTTATTCTTTGAATAAATGCTATCATATATACTTATCCAAAATAGGAGGATGCATACGTAAGTAAATAAATAAATCATATCCTAAATCAAAACATTGGACATTCTTCTAATCACCTATAAGATTTTAAATGAATTGGCCTTCTGGTCCAACTTAATTCTATTTCAAGGTATGAAAATCTGTGTCAAATCTTTTTTTTTTTTTTTGACTTGGTTTTGTATATCACTTAGATCTAGTTTTGATTAAAAAAAATGAATTCAACTTAAACCCGATTTGATCTTAGCTAACAAAGAAATCTGAAATATATCAACATCATTTTCTTTTCATTTTAAATATCTTTTCTAATCTGCTTAGCATATGATCCAACTTGCCCAATTTGACTTGGGTTTATCGAAAATTGAAAGTCCATGGGTTAGATTGAATTTATAGATCAGATATAATTTAAGTTTTGGATCAATTCTAAGTTTCATAATTTTCAACAAAACTTAGAATATGTATCATTCTTATTTAATTTGGATTAACAAAATATGAATCCAACCAAATCCAAGCTTAATCTTCTTAAATTGAACAGCATGAATCACATAAACAATCTTCTCTTTTAATCTAATTATCATTCCCAATGTGATCCTCATCTAATTAGACCCAAGTCCATTAAAATTTAAAAATCCATGAGTTGAATAGAGTTCACATATTCGATATAATATAAATTTCTCAAACGTTTCTAAATTTTATCTATATTATTCAAATCTAATTGGCATTCATAAGAAATAGATCAAATCGAACCAAAGCCTAATCTTGCCTAACCAAAAAAATTAAATCATATGAAAAAGAAATGAATATGCAAGTTCGATACATTGCTCTATCTTAATAGGACATAAAAAGCTGTTTGAATTAGCTATTGGCTAATAACTATATATTAGAATTTTCTAATTTTAAAGTTATTTTCAAATTTATAAGATTTTTTTATTATAAAAAATGTAGTTACTAAGAAAAACTCATAATCTTAGTCAATTTGAACATGAAGAACCGTTTAAATTAGATATTGGCCAATGGTAATAAGATTTTCTAGTTTTGAAGAACTTTTTAAATTTATAAAATTTTCTTGATTTGAAGCTTGATTTGAAGGATCTAATCACTAAGGAAAACTCCTGATTTTAGTCAATAATTTATTTCTTTAGTTATGACTAAGTTATATTAAGGGATTTTCTTTATATAATTGTATTAGATTTTTTTTAACTCCGCCAAGGCCAGTTCCAAGCCCGGGTAAAGAAGAAGTGTTACGTTAGGTAGCTGACAGCCAGCGTAAAACTCCATTAATCCCTTAAAATATGAATCTACTAAATCAAACTATGAAGGACTAAGACATCACACATTACATCTGCCTCTGTAATAAGTACATAAATACTAGTCATAAAAGTATTAATTTATAAACCAAATTATTATTATTCTTTTATATTTGATACTTTCATATAATATTTTAAAAAAAAACTCTACCAACTCAAAAGGCTTGATTTTAAGAGTAACGATATAAATGGCACTCAAATCGAACGTAAAACGAGCTCAAAATTAATTTTTCAAGATTTAACCTTTGCATCAGTCGCAGTTGAGGGAAAATCGTGTGATATTTTTAAGGCTGCGGTTTGAACTTTGAAAGAAACAAATCTTATATACGGAGATAAGGCGAGCAGTTAGCGCGGATTACACACGGAGTTAACCCAAATCTTTTGTACATTCTTCTTTCAATCCATTCACCATCCACCAGCCATCTATACCTTCTATAATCAACCATCTTTCTATTTCAGAAAGCGAAGCTATGGAAGAAGAAAGCGGATTTACGTAAGCAGGAAGCGGATAGCATATCATCATCTCAGAAAGTAAAAGTAGATTATATTTTTTAATTTTTTAAGTACTCCTTTGGATGCTATGAAATAAAGTATTTATTTATGTTTAATTTTTATTGAATGTTCTTCAAGCAAAAATAATTTTTGACTGATCTATTCTTTAAAAGGGTATGATCTACATGTATGAGCCTGTATAGATCATATCTTAATTATTTTCACAACCAATTATCTGATTATTTAAATTCTTAATTACATAAATTTAATTCAAATAACTACTCAAAGTCTATATGGATTCGACCCTTTACTCTCGCTATTCTACCTAAGATTAGTAAATTAAAGGTGTTTAATCGTCGTGCTACGACACGCATCAGATTTTTGGCACCGTTGCCAAAACTTAAGTGTAATTATTTTAAAAAAATAATAAATAGAATAATAGAAATAAATAAATAAAATTATTTTATCTATTTTTTATGCCTAGATTGACTTAGGTAAATTTATTTTCTGCAAAACTCAAATTTTTTCATTGACATCTCATAATTTATTAGGAGATTAGAAACTTAATCACAATTTTTTTTAAAAAAAGTAGTTAGTTTAATTTTGTTTGATAACTTCAAGAGCTTGACATCTACTTGTTGCATAGCATTTTCATAATTAATTTTAAGGGCACAAACTCCTAATCAAGATAAGATGGGGAGTTGATCATTCTTTCTTAGCCCACAAACCACATCCATTTTGCATTAACCCAAGCCTTTAACTCTAAAATTACTAGACGTCAGCCCCTAAGGAACTTGAGCTCAATAGAACAAGGCACCCAAAAGAGTTAGACTGGATCGGGATTGACTGATTAACTAGTGTCTAGAAAAGGAAAAAAGTGATTATTTAATTGGTTCTGTTCGCTTACCTGGCCAATCTAATTGGTGTCTAAGGCAAAAAATGGGGGGACCCCCACTAACCTTACCCTTAACTGGCTAATTGATCAGCTAAGTTTTGACTTGGAAGGTTCCAAGGCGGTCTTGGAAGTTAGGAGCTGTCTATATCTAGGTTAAGCCTAGAATAGAGAGTATAATCTTTGTTAACTTGATTTCTAATAATTATTAAATCCTAATTAAATTTGTCTTCATTGCTCTTGGTTCTAGGAATCTCTTAGGATACTTCTTTTAGAATCTTCTTTTCTCTTCTATTACATTAGTTAAAAAAAAACCTAATTACTATTTGCTTTAGAGTGTATTGGTAGGGTGTATGCTTGGTCGCCGATCGTTACAACCTAACCTCATACCCCTAGATCCTGAAATAGAGAGAACCTTTAGAGCAAACAGACTTAGAATTATGGACCCTAACAACAAAAATGATCCACCATGTCAGTTAAAGGAGTATTTCACTCCTTCAAAGTATACCTACTCTTTCGGCATTCAGGTGCCTGCAGTGGATGCCACTCAATATGAAATCAAGTCAAGCATGATTCAAATGTTACCTTCATTTTATGGACTTGCAAATGAGGACCCTTACAAACATTTAGATGAGTTTCTCAATATTTGTTTGACCGTAAAAATTTAAAATTTTTTAACGATGCTCTTAGACTTAAGTTGTTCCAATTTTCTCTTAAAGACAAAGCCAAATATTGGTTAAATTCATTAGATACTATAACAGTTTCAACCTGGGACCATCTTCAGATAGAGTTTCTCAAGAAATACTTTCTTATAGGAAAAACTAATCAAATTAGAAAAGCCATAATAAGTTTTTTTCAGACAGATGGAAAGATGTTTCATAAGACATGGAGAGATTAAAAAATTGATTAGAAAATGCCCATCATGCCATACCAAAATGGCAACTAGTACAGTGCTTTTATGATGGTTTGACAGAAAAGCACCAGCAAATGGTTGATGCTTTATGTGGTGGGATATTTATGTTGAAGAATGAACATGAAGCTTGGCAACTCTTTGAGACATTGAGTGAGAATTCATTACATCACATGTCAGCTCGTACAGACCCTCCTGTAGGACCTAAAAGAGGCGAAATATATGAAATAGGTCATTCTATAGATATTTATATTAAGGTAGATAAATTTTCTTAGAAACTTGACCAAATTCTACAAGTTGAAAACACCTCTTCCTTATTTACTCAATTACATGAGGTTTGTATAATCTGTTCGAGTCTGACCCATTCTATAAGTAAT
Organism: Calamus simplicifolius; assembly: GCA_900491605.1. NCBI lineage: Eukaryota > Viridiplantae > Streptophyta > Magnoliopsida > Arecales > Arecaceae > Calamus > Calamus simplicifolius. Next base: position 641,437 of record UESW01004461.1, on the reverse strand, counting down.
TGTCCAGCCCATACCAATTTCTTGAGCTTATTCAAGAGCAAGCCCACCAAGCCCAAACCCGAATGGCTCCTAGACCAGGAAATGATCCATATTCAAATACTTACAATCATGGCTGGTGAAATTACCCAAATTTTTCTTGGAAATCCCAACCTGTCATCAGTCCAGTATCAATTAGGCCTAACCATCAGGAGACCCAATTCAAAAACTTGTATTCTCAATATCCAAGTGCTCCTTAACCTTCGCTGAAGAATTATGATCCTACTTTCGAAGACAAAGTGTTACAAGCATTGAAAGGGCTAGAAATGAATACTCAACTCCTTCACTCCCACACCCAGTTTATCACAAGCTAAAAATCCAGATAGATCAGTTAGCAACAGCTTTCAGTAGGAGGGAGAAGGATAAACTACCTACTTAGCCCATTAGTAATTCAAGAGGGCAATACATGGCTGAGAGCTCCGCTAGTTCAAAACTTCTCTTGAACATGCCACATCTGTCATAACCCTTAGAAATGAAAAAACTTTAAATTAGCATGAAGTGACTCAACAAGAAGAGCAACTCATACCGACCAAGCCAGAAAGAAAAAATATTTAGAAAAAAAAAAAGAACCAATTGATCTAGCAATCACACTTAAGGCTCTATTTCCAAGTGCTTTATAATCTCCTTTATCTCTTGACAAGAAGAATATCAAGATGAATGAAATGTTACAATTATTCAAAAAGTTCAAATTAATTTACCCCTTCTTGATGCAATTAAGCAAGTTCCTGCTTACTAAATTCCTAAAAGATTTGTGCACTCAAAAATAAAAATAAGGCACACATACCAAAGAAAGTCTACTTAACTGAGCAGGCCAGTTTAATCTTTTAACAAAGTACTCCACCCAAACTTAAGGATCCTGGAACAAAAATTATATCCTGTGTCATAGGAAACCTTACGATTAAGAAAGCATTGCTAGACTTAGGTGCAAGTGTTAACATTCTCCCAAGTTCAGTGTATGACTTATTTGGATTTGGAAAATTGAAACCAACGATGGTAACCCTACAATTAGTGACCGATCAATTAAGGTACCCCACGAAATACTAGAGGATGTGCTGATTAAGTTGATGAATTTTATTTTTTAGTAGACTTTCTAGTTTTAGATATGGAATCTGGTCACAACCCCAGTCAAATACCAATCATTTTAGGTAGACTCTTTCTAGCAACCGCTAAAGCTTGTATAAACTATAGAACCGATCATGGATGTATCTTTTGGAAATAAAAAGGTGAGGTTAAATATTTTTAATGCATCTCAAGGACCATCTCTATACAACCATAATGAGATCAACATGCTAGAGAAGTTATAGATGATAAGAACCCTACTTTATTCGACTCAGATCCTTTATAGGCATGTCTGACACATTTTGGAGTGGATGATTTTGATATTGATGAATATATAAAGAAATAAATGTAATTTTAGAACCATCCAATTTTAGCATCATTCCCCCTTAGATTGTGAAATATGACCAATTACCTACATACATGCTCTAATACACTGATGGTACCCTTCCTAGAAGCACCACCTTCTCTAGAGTTAAAGCCTCTCCCTGCTACGTTGAAATATTCATTTTTTGGATCCAATGATACCCTTCTAGTAATCATTGCATCTGATTTAACTATCAATCAGGAAGACCGCTTTTAGGAGTGCTCAACGAATATAAGGAAGCAAATGGATGGTCAATTGCCGATCTGAAAGGAATTGACCACTCTATCTGCATGCATCATATTCATTGCAAAAAAAATGTCAAACCTTATAAAGACATGCAGAGGAGACTTAATCCTAATATGAGGGAGATTGTGAAGAAAGATGTAGTAAAATGGTTAGATGCAGGGATTATCTACCCAATTTCTGATAGCAAATGGGTTAGTCCCACCCAAGTTGTACCTAAGAAATCAAGAATTACTATGGTGAAGAATGAAGAAGAAGAATTGCTTCCAACTCATACCATAACTGGTTGGCGAGTTTGCATAGACTATAGAAAACTGAATAACGTCACTAGGAAGGATCATTTTTCGCTGCCTTTTATCAATCAAATCCTAGAATGATTAGCTGGTCAGCAATTCTTTTGCTTTCTGGATAGTTATTCAGGAGATAATCAAATACCAATCTTTCTTGATGATCAAGAGAAAACCACCTTCACTTGTCCCTATGGAACATTTGCTTTTAGATGCATGCCATTTGGACTTTGTAATGCACCTGCTATATTTCAGCGATGCATGTCGGCAATTTTCTCAGACATGGTACATAAATTTTTGAAGGTATTCATGGATGAATTTTTAGTATTTGGGACTACTTTTGAGGATTGCCTTAATAACCTAGCTCAAGTATTGAAATGATGTAAATAAACAAATGGTGTTAAGTTGGAAAAAGAGTCATTTCATGATCCAAGAGGAAATTGTTTAGCCACATTGTTTCTAAGAAGGGGATTGAGGTAGATAAGGCCAAAGTGGAAGTCATCTCAAAACTCCCACCTTCAACTTCAGTCAAACAAATACGATCCTTTCTCGGTCACGTTGGGCTTTATAGGAGATTCATCAAAGACTTCAGCAAAATTTTAGACCTTTGTGCAAATTGCTTGCCAAGGAAACCCCTTTTATTTTTATGATAATTGTTTAAAATCCTTCTATACTCTTTGTGCAGCTTTGACCATAACACCAATTATCAATCCCTTTGATTGATCGTTTTCCTTTGAAATCATGTGTGATGCATCAGATTTTGCAATTGGTGCAGTGTTAGAACAAAGAATCAATAAGGAGCCACATGTGATTTATTATGCTAGCAAAACCATTTCAAATGCTCAACTGAACTATACTACTACTAAAAAGGAGTTATTAGCTATTATTCGTCCTAGAAAAATTTCGATCATATCTTTTAGGGTCTAAAGTTCTGGTTTACTCTGATCATATGGCCCTTAAACATCTCTTATCAAAGAAAGATTCTAAACTACAATTGATCAGATAGATTTTTGCTTCTACAAGAATTTGACTTAAAAATCCATGATAACAAGGGTTCCAAAAATATGGTAGCTGATCATATCTTTAGAATTTTAGTTGAACACACATCAAGCATAGATGAGATCAGGGAGAAAATTTCTGATGAACAACTTTTTTCAATTTCTTCTGATCTTCTCTGGTTTACCCATATTGTCAATTACTTAGCAATATGACAAATTTCTTCTCACTAGTTAAACAAGAAAAGGATAGATTTTTTTTCACAAGTATTATTTTTGGGAAGAATCTGAATTGTTTAAGTATTGTCCTAACCAGGTAATTAGATGTTGTGTCTCTGAGTGTGAGTTCCAAAGTATACTTACTTTTTGTCATACCCTTGCTTATGGAGGACATTTTAGTGAAAAAAACGTAGTAAAAGTGCTCCAGAGTAGGTTTTATTGGCCAATACTTTTCAAGAATGCACATGAGTTTAGCAAAAACTGTTTGCGGTGCCAAGAAACTGAAAATATTTTCAAGAAAGATATAATGCCGCTGACTCCCATATTAGCAGTCAAAATCTTTGATGTTTGGGGATCGATTTTATGGGACCTTTTTCTATTTCATATGGATACGAATACATATTGGTTGCAGTAGATTATGTGTCAAAATGGGTTGAGACCATAGCAACCTGAACTAATGATCATAAGGTTGTAATCAAATTCATTCAATATAATATTTTTAGTTGATTTGGATACTCAAGAGCTATAATTAGTGATGAAGGTACATACTTTATCAATAGATACTTTGAGAATTTAATAAAGAAATATGGGATAACCCATAAAATTGCTACACCATATCATCCCCAAACTAGTGGCCAAGTAGAAATCTCTAATAGAAGATCAAACAAATTTTAGAGAAGTCAGTAAGGCCTGATAGAAAAGACTATGGGCTTATCGTACTGCATCAAAACTCCCATAGGAATGTCTCCTTACGACTTCTATTTGAAAAAGCTTATCATTTGCTAGCAAATTGGAACATCATACATTTTGGGCTATTAGATAGTTTAACTTTGATATAAAAAATGTAGGTTTCAATAGGAGACTCCAGTTGAATAAGTTAGAAGAGCTATGCAATGAAGCGTATGAAAATGCTAAAATTTATAAGGCTCAAACTAAAGCATACCATGATAAATACATTTCAAGAACAACTTTTAAACCTAATCAAAAAGTTTGGCTCTTCAACTCAAGACTAAGACTTTTTCCTTAAAAACTTCATTCCCGCTAGGATGGACCCTTTATTGTAACCCAGGAATTTTTCCATGGGGTGACAGAACTCAAAGATCCTAAGCAAAGGAATACTTTTAAGGTGAATGGTTGAACGATTTAAGTCTTATATAGATGGAATTAATGATGAGAAGTTAGTTGAATCTATTGACCTTTTGGATCCAACATTACCATGATTCTAAACACAGTCTAGCTGAATACTTTAAACTTAGCGCTCCTAGGAGGCAACCCAGTTTATCATTTATTCTTAGTTTTTTTTTTTATTTTTAGAAAACTCGAGAAGAACAATAAAGTTGGGGGAGCATTGCCTATGGAGTCATGCAAAGCATATTTAAAGAAGGACATCATAGCCAGAAATGACAAGTACATTAAACCCAGGTGGTATCCTTTCTTACAATTTCTTTTAATAGAAAACTAAGTTTAGCGATGAAAAGAATAATTAAATTAATCTAAGTCCTTGAGTATGACTAAAATTAATTAGTGTAATGTACCAAATTTTATCTTGATTTGAAGTTAATTGAGCATTCTAATTGATGAATGATTAACGACTTAGATAATTTTAGAGATACTGAGGGGTAAATTATTAAGGAAACTCGTAAAAGATAGGGTGTAGGCCAAAAAATTTTAAAGTAATTTCAGACCCTTCTGACCATTGATCTTGATAAGAAATCTACTTGATGAGGGTATAGATAAAAATGTTATAAAATATATCCAATTCTTCTTAAAGTTTAAAATTAATAAAATAGATTCTGGGCATCTCTCACTAAGTAACCGGCTCTATCACCTAAGCAAGTGATATTGTTCATGTAAAAAGGTGAGAATGTGAAAAAACCCAAATAGAGTCAGTCTTAATCTGAAGCCTTTTTGACTCGAGTCAGTAAGCCCGAGAGATGTTTTACACCTAATGCCCTAAAGCCAACTGGCTTGGGAGTCATTGACCTAAAGCTCGCTATAAGGGTTAACTAGAAAGCAAGGGGTTAGGACATTGCATTGACTTAAAAAAAAAAAAAAAGAGAAAAAAAAGGAGGATTAAATTGAAGAAGACACTACACCCAACTCAAATTAAGTTAGAGAACCTAAAGAGTGAGGTGAAAAGTTCGTGAAGGAAGAACTCTATAAATTTCTATAGAATTCACTCCATCACTTAATGGGTAAACTTGATAATCTTATGAAGTACCTCTTTATGGTCTAGCCGGATATCTACTGATCTTAGAATAGTAAGATAACTATCATTCTTGGACCAATTTGGTATATATCAATAGATTTCTTATTTTACTCGAGGACGAGTAAGATTTAAGTTGGGAGAGTGATAAGTACATAAATACTAGCTATAAAAGTATTAAATTAAATTATTATTATTAAATTTGATACTTTTATAATATTTTTAAGAAAAAACCTTGCCAACTGAAGAGCTCAATTTTAGAAGTCCAACGGTACAAACGACACTCAAATCAAACTTGAAACGAGCTCAAAATAGATTGTTTAAGATTTAACCTAAGAATTACATGAAATTTAAAGCAGTCGCGGATCAGGAAATCATGTGATATTTTTAAGGCTACAATTTAAACTTTGAAAAATAATTGATCTGTAGAGATAAGGTGAGCAATTAACGTGGATTATACACGAAGTCGACGCATCTTCCTTGCTTAAAAAAGAATACTATCGGAGCCAATTAAGGAATCATTCAATAATCTTTTTATCACTCATCCTTCTCTTTGTTTTGCCCCACTCCCATAACCCAAATCTTTTCATCTGTTCTTCTTTTCATCCATTCTCCATCCACCAGCCATCCATACCTTCTACAATCAACATCTTTCTATCTCAAGAAGCAGATCTACGGAAGCAGAAAGAGGATAGCAAATCCATCATCTTAGGAAGTAGAAGTAGATTATGTTTTTTTTTTTTTATGTACTCCATTGATGCTATGAAATAAAGTATTTATTTATGTTTAATTTTATTAAATATCTTCAAGCAAAAATAAATTTTGACTGATCTATTCTTTAAAAAGGATGGACCGTGATCTATGGATACGGGCCATACTTAATTAAGATAGATCATATCTTAATTATTTTTACAACCAATTATCTAATTATTTAAATTCTTAATTGTGTAAATTTAATTCAAAATAATAACTCAAAGTCTATGTGGATTCGACCTCTTACTCTCGCTACTTTACCTAAGATTAGTGAAATTAAGGTGTTTTAATCATTGCGCTATGACACACATTACTCCGGATGTTTCAAAAAATGAGTAAGGGGCACCGCACGATACGAATGCAGTGATAAGTAAGCAAGGGTTCCAGCACTACGGACGAGTGCGAGTAAAGAAGTTAGTCCATGATAGTCAACTTAGAGTAGCAACTTAGAATATAGGAACACTAACAAGTAAAGCTATGGAGATAGTGTATACTATGATTAGTAGAAAAGTAAATATAATATAATTACAAGAAACTAAATGGGTAGGTGAAAGATTTAGAGAAATAGAGAATATAGGATATAATTATATTACACTAGAAAATATAAAAATAGAAATGGAGTAGGAATAATTGTAGATAAGAATTTTAAAGATATGTTGTTAAGATAATTAGAAAGAAGATCAATTATATCACAAAACTTTTAATTAAAAATATATAATTAACATATTAATGCATATGTACCATATCTAGGATTAGATAAATAAACTAAGACAATTTTGAAAGACATAGATGAAGTAATGCAAAAATACCATAAAAGAAAAGATATATTTGGAAGAAGATTTTAATAGACATGTAGGTAAATAGAGGGATTGATATGAAAACGGAGAATATGGATTTGAAGATAGAAATGAAGCCGGCGTGAGCTTATTAAAATTTGCAGTAGCGTATGTTCTAACAATAGCAAACACTTATTTCAAAAAGAGAGATGAATATTTAATAATATTTAAAAGTGGATCTAATAAAGTCAAATAAACTTTTTCTTAACTAGGAAGGTAGATAAAATATAAGCAAAAACTATAAAGTTATTTCAAAAAAAAGTTTAACTTCACAACATAGGATAATAATAGCAAATATATGAATAAAAATAAAATTTAGAGTAAACATAAAATTATTAATTCAAAAATTAAATGGTAGAATTTGAAAGAAGAAAAAATAGAATTATTTAAAGAAAAGTTAGTAAGAGAAATGACTATGAATATAAATAGTGATCCTAATTTAATGTGAAAAAAGTAACTAAATGCATAAAAAATATAGCAAAAGAAGTTCTAGAAGAATCAAAATGAGTAAGACTAGTAGAAAAGGAAACTTGGTGGTGGAACGAGAAAGTTTAAGTTGCCATCAAGCTTAAAAGGATAGACTACAAAATTTGGCAAGAGGCTAGGGATGAAGAAAGTCTTAAGAAATATAGGAATGCAAAGAAAGAAGCTAAAAAAGTGATAAGTAATGCTAAATTTAAAGCTTATGATGATTTATATAATAGACTACATACGAAAGAAGGTGAAAAGACTATATATAAACTAAAAAAATTAAGAGAAAAGAAAACAAAAGATCTTGACTATATTAAATATATTAAGGATGAAGATGAAAAAATCTTAGTAAAAAAAGAAGAGACAAAAGAATGATAAAAAGTTATTTTAAAAAAATTATAAATAAAAATAATTTAATAAATTTAAGGGTAAATAATATGATAACCTAGGAGTAATAAATGAACATAAATTTTTTCATAGATTTAGTATGCTAAAGGTTAAAAAGGCTTTGAGTAAAATAAAAAAATGCAAAGACATTAGGATCAGATGCGATCCCTATTGAGGTTTGGAAAGGCTTAGGAGAAATTGAGTCATGTGGTTAATCCAATTTATTTAATAGGATTATAGCAACAAAAAGAATGCCGGATGATTGAAGAAAAAATATATTAATATCATATATAAAAATAAAGAAGATATTCAAAATTGTGCAAATTATAGAGGGATTAAGTTGATGGGTCATACAATAAAATTATGGAAAGTAATAGAAAATCGAATAAGAGCTAAAACTTTTGTATCAAATAATCAATTTGGATTTATGCCTGAAAGATCGATCATGGAAGCTATTTATTTATTAAGAAGATTGATGGAGAGGTATAGGGAAAAAGAAAAAAGACCTTCATAAGATTGTTATTGATTTAGAGAAAGCATATAATAGAGTACCTAGAGAATAATATGGTAGGTTTTAGAGAAAAAAGAAGTTATCAAAAGGTATATATATTGATAAAAGATATGTATAATAGAGCAATAACTATTGTTAAACAACAATAGAAGAAACTAGTGAGTTTTCAATTATTTTAGGTTTACATCAAGGATCTATCTTAAGTCTGTATCTTTTTTGTATTAGTTATGGATGAATTAACCAAACAAATTCAAAATGGTATCCTATGATGTATGGTATTTGCAGATGATATGCGTTGATTGATGGAACTAAATCTGGAGTAAATACTAAGCTAGAGATTTGAAGAGGCTTTAGAATCTAAAGGTTTTAAGATTAGTAGAACTAAAACTGAATAAATAAAATATAATTTTAGTGGGAGTAGAAATATAAATGAAAAATAGTAAAGATTACAAGCCAAGAGATATCAAGGAGTAAAAAATTTAGGTATTTGGGATCAATTATCTAACAAGAAGGTGAAATAGGTGAAGATGTGAATCATAGAGTTAAAGCGGGATGGATTAAGTGGAGAAGTGCTTCGGGAGTATTGTATGATCGGCGCATTTCATTAAAATTAAAAGATAAATTCTATAAAATCGCTATTAAGCCAGCTATGCTATATGAACAGAGTGTTGGGCAATATTGAAATAATGTGAATAAATTAAGTGTAACAGAAATGCGTATGTAAGATTGATATGTGGTAAAACCTTAAAAGATAAAATTAAAAAAATATATAGGAGAAATGATAGGAGTAATCTAATTAAAGATAAAATGAGAAGAAAATCAATTACGATGGTTTGAACATATACAATGTAGACCTTTAGATGCTTCAGTTAAAAAAAGTGATCTTTTAACAATCCATGGTAAGGAGAAAGGTAGAGGTAGACCTAAACTAACATGGACATAAATAATTAAAAAAATATAACTATTTGTAATTTGAATATCGACTTGGTTCTGAATAGAACAGAGTGGAAGGAAGCAAATTTATGTAGTCGACCCCATGTAGTTGAAAAAAAAGGCTTAGATGAGTTGAGTTGAGTTAAGTTGAATTGTATTAGATTTTTTTTAAAATAATTAGGATTTCAATCCTATAAATATGTAACAGTCCTTCTAGCTTTTCAAAGGTGAATAATATTATTTTTTTTTTATCTAAGGCTCAACTCCTTATACTAGTTATCAATAGGTCTAATCTAGGGGTCTATCATATTTATCCCAAATTTTTTATTTTATCAATCCTTACAATTGGGGTTTGTAACACTGTCTTACATAGTTGTTCGCTAGGAGCTCTCCAAAATACTCCAAAATACCTAGCTAATCCAAACAGGTGGTACGTAGTCCTTTATTTTCAATTCAAAGTGGAAAGAGCCATTTGATTGGTGATCATTTATTTTGATAATTTGATAATATCATGCAGATTATCATGTTTAGCCATTAAATATGGTGACATAAAGGGTAATATTTGATTCCTAGTAATTTAGTATTATCAAAAATTATGATAATCTAATTTTTATTTAAGGTATATAAGATTAGTTGGTAATTTTAAGTTATGCTCTCGACTTCCATAAAATTTAAATAACACTTAATTTGATAATGCAATAATTTAAACTAAATAATATTTAAATATTTAATATTATATTAACTATATTATATAATAGTTGTTATGTTATTTTATACAAAAATTATTATTCATATCTATCTTATCAAAGCATTTGAGTCGTTAACCATGGAATTGAGTCTATTCCATGCTTATATGTACATTTATATGTTTCTCAATATCTAAATTAAAAATTAAAAGTAATAAACGGGTCAAATTGCCATAACTATGGTAGCTATATTAAAAGAGTTGTGCCCTAAAAGTCAATCGTAATTTAATTATGATAGGATTTCTTTATTCTTTCAAATCATTTACATGATATTTTGCTTATAAATAAAAGACATTATGTTTCATTATTCACTGCTTCTTATAATTATGATGAACCCTATAGATTAGGATAATGGTTTTAGGGCTATAATGAGATCATGCCAGTGAGACCTAAAATCCTAAAACCCCAATCTAAACATTCTTAGTCGATGGTGTATTAAGTCGGGGATCAATGCTACCAGAAAGACTGACACATCTTATGCATGCTCGATGAAGAGGGTGATTGATCTCACAATCACTTGTGTGAGACACTAATACAAAGATGTGGGTGCTCATTAGGGAATGAGTTTACTAAATTGACCTACCAAGAGAACATCTTATAGATGCTTACTTATTTGTCAAAAGATGATTCTCTAAGTGAAAGTTGTGCAAGTAATCTGATAAATGCATAAATAATTATCACCAAACCTATTAATTAATAATTCAACGTACCTATTATTATTTAATATTTTAATATTTTATATAATATTTTAGGTAAAACCTTATCAACTTAAAGAGCTTGATTTTAGAAATTCAACGACGTAAACGATACTCAAATCGAACTTAAAACGAGCTTGGAATTGATTTTATAAGGATTTATTGTTTGTTGGCATGCATTTTAAAGCAAACTCGGCAGATGGTCTGCCGAGTTTCATTGTCTTTCTTCCCAGGTTCTTTCAAACGACGCATGCAACGCACAGAGGATGTCAGGGATGGATCTCTTTGCCAAAAATATCGCCGCTGAGAAGATTATCGCCCCAAAAAAATCCTCAACATCAGAAATTACCAAAGGCATCCCGGATTTAATGGAATTAAAGAAGGAAATCCATATTCTTCTCTTCTCCGATTTCACAGTCCGGCTACAATTGAGGAAGAACTTTGAAGCTAAATTGGAAGGAATCGTCTGCAATCTCGCCACGATCCCTCCGAAATCCTTTCGCATCTATCCGGGTGCTAAATTGGAAAGTAATTTGGAGTAGAAAGCAATCAGCGTTTTCGCATCCTCACCACGTCCGCACCGCGTCTGAAGCATCTGTAAAGAGGCCATTGAGCAATCGTAGAGAGAGATCTCGGGGGGTTGCCATTAGGAGTCTGCAGGAGGTTGGAGGAATCCCTAGAACCTATTCGTGGCTTATGAGGATCCGTTAGAGGCGGCTGTTACCAGGTTGCTATAATATGAAATTATAAAAAATATTATACCAGGTTGCTATAATATTTTTTATAATTTTTTAATCTTTTAAGTAGCTCTCTTTGTTTTTGCTATAATATGAAATATTTTGATAAAATCAAGATCCTTTGAAACTAATTTAAAAATATTATATATCTAAATATTATAAATATTTAATATATATATATATATGTAATATTATTAAATATCCTACTATATAATATATAAATATTTAGAAATATATTATATATATTAACTACAAATAAAGTCATAAATATTAATAATTTAAAATTGAATATCTAATTATTATTCAAATATAGAATATATTTAAAATATTAAATATTACATTAATGATAATTTTTATATTAATACAAAACTATTATATTATATATTTAATATTAAGTATAAAATAATATTAAATATTTAAATAATATCTATTGTAAAATAATATATAATCAGATTAAGTATTATTAAAAGTTTACATAAAAGACAAAGTCACAAAAGCATAATTTAAATACCAAACTTTAATTGCGAATTGGATTATCATAATTTATGATAATTTTAGATTATGAGGAAACAATATTACGACTAAAATTATCATGCCCAATTGCTAAACATGATAATTTGCATTAAGGGTGGTTATCTTATATATTTTTTAGGAAAAGAGGGACATACCAATTAGAGGGGAGGATATAAGACCCATTAATCCATCTCACTAGAGATTTTACAACATCAATCAACTATAGAAAGCAGATTAGGGTATAATTAGGCTTGATTTTCTTTACTTTCACACCCAAATATCATGTACCTATCAAATAAGCTCAAGGTGCACATTCTCTAACTTGACCAAATTGAATGCATGCGAGTTCATGTCCTTGTACCTAGGACCAGAAGGGTTGCTTTATTTTTCCAGTGGTATATTCAAGTTTAACTCAAGTCTTCGGTTACATTGGCTTTATATATCTGTTTACTTTGTGATTTTTAATCCTTTTTTCTTTAAGGAATCCATTTTTTTTTTGAATTTCATTTTTTTTTCAAAGGAACTGTGGTGATTCCAAACCTTTTTTTTTTTGCTCTTGCCAAGGCCTTCCACATCGTTGTCCAAATCCTGGCTATGATAGCATTGGCATATTTTTCAAGATTTGAAGCTATGTATACTATACTTTCTCATGTCCACATAATAAGATAGCTTAGATTAAGAGATGTACCATATCTCATATTGTATAAGGTACCTGAAATCTGATCACACTTGCTACTGAATAATTAAAGTGCTTCTAATGGTTCAATGAATGAATCATCTTTATCACCATCATATAAGGTTGACATGAACGGGACTGATTAGGCTTTAGTCTAATTTTTCTTAAAAAGAAGTACACACACACACACACACACACACACACACACAAGTCCTTATCAACTTCTATATTGATATATTGATTTTATAAATTTCATATTTATATATTAATTCCTAGCATATTCTCCATCTTTATTTTGGTATTTTTACTAGTTTTATAATCAGATTATCATCAGAATTGAGTATTAACTAAGAAAAATCCTTGCAGAGCACCGCAATGAAGAGGATAATGAAATGAAGAGCCCTAATTTGACCATCGAGAGATATTGGGAGTGTTGTAGGAGTGACATCGGTCAGAATGAAAAAGGGTTACCATCATCAAACACCATCATAAGGTCTTCCCTCCCTAATTGCTGGAGACTTCAATTGCATTATGGGGGCTGAGGAGAAAAGAGGAGGTAGACAGTTTATTGGATCCCTGGGCGTTGCTGAGTTCAGATCCTTCATCTCTTCTGCAGAGCTTTTGGATTTGGGATTCACCGGACCCCATTATACTTGGTGTAATAATCGTCAGGGTGCCGCTAGGGTGTGGGAAAGGCTGGACAGGGCCATGGCGACTTCTTCTTGGCTCCAGCTTTCTCTTATGTTACTGTTACTCATTTGCCCAGAATTGGCTCTGATCACTGCCCCATTCTTATTTCTACTGATCATTCTTCTCAGCAGAGTAGGCAGTTTAGATTCGAGAAGTTTTGGACTTTTTATTCTTCTGCCAGAACCACTATCTCTCAGGTTTGGCAATTACCTGTCAGAGGGAGTGCTACCTATAGACTTTCTCGTCGGTTGATCATTGCCAGACGCCGACTCTCTAGTTGGAATAAAAGAGAGGTGGGGGATATTGTTAGGCAGGTTGAGCAAGTCGAAGCTACTATCTCTTCCTTGCAGTCAAAGGAGGATCAGGAGGGGTTCCTCTTGGATTCTGATCTATTGACTCTCAGGTCCAGCCTGGCTTTGCATCACTCTCTTATGTTGCAGCAGGAGACTTTTTGGAGGCAAAGGTCCAGAATCCAATGGATTAAGGAGAAAGATCGCAACACTGGATTCTTTCATCAGGCTACTTTGAAACGTCGTGCGATAAATCGTATCAGGCGGTTAGTTGATGAGGAGGGTGATATTCAGGAGGATGTCCAGATGATCAGGGATCAGTTTTTTCAGTTCTTTAAGTCTAAATGGACTGAGCATTCTGGTGTGGGCTTCCCAGTTTTCCCTATTCAGCCTCCCTACAGAGTCTCCACTGCTGACAATGCTAGTCTTGTCAGTCAGTCACGGCGGAGGATATTCAGCGTGCTCTATGGGATCTTGGACCTAACAAGGCCCCTGGGCCTGATGGCTTCCCTCCGTTCTTCTTCCGCCACTATTGGGATATTGTGGGTCAGGATGTGGTGCAGGCTATTCAGCTTGTCTTTCAGTCTCACACTATTCCCTCTGATTGGAATCGGACCTTATTACCCTGGTGCCAAAACGTCCTGACGCTTTATCCCCTCTGCACTATCGGCCTATCAGTCTCTATACCACCTTATATAAGGTTTGTGCTCGCCTCCTGGTTTCTCGGTTGGCTCCGGTAATCCCTCATCTCATTTCTCCTGAGCAGGGTGCTTTTATTAGGGGGCGCAATATTACTGATAATGCTCTATTAGCCCAGGAGTTCATGCATGACCTTCAGCGTGCTTCCAGTCGTCAGAGCCTTATGGCAGTGAAGCTTGATATGGAGAGAGCTTATGACAGATTGAGTTGGGATTTTCTACGCTATACCCTTTAGGAGTTTGGCTTCGATGACCTCTTTATTGCCTGGATTATGGCATGTATTTACCGGCCATCTTTCTCTCTCTTAATTAATGGAGGTCAGACTGATTACTTCCACTCTGAGGTCGGTCTGAGGCAAGGATGCCCTCTTTCCCCCTTTCTTTTTATCCTCTCCGCTGATGCTCTATCTCGAGCTCTTACTCAGGCTCAGATGGATTCGTCCCTTGTTCCCTATTCTGTTGGTCCCCTTGGGCCCACTCTTTCCCACTGCGGACGACTGTATTCTTCTGGGGAATGCTTCTACTTGTAATGCTTCCACCTTGGTGACCATTCTGCAGGATTATTGTCGGGCTTCTGGTCAGAAAGTTAATCTAAATAAATCTTCGATCTGCTTTAGCCCGAAGACGTCTCCTACTGTCAAGGGATCTATCTTGAGTATTATGGGTATTCCTGTTCAGACTGATCGGCTCTCCTACCTTGGGATTCCTATCACGGGAAGAAGGCCTCGGAGCTCTGATTTCAATGTCCTGGAGAGGAGGGTTCGCGATCGCCTGGATGGGTGCCAGGTCACTGGGCTTTCTATGATGGCTCAGATCACTCTTTTACGCTTAGTGTTGTCTTCTCTTCCTCTATACCTGTTATCCAATGCTGCCATCCCACTGACATGCTTAAAGAAGATCGAGAGATATTTTTGGAATTTCCTCTGGGCCTCAATGCAGGATGGTCATGGCGTTCATCTTCTGGCCTGGGATATTGTTTGTATGCCGATTACGGAAGGTGGTCTTGGGATCCAGTCTCTTACTGCTAGGCAGGAGGCTCTGATTGCTAGGCATGCTTCGCGGTTCTTGCTTGATCCGCATTGTTTGTGGAGTTCCTTCATGCGTGCCAAATATGGAGACTGGAATCATTCTACTTTCCCTTAGTCCCCCCGTGGGCAATCCTTCTTCTGGAAAGAGGTCTGTCGGCATGTACCAGTTGTTCTGGACTGCATTTCTTGGATGATTGGTGATGGTACCTTTGTGGATGTCGTTCAGGATGCTTGGATTGCAGACCTTCCCTTGTCGCGATGGCCGACTTTTGTTTGCTCTGATATCCCTAATGGAATGAGAGTCTGTGATTTAATATCTCAGGATCATTCTGCTTGGGTTTCCTCGTCGGTGTCTAGTCTCTTTGGGGGAGAGCTCTATCATCGTGTTACTTCTATTCCTCTTGTTCCGGGACCCGCTGCTGACAATAGGGTTTGGAGGAGATCCTATTTATCTCAGGCTTCTATGAGGGACCTCTTGAATCTCTACAGGCCCTTGCCCCAGCAAGCTATGGATTTGGCTTGGATTTGGCGCCTTCCCATTCACCCTAGAGTGCGTCTCTTTATATGGAAGCTTGCTCGGAATGTTCTTCCTACCTATTCCCTACTTTCTAGGAGAGGTATGAGCATTATGCTTACGTGCCCGGTGTGTGGCCTTGAGGAGGAGACTATAGATCATGCTATCTTTTTATGTATTAGAGTGAAACAGATTTGGCAGAGCTCTGGCGAGTGCCCTTGGGCGCATGATTTTGATTCCCAGCGTCATTCCTTTCTTTGCCTGATTAGGCAGGATTCGCGGAGGAGCTACCATCAGTTGGTGCCGAGGTGGGCTTATACGGCGTACCAGATCTGGTTATCCTGGAATCAGCTTGTGTTCACTGATGAGATAGCTTCATCCCATCGGGTTGTCAGGTCTGCTGCCTCCTTATCCACTGAGTATACTTTTCATCAGAGCACTCTTGATTTTGTCAGCCCTAGCCACTGGGTCTCCCATGCTGCTCCGGCAGCGTACCGGCGTATGGTATTTATTTCTTGGGAGCACCCTCCTCTAGGGTTTTTCAAAATCAACTTTGATGGGAGTGTTCGAGGCAGATATGCGGGTTCAGCTTTCGTGATTAGGGGGTCGGATGGCACGATGCTCGCGGCTGGTGGATTTGGGCTTCTTGACTCTTCTGTTCCCCTTGCTGAATTGTATGCGGCATGGGCGGGTATTTCTTATGCCCTTCGGAGCCTGGGTGCCCAAAGGCTCATTATTGAGGGAGACTCTGCTACGGTTATCAGTTGGATCCGTCAGGAGTCTACTGACCATCGGCCGTCCATCCCCTTGATCAGTGACATCCGATCTCTTCTCCAGGGCGCTGACAGCGCCCAGATTCAGCATATCTACAGGGAAGCCAATTCAGCTGCAGATTAGATTGCCGCTAGAGTGGCACATCACTCTGGATTTTGGAGCTGGAAGCAGGGCGATCCTTGTCCTATATCCTTACCCAAATTTTATATTCCGATTTATCGGGTTAACTCACCCTAGAATGGTGTGATCACCCACTTATACCAAAAAAAAAAAACACCATCATAAGAGAAATATAGTCATTAAATTTTAAAAAAAATATTAGTAAAAAAATAACTCCATTAGGGAATAAACATGGAATATTTTGTTCGACTTTCGTTAAGCAGACCCAAGAGATCAAACTGCAGGATTAACATACAAACATCTGACCTTATATTCTATTAATTCACCGACCACTTCTTTCTTAATTTCGTTTGATTAAATTTCTTAATTTATGCAACAACCAAGTAATAGAACATAAACTTGATCGTTCAATCAATTATATTCCCTTGGAAGCTCCTTAAGAAGTCCAAAACTTTCAAATTATCCCCTCAACAATGAACAACCAATCATCTAGCATTAATGGGGGAAAATAGCTTCTTTTTCCATAAATAAAACGAAAGGAGAGAGTTTCTCTTGCACAAACCAAAGTATCTGGTTTGTTTCCAAAAGCCCTAACCACCAAAAAAAAAAAAAAAGAAGAAAAAAAATCTTGGAAGTTCATAGCCAAGCTATTCAGAGAATTTCAACGGATACAAATTAACATGGAAACAACAAAATGTACGCATGTGCTTTCATTTTTTTTTGGAAGAAGGATGCAAGCTATTGTTAAACCTGATACATGGGTAGTTTTATCTTTGCCCAAGCTTTCCCCTGGATAGTAGCGTTAGCGGACATTTCAGCACCGAAGCCATTTGCTTGGGGGAATATAGAAGCTCTTTACCACCCAAAACATGCAAAGAAATTTGAGCATCAAAACTGGCGCCTAGGCCTCGCCTCTGCCACTGTCACCCGGATGGGTCTGCCATCTAAGTCCTATCAGGACACAAACGTCAAAAGATGGATTATCTGAGGATTTATAGGCCACAGTTTCAGTCGTCGATAAATACGGTATGAATTTGGCAACTTTTCATTTATCTTAGGATTTGGCTATTTGTTTGAAAACTTGCAAGGAACTATCTTCCTACCTGCTCCCTGCTCTCTAGGCAAGATTTGAGCATCCAACCTATTTACCTGTTATGTGGCCGTAAGAAGGAGATGGTTGACCATGCTATCTTCACTTGCATTAGAGTCAGACAAATAAGGCAGATTTCAATGATCGATCCTAGAACGATGATACTTCTTCTCACCGCATCTCCTTTCTGGGCTTGATCAGGCAGGAGTTGGAGAGGGGCATCTACCAGAAGGTTACCGCGAGGGCTTACAAAGTTTATAGGTCTGGTTATCCTAGAACCGGCTTGTGTTCACTGATGAGACGACTCCTTGCCATAGGATCGTCAGAATAGCCTTCTCCTTATCCGCGGAGTTTTACTTTTTATCACACAGTTCTTAATTCTGATAGCCCTGGCCTTTGAGGCTCCTATGCTGCCTTGGCAACGCACCGGGGAACGGTCTTTATTTCTTGGAAGCCCCCACCTCTAGAGTTTGTCAAAATCAACTTGATGAGAGTGTTCGAGGTAGATCTATCAGATCATCTTTTGTGATTCAAGGAACGAATGATGCGATATTGGCAGTCGGTGGATTCGACCTTCTTGACTCCTCGTGCCTTTGCTGTTGGGAATTGTATCCTAAAGCTAATCATTTGATGATTATGCTGATGTAAATAGAATATAAATTGATATATTAATAAAGTTATTTGGCGATTTATTCATTACAATAACATCTTCTTAAAACTCCTAATAGTAATGAAGCCCTTAGGATCTTCTTTTACAATAAAGGAAGATTTATCTTTGAAGGTCCTCAAAGTGTTCGCGACCAAATGATATACTATGCCAGGGCCATAGTACTATCAATTATGGTACGTTGTATATCATATTTGTTAGTTGTCCTCTTAATCAAGGAGTGTAGAGACACTGGTATGACATACAAGTGAAAGTATAGGAGTATATTTCACCGAACGTGACTCATTTCCAAATACTCTGCTGTCAAGAGTTAATCCGAAAAGACATGGATATAAGTATCCTTAAGACTTGAAGATCACAACCGATGACTTGCAAGCAACTCATTGTACTTAGGTGCTGGACCATCTAGATTTTTAATCCAGCTACGAAAGGTTACTGAGTGTAGTCAAGTACTTGTGGTAGTCAGTTATGGATCAAGATAGAATTTGACCTATTCTGTTAAAGGAGAAATGTTTGTGTTTCAACTTAGCAAGACCTTGGCCAATGCACTTCATGTGAAGGTCACATGATCACTAAAGTTGAAATCACTTTATGAGTTTGCTATTTAGAGTTGACAGGCTCTTAAACCATCCTTAGCATTTATGGTCAAAAGGATAAATTATACAGTAACTATTTCTTAGGGTTCTTCGAGTTTGCTCGGCAACTCTTCAACATATCCGGACGTCGGGTTCCATTGTTAGATGGGCACATCGATTAGTATGAAAGTTGTTCCCATGCTACCGGCTTAGGTTCGAACCTAGAGAGTCACA